>CM075981.1:6261061-6300761 GCA_038087875.1 Malacoraja senta | reverse complement strand
AAATTAGGGGACCAAAACTGCACACAATACTCCAGGTGTGGTCTCACTAGGGCCCTGTACAACCCGACCCGAACGTCACCCATTCCTTCTCTCCAAAGATGCTGCCTGTCCCGCTGAGTTACTCCAGTATTTTGTGTCTATCTTCGATTTAAACCAGCAACTGAAGTTCTTTCCTACACACTTAGTGGTGACTGATATGTGTTGGGTCTTCGTTGCTCTCTCTCCTATATGGCTCAACTGAAAGGTTGTCGGGTGTAACCCCAACTCCAGGACAGAACTTGTCTGAAGTAGGGTCTCGACCTGAAACGTTCCTTCTCTCCAGAGACGCTGCCTGTCCCGCTGAGTTACTCCAGCATTTTGTGTCGACCTTTGGCACTAAAGTGTAGTTTTAGGCACAAGGAACTGCAGATGCTGGAATCCTGACTACAATACATTCTAAAATGTAGCAATCTTAAAGAAGAAAGCCACAACGTGCTGGGTAACTCAGCGGGTCAGGGCAGCATCTCAGGGGAAGATGGATAGGTGACGTTTCGGGTCGGGACCCTTCTTCAGAACTGGTCAAAATGTTTGGGGTCTTAAGAAGGGTCTCTACCCGAAACGTCAACTATCCATGTTCCCCAGAAATGCTGCCTGACCTGCTGAGGTACTCCAGCACTTTGTGTCTTTTTTTTTTTTTTAGTAACCCAGCATCTGCAGTTCCTTGTTTCTAGGGATTTTAAAGAAGGATTAATTAACGCAAATATTAGTTATGGTTCGGTGATGGTGGTGTGGGTGGGGATGCAACTGCTCGTGAGGGGACGGGCAAGGCTGGCGTTGGAGAGAAGGGAGGCAGATGGTTGCTGGTCCAGGCTCTCTCATCGTGACAGGAAGACAAGCTGGCAGGTTTACAGATTGAGATCAAAATCATTTCCTTCTCAACCTGTTGTGATGGATGAAGTGAAGCCAAATTTTGCACAATGCCCTTTCTCAAGTCCTGCAGGAGATTTTCCACTTGCCAAAAATTGGTGCAGTAGCATATTGCTTCCAATAATACTTAAATCTGTGCTCATCCTATCAAGAGAACAAATAGGCGCCATTTTATGGAGTAGTGGCCATTTTGTCCGTACACAGTAGGTTACACTAGAGTTAGTGGAGTTGAAGTGGACATGTAAATAGACAGTAGACAAAAATGCTGGAGAAACTCAGCAGGTGAGGGAGCATCTATGGAGCGAAAGGAAATAGGCAAAGTTTCGGCCCGGAAACGTGCCTATTTCCTTCGCTCCATAGATGCTGCCTCACCCGCTGAGTTTCTCCAGCATTTTTGTCTACCTTCGATTTTCCAGCATCTGCAGTTTCCTTATTAAACATGTAAATAGACAGCTTATGGTAGAGATTGCTACAAACATTGGTCCAAGAATCTTTTTACCTCCAAGATATTAATGCTACAGCAAGAATAATGTCAACTTAGTAGAATAGGCAGGGTGTAAGACAACCAAGACTTGGAGGAGAGTGGCTATTTATTATTTACAAATATCTGAGTGTGAGTTGTGACCTTTGAACCCATGGGAGTCACTTTACGGTGGAGGGCCATTATTTCCTAGCTGACCAGATGGACAGTTGACCTGCATCTCAGACCTCTACCATTACTGGGTGCCGGAGGTCGGTCGAGGACGGGGCCCGTGTGAGAGCCAGAGTCGGACGAGTAAGGGCCATTGAGAAATGAAGAAGGACGTGGCATGGGGGGGGGGGGGGGGCGCAGAGGTGACCATTTGAGACTAAACGGAACACTTTGCAACTTAGTTTGGCACATTATACATGGCGACTCTTTGCAAACCTTGTGCATGCAAAACACCGTGACATGCCTTCTCTTAGGCCCCCTTCGGTCAAGGCTGACCACGGGTGTCTCCAGGGTTGGAGGACGCCAGTGCGTGACTTTGTTCAACGTGGGAGACTGGTGCACAGACGATCCACCCACGGTCCTTGACAGATCTGGGTCAGGATCCAGTGGCATGGAGTCCAAGATGACATGTGACATGTCACATATGATAATAACAAAGTATGATTCACTCATTCATTCAGAACTTCAGGATGGGCTCATTCAGGAAACCAGCCCTCGTTGTACTTAGTACTTTAGGCAAAGTTTAAAGGAGATTTGCAGAACAGAATTGGGTTTTTTTTACACAGAGGGGTGGTGGGGTAGCCCTGGGACAAACTGCTCGGGGTGGTGGTGGAGGTAGATCTGATCGTGGCATTTAAGAAGGTTTTGGATAGGCACATGGGTATGCGGGGGATGGAGGGGCATGGGTCAGGTATAAAGGCAGATGACATTAACGGCATCTGGAGATCAGGGTAGGTGGGGCAGGACCTTCTTCCTGTTTTGGTCCCCTAATTTGAGGAGGACATTCTTGCTATTGAGGTGGAGTGCAGCGTAGGTTTACAAGGTAATTCCCGGGATGGAGGGACTGTCATATGCTGAGAGAATGGAGCAGCTGGGCTTGTACACTCTGGAGTTTAGAAGGATGAGAGAGGATCTCATTGAAACATATAAGATTGTTAAAGGTTTGGACACGCTAGAGGCAGGATACATGTTCCCGATGTTGGGGGAGTCCAGAACCAGGGGCCACAGTTTTAGAATAAGTTGTAAGCCATTTAGAACGGAGACGAGGAAACACTTTTTCTCACAGGAGGTTGAGTCTGTGGAATTCTCTGGCCCCCAGAGGGCGGTGGAGGCAGATTCACTGGATGCTTTCAAGAGAGAATAGATAGAGCTCTTATAATAGCGGAGTCAGGGGATGTGGGAGAAGGCAGGAACGGGGGTACTGATTGGGGATGATCAGCCATGATCACATTGAATGGCGGTGCTGGCTCGAAGAGACGAATGGCCTACTCCTGCACCTATTGTCTATTGTCTATTGTCTATTCAGACTGTTTACATAAAAGGACACAATGCGCTGGAGTAACCCAGTGTCCCAGGCAGCATCTCTGGAGCTTAAAGTGTTACAAAAAAGGACACAAAATGCTGGTGTTAACTACAGTTTCCTCGTTTCCACGTTGTGCCAGACGACATTAGTTTATCTTGGCATCATGCTGAGCACACACATTGTGGGCCGAAGGGCCTGGCCCTGTGCTACACTGCTCTCTGTTCTAATGCAAGGCAACTGCGACCAGATACTCATCATGGAGGTGGATCAGAGGCAGAAGCCTCGTGTCAGGGGTTATGGGGAGAAGGCAGGAGAATGGCATTGAGATGGATAGGGAGATCAGCCATGATTGAACGGCGGAGTAGCCTTGATGGGCTGAATGGCCTATTTCTCCCTCCTATCACTCACTTGTGAACTTATGGTGCAATTCATTGCAGTGTAGAGTTCATAGAGAGATACAGCGTGGAAACAGGCCCTTCAGCCCAACTTGCCCACACCGGCCAACATGTCCCAGCTACAGAAGGCCCACCTGCCCGCGTTTGGCCCATATCCCTCCAAACCTGTCCTATCCATGTACCTGTCCTAACTGGTTCCTTAAACGTTGTGATGGCCCCAGCCTTAACTACCTCCTCTGGCAGCTCGTTCCATACACCCACCGCCCTTGTGTGAAAAAGTTACCCCCTAGCTCCCTATTAAATCTTTTCCCCTGCATCTCAAACCCATGTCCTCTAGACCTCGATTCACCCACTCTGGCAAGAGACACTGTGGGTCTACCCGATCTATTCCTCTCATGTTTGTATTCACTTAAGCGGTTTGAAGTTAGGGAACGGTATCTAAGTCAGAGATGCACAGATCCATGGCCGCGAGTGACAATTACTGGAAGACTTACAACCAAAGCGCAAGAAGCCTTCTTTGCTGATGATAGTCCCGATTTTATTTGTAGCCAGACATTGATAAGATCCAGGATCTTTGGACCTCGTTGGGCTACTGATGACGAGGTTGCCGCCGACCAAGCTGTAACGGCTGTCTCCCTCAACGTTGATATCCGTCCCATTCACCTTCCACCTGCGGGGAGGAATAAGACCAGAGAAACTGAAAACCAGGCTGCCAATTCCTAACGTGGACGCGAAATGCTGGAGTAACTCAGCGGGACGTGCAGCGCTCTCTGGAGGGAAGGGATGGGTGACGTTTCGGGTCGAGACAACCCTTCTTCAGACTCAGAGTCAGGGAGAGGGAGTCTGCAGATAATGAAGGGTAGAGGGCCTGCCCCACTTGGCCGTCATTTGCGCGCATTTACGCGACCTGGTAGCGTGTGGGTAGCGCGGGACGGGCGTGGAGGAGTGTTGAGTTGCGCGCGGTATATCACGCAGCGGGCCAGGATTTCGTGCTGCACGAAATCTTCGTGCGCTGCCGGCCTGTCGCGTAAATGACGGCCAAGTGGGACAGGCCCCTTAGTTGTGAAAACGGCAGATCAATGCAGATGCTGATAAGGAAATGTACAAGTGTTCATTGCTAGCTGAGGGAAGGTGACAATTACTCAGTGGGTGCTGGGCATTCGGAATGAGCTACCAGAGGATGTAGATGAGGCAGGTATTAGTACAGCGTTTAAAAGATACTTAATATAAATATTAGATGTATCAAGGGTTTCAACACACAGAGACATACTCGCCACAGCATGGAAACAGGCCATTCAGCCCCAACTCATACAAGCCGTCCAAGGTACCTCATCTAAGCTAGTGTATATATATATATATGTGTGTGCGTGCGTGTGCGTGTGTGTGTATGTATTTATTGTCTGGGCACGGTGGCGCAGCGATAGAGTTGCAGCCTCACAGCGCCAGAGACCATGGTTCGATCCCGACCTCGGGTGCTGTCTGTACAGAGTTTGTACGTTCTCCCTGGGACAGCGTGGTTTTTCTCCAGGCGCTCCGGTTGCCCCCACACTCCAAAGACATACACGTTTGCAGGTTAATTGGCTCCGGTAAAGATTGTAAATTGTCCCTAGTGGGTGATAATAGCGTTAGTGTACGGGTCGCTGGTCGGCGCGGACTCGGTGGGCTGTTTCCGCGCTGCACATCCCGACTAAACTAAACTGATAAGACCAATTTATCCGGGGATTGTTCCCAGATTCCGTGCAAGTCCCAAGATGGTGTTAGGGAAGCCATGCGTGAATGAAGTGCCGTATCTTAGAAACACCACGAGATATCTCACATTCATTTGCAGTGGTGCGACTGCTGCCTAGTCACCAATGGAACCAATCCTGGATAGAGTGGATGTGGAGAGGATATTTCTATTAGTGGTCGAGTCTCGACCAGAGGCAACAGCCTCAGAAATAAAGGACATTCCTTTAGAAATGAGATGAGGAGGAATTTATTTGGTCAGTAGGTGGTGTATCTGTGGAATTCATTGCCACAGAAGGCTGTGGAGCTCGTCAATTGATATGTTAAGACAGAGATAGATCGATTCTTGCGTGGGAAGGAACTGTAGATGCTGGAAACTGAAGATAGACGCAAAATGCTGGAGTAACTCAGCAGGACAGGCAGCATCTCTGGAGAGAAGGAACGGGTGACGTTTTGGGTCGAGACCCTTCTTCAGACTGATGTCAGGGGAGAGGGAGATACATGGATAAGGAAGTGTAAGGTGTGAAAAAAGGACAAAGGGAATGGTGATCAAGGAAAATATATAGATAATTTGTTAGCTGGGAGTTAACTGCTTTTTAAAAATCTCTGTCAAAGCAAACTGATAAAATGTAGTCGGAGGCAGTAAAGACTGGTCGGAGAACTGGGAAGAGGGAGGGGATGGAGAGAGTGGGAAAGCATGGGTTATTGGGTTACTTGAGTTAGAGGAGTTAAAGTGCAGAGCAAACCGGGAGATCAGGTAGGTTAAGCGGACTTGAGCGGAGGTGTTCAACGGATACATTCTTGATAAGTGCGGGTTTCAGTTTCAGTTCCAGGTTCAGTTTAGTTAGTTGTCAGGTGGCACTGAGGTACTGTGAAAAGCTTTTGTTGCGTGCTATCCAGTCAGCTGGATAAAGACAATACATGATTACAATGGGGCCATCTACAGTGCGCTGTGGGAGTAGAGGTTTAAGCCTGTTGAGCGATTGTAACATGTGATTGTAGATCTGCTTCTGTGACCAGCACGCAATTAGCGCCGGGTTGGGCACCATCTTGGAAGCAAGTGTCAGGAGTTACAGGAGGAGGCAGGAGAATGGGGTTAGTAGGGAAACATAGATCTGTCCTGATTGAATGGTGGGTAGACTTGTTGGGCCGAATGGACTCATTCTGCTCCTATCACTTATGAACCGAACAATATCGTGGATCCTTGGATGGCTCACTCCGTTTCCAGCTGCCAATGAAATATTTTATGTAGAAGCAAGCTCACGTGGTCAGAGCTCACGCTGCGATCTTCTTTGTGTGCGCCAGCGCCTACTTAATCACGTTTATCCTGATGCCATACCTGTACGTAATGGGCGGACTGGCACGCACTTGGCAAGTTCAACGTCACCCTCCCTTCAGCTGATCCTTCGGGATACAAGGTGTACTTTGGCTCCTCTTTGAACACTGGCCCAAAGTTCTCTTTGGGCGCTGTGGACACCAGCCCAGTCTGCAACAGAGAAACACCTTGTGTCAATTCCCCACGTTCATACCTGTTCATTGTCTCTGTACGTCGCTGACTGATGCACCGTTTATTGTCCATCAGCTATCGTGCTCGTCAAGGCGATGGAGAGCCACCTACAAATGCATCAACCTATTTTGGAAGACATCTTAGAGTCAACGCACAGATTACATTATAGTCCAAGTGGAGGCCAACATTTTGGAGTAATTCAACGGGTCAGGCAGCATCCCTTAAGAATGTGGATAGGTGACTTTGTTTAGACTTTTCGAGATACAGCAGGGAAAACAGGCCCTTCGGCTCACCGAGTCCGCGCCGACCAGCGATCACCCCGTCCGTACACGAGCACTATCCGTGCACTGGGGACAATTTACAATTTTTTTTAAACCAAAGCGAATTAACCAACAAACGGGTTTGGAGTGTGGGTGGAAACCGGAGCACCCGGAGAAAACCCACGTGGTCACAGGGAGAACGTGCAAACTGGGTGCAGACAGCACCCGTAGTCAGGATTGAACCCGGGTCTCCGTCGCTGTGAGGCTGCAACTCTACCGCTGCGCCACCGTGCTGCCTCACTGCGATGTTTCGTGTCGGGACCCGGTCTTCGGACAGATGTAGCGGTGCGGAGAAGGAAGCTGGAAGAGTGTTGCTGAAGAGCTGTGACTTCTAGCTTTCTGCTCCTGACCGGGCAACCAGTCTGAAACATCACCTATTCAATGTTTCCCAAAGATGGCTGACTGACCTGCTGAGTTACTCAGAGGAGGAGCCGCCATCTTGGAGGAACGGCTGCTAAAACAGAAGCCGTCCGTCAAATTCACTCTTTCTTTAGTTTTAGTGTTTTTTATTTTCTTTGTTTGTTTGGGGGGTTTTGAATTTTATGTGGGGGGGTAAGGGGAAACTATTTCTGGTTCCCTACCTGGTCGGGAGGCAGCTTTTTCTCCAGGCTGCCTCGTCGACCCGTCCTCGTGGCCTACCAGCGGGCATGGAGCGGCGTTTCCTGGCGGGGACCGCCCAGCACCTTCAGCTTCGGTCGGCGGCACAGCGCTGGAGCGCTATCGGAGAGCGTAGCGGGCGATGCCTTGCCTGGGGTCGCCGCGCTGGATCAACGCGCTGGAGCTCCGGTATGCGCTGACCGCCGACTCAACACCTCCGGGCTGCGGGCTGCGGAGCGACCCACCGCGGGCGGCGGCGCCGACTCCAACATCGGGAGCCTCGTGGCTCCAAATCGGCGCGGCCCTGTCGGCTTCAGGTGCATCGACTCCGCTGGAAACCGGCCGTTCCAGCCGCTGCGAGGACTCTCCCGACGGCCAGGAACATCGGGACTCCGTAGAGGCAACTGTGGTGGCCTCGATGGGCCTGACTCTGGGGAGAACTGGGTTGGGGACTGGACATTGTGCCTTCCCCCACAGTGGTGGTCATTGTGGGGGGATGATTTTGTGTGCTGTGCCTGTTAGTCTGTGTACAAGATGGCGGTCGGAGGGGAGAGTGGACGCGGCGCGAATTGGTCGCCGCTGCTCTCTCCTCAAATTGTGTTCCTTAATTTTCTTTTGGTGCTCTTGAAATTGAATTCTATCCTTGATTTGTGTACTGTGGTGATTTTATATTTAATTTATTCCGATTATGTGTTTTGTATTTTTTTGTGATTCTATGCATTGTAAGGTGTCCTTGGGTTTTAGAAATGCGCCAGTAAATAAAATGATTATTATTATTATTATTATTATTACTCCAGCATGTTGTGTGTGTCTTTCCTTGGCTCAGTTCAGTTCAGTCTATTGTCACGTGTACCGAGGTACAATGAAAAGCTCTTTTGTTGCGTGCTAACCAGTCAGCGGAAAGACAATACATGATTACAATCGATCCATTTACAGTGTACAGATACATGAGATGGGAAATGTTGCTGCCGGAGTAGAGATTAGAGAGTGTGGAGCGATTGTAATATGAGTTGGTAGATCTGCCTCTGAGGTTAGAACGCAGATAGTCGCCTGTGTTTGGCGCCATCTTAGACCAACATCTGCAGTTCCTTGTTTCTCCTGTTTTTCCATTGTAGTCCAAATCAGGTAAGGATGCAGGGGTGGGAAGAAAGAAAGCTCGAAGAGTGAAAGTTAGAAAGCTGGACGTTTTTTTCTGAAGTCTGAAAAAGGGCCCTGACCCGAAACGTCACCGATCCATGTTTCTCCAGAGATGCTGCCTGTCAGCTGAGTTACACCAGCGCTTTGTGTCTATCTTTAGCATCTGCGGTTCCTCGATTCTCCTTGTAAAATGGAGTTGGGTGATTACTCGTAGTGTAAAACCTTGCAGGGCCATTGTGAAAGAGAAGGCAGAATGGAAACCACGTGCAGGAAGGAACTGCGGACGCTGGTTTACGCCGAAGATAGACACAAAATGCTGGAGTAACTCAGCGGGTCAGGCAGCCTCTCTCTGGGTCGAGAGGGGGAAACGAGAGATAAAGAAGTACAGAATGAAACTGTACCTTCTGATAGGCAGACTCTGCTTTATTCTGTACCTTCTCTTACCTCTCGTTACCGTCTCCCCGACTCTCAGTCTGAAGAAGTGTCTCAACCCAAAACGTCGCCTAATCCTTTTACAATAGACAATAGGCGCTGGAGTAGGCCATTTGGCCCTTCGAGCCAGCACCACCATTCAATGTGATCGTGGCTGATCATCCCCAATCAGTACCCCGTTCCTGCCTTCTCCCCATATCCCCTGATTCCGCTATTTTTAAGAGCCGTATCTAGCTCTCTCTTGAAAGTATCCAGAGAATCTGCCTCCACCGCCCTCTAAAGGCTCTGTCTTACCTGTTTGCGGTCGTCGGCGGTGAAGCGCAGCGTCGCCGGTAGCGAGGACCGCGCGGCAACGGCGAGAGCGTCGAGCCTATCCACCGGAGCGCCGCACGGATGCTGCGCAGGGGCCGAGTTAATTCAAACACGGCGGGTCCCACGTGCTTGCGGTAAGTAAAAAAAAGGGCGGGCCGACTGCGATGACGTCGGGCCGCCGCACGTGACTCACCAGCGGCGGCTGTGGCGGCGGCCATCCTGATCGCGGCGCTGTAGCGGTGGCTGTGCCTGCGGCCGTGCCGCACACGTGCCTCACTGGCGGAGGCTGTGGCAGTGGAGGTTTGACGCACGGCGCTCGAGCCACACTGGCGGCGGCCCGTGCGAGCGGCCGTGCCGCACTTGTGCATCACTGGTGGAGGTTGTGCGGTGAGTATATGGTTTTCGACATTGTCGATTTTATTTTAGCACCGTGCGGTGTTGGGAACACCGCCGCCCGGCCCGGGAATTGTACGTTCTCACGAGTGCGCGGTCTATGGCGGCAGATTCTTCCCGTTTCGCCGCCAATGACCGCAGACTCGTGAGACAGGCCTTTGAGGCAGAGAATTCCACAGACTCACCACTCTCTGTGAGAAAAAGTGGTTCCTCGTCTCCGTTCTAAATGGCTTACTCATTATTCTTCAACTGTGGCCCCTGGTTCTGGACTCCCCCAAGACTCCAATATTTTATGTCAATCTTCAGAATGGAACTAGTTGGCTCGTTCTTTTCAAAGCAACTTCGCTGCTAGGATGGATTAAATAGCCTACGACTATGATTTAGGTACTACTTTGGAAAAGAACAGTTACTTTCGAGGCACAAGGAACCACAGAAGCTGGAAACATGAGTAACACAAAGTCCGGGAGTAACTCAGTAGTTATTTTCATTGCAGTTATCAATGGTACTTTCTCGTCACATGTAACGAGGTGCAGTGAAATTCCGTCTTTTGCGTACAGTTCAGTACAAACCTTACACAGACACAACAGAGGATAAAGAAGGTTGGGACTTTATTGCCTTCCATCACAGTGAGGAATGTGGGGAATCCGCTGTGGTGGATGTTTATGTTAACCTTTATGTAGTTGTGTGTCTTGTTGCTTTTTTTTGGTGTGTTTTCTGAGTAATTCGTAAGTCACTGTATGTCATGTCGTTACTTGTGGGCGGAGCACCAAGGCAAATTCCTTGTATGTGAATACCTTGGCCAATAAACTTACTTACTTACTTTTAGTATGGCTGTAATTCGAGTTTCACTGTGACCTTAATTGGTACCTGTGACAATAAACTGACCTTTGAACCTTTGAACAATCATCACTTAATTACAGTAGTGAAGGAATGGTAGGTGATACTGAGGCAATGCACAAGAGTCACCATGTTAATCAATGGTGTGGATGTGCAGTTTAGCAAGGAGTACAAATACCTCGGAGTGTACCTGGACTGGTCCAGGGACGCTGAGGCCCCGTACAAGAAGGGACAGAGCAGGCTGTACTTTTTGAGAAGGCTCCGCTCCTTCAACATCTGCAGTAAGATACTGCAGATGTTCTACCAATTGGTCGGTGGTGGCCAGTGCCATCTTCTTCACTGCCGTGTGCTGGGGCAGCAGGGCGAAGGCTGCGGACGCCAACAGGATCAACCAGCTCATCAGGAAGGCCGGCTCCGTCCTGGGGGCCGAATTGGTTTCGTGGGAGATGGTCTTGGTATCCTCAAACTGCGGAGCATCCTGGACAATACAGCTCACCCCCCTCCATGACACACTGGTCAACCTGAGGAGCACCTCAGCCACAGACTGGTTCCACCAAGATGCAGCACAGAACGCCACAGGAGATCCTTCTTCCCTGTGGCCATCACACTGTACAACTCCCCCTATCTTGCGAAGGGGTGGGGTGTTTATGTCCAGACACCATGTACCATGGGAGAGAGAGAGAGAGAAAGAAAGTGTGTGTGCGTGTGAGAGAGAGAGACAGAGAGAGAGAGAGAGAGAGAGAGAGAGAGAGAGAGAGAGAGAGAGAGAGAGAGAGAGAGAGAGAGAGAGAGAGAGAGAGTGAGAGATAGACAGAGAGAGAGTGAGGGAGAGAGAGAGAGAGAGAGAGAGAGAGAGAGAGGGAGAGAGATGGGGGAGAGTAGACACAGAGAGAGAGTGAGGGAGAGAGAGAGAGAGACAGTGGGTGTGAGAGAGAGACAGAGTGAGAGATAGACAGAGAGAGAGTGATAGACAGAGAGAGTGAGGGAGAGAGAGAGAGAGAGAGAGAGAGAGAGAGAGGGAGAGGGATAAGGGAGAGTAGACAGAGAGAGAGAGTGAGGGAGAGAGAGAGAGAGACAGTGGGTGTGAGAGGGAGACAGTGAGAGATAGACAGAGAGAGAATGAGCGGTAGACAGAGAGAGTGAGGAGAGAGGAAGAGAGAGAGAGAGAGAGAGAGAGAGGGGGAGTAGATAGAGAGAGAGAGAGGGAGAGAGAGAGGGAGAGAGAGAGAGAGTAGACAGAGAGAGAGAGTGAGAGAGAAAGAGCAGACAGAGAGAAAGAGAATGAGAGAGCGACAAAGAAAGTGTGAGAGAGTCGTCTTTTTGGAAACATATGGTGCAACACAGGTGTAAAAGCTAATCCGTGACTGGGTGAGGGATGGTCAAGATTATAAATGATCTCCTTACTTCTATTTTCTTTTCTTCTCTTTTCTTCTTTTACTCTCTTTCTTCTATTTTCTATGTCTCAACTTTCTTTTCTCACTCTCTATTTTTCTTTTTCACACACTATATATCTCACATTTTTTCTCTTTTCATTATCTAACTTTTTTCTTTTTCTTCTTTATTACAAAAAAAAATTTAATAAGAAGCTGTACATAAAAGGTATTATGAAAATATGATTGTATACAATTGTACTTACTTCTAATAAAATAAAAAATATTTTAAAAAAAAGAAAAGAAAGTGTGAGAGAGAGTGAGTGAGAGGGAGTACGAGAGAGGAGAGAAGGGGGAGTGGGAGAGGTGAGGAGAGAGAGGTGGAGGAAATGACTGAAAGGATGAGAGAGAGAGAGAGAGAGAGAGAGAGAGAGAGAGAGAGAGAGAGAGAGAGAGAGAGAAAGGGAGAGCAGGAGAGAGATGGATGGAAAGAAAGCCTCAGGGGGAGGAAGGAGGAAGGGAGAGAGAGAGAGGCAGCATCACCAGGGAAGCAAGGGGCAGTACAGAACAGCCTACATGCAAGAGAGATTCGCTCAGAACAGGTGCTACATCTTGTTTCCGTTTATGTTTTATGGCAACAGAGCCAGGGATTTAATTGAATCTGACTGAAGGAACTGTCCTAGTACATTTGGTGTTTTTTTTTCAATTGACATTTGTCGAGTTTCCTGCTGCAGTTTATCCGTCAATGAAATGGAGCAACAGGCAGCTGTGTATATACAATGGGACGGCTTATTGCTGCAGATAACCCAGAGATTGCTGCACTCCTAATATTAGAGGGCAATGAAGTCTGCGTGTGGGAGTAATTGGTGATGCCGATCACGAAAGTATTGACTGTAAACCTGGACATTTTGTACATTGTGGAACGATTTTTTTTTTTAGGTTTGGCAGAGCAATAGTCTTGCTTGTGTTTAAGAAGGAACTGCAGAGGCTGGAAAATTGAAGGTAGACAAAAGTGCTGGAGAAACTCAGCGGGTGCGGCAGCATCTATGGAGCGAAGGAAATAGGCAACGTTTCGGGCCGAAACCCTGAAGGAAATAGGCAACGTTTCGGGCCGAAACCCTGAAGGAAATAGGCAACGTTTCGGGCCGAAACCCTGAAGGAAATAGGCAACGTTTCGGGCCGAAACCCTGAAGGAAATAGGCAATGTTTCGGGCCGAAACCCTGAAGGAAATAGGCAACGTTTCGGGCCGAAACCCTGAACGAAATAGGCAACGTTTCGGGACGAAACCCGGAAGGGTTTCGTCCCGAGACGTTGCCTATTTCCTTCGCTCCATAGATGCTGCCGCACCCGCTGAGTTTCTCCAGCACTTTTGTCTACCTTCGATTTTCCAGCCTCTGCAGTTCCTTCTTAAACACAATAGTCTTGCTTTCATGCTTTGTTTCTCTTAGTCTGTCGTAACGTTTAAGAAACAGGTACATCGATAGGACAGGTCTAGAGGGATGTGGGCCAAACGCAAAGCAGGTGGGACTAGTGTAGATGGGACATGTTGGCCGGTGTGGGCAAGTTGGGCCGAAGTGCCTGTTTCCGCATTGTGTCACTCTATGACTTTAGACTTTAAACATTAGAGAAACAGCTTGGAAACAGTAGACAATAGACAATAGGCGCTGGAGTAGGCCATTCGGCCCTTCGAGCCAGCACCGCCATTCAATGTGATCATGGCTGATCATCCACAATCAGTACCCCGTTCCTGCCTTCTCCCCATATCCCCTGACTCCTCTATTTTTAAGAGCCCCATCTAGCTCTCTCTCGAACGCATCCAGAGAACCTGCCTCCACCGCCCTCTGAGGCAGAGAATTCCACAGACTCACCACTCCCTGTGAGAAAAGTGTTTCCTCGTCTCCGTTCTAAATGGTTTACTCCTTATTCTTAAACTGTGGCCCCTGGTTCTGGTCTCCCCCAACATCGGGAACATGTTTAACAGGCCCTTCGACCCACCTAGTTGCCACCGACCAGTGATCACCCCGTACACGAGCACTATCCTGCACACTAGGGACAATTTACAATTTTGTACCAAAGCCAATTCCCCTAAAACCTGTGTAGGAAGGAACTGCAGATGCTGCTTCACGCCATAGATCGACCTAAAAATCGACACAAAAGATCGACCTAAAAATCTGTATGTCTTTGGAGTGTGGGAGGAACCGGATCACCCGGAGAAAACCCACACAGTCACAGGGAGAACGTACAAACTGCGTACAGCCAGCACCTGTAGTCGGGATCGAACCCGGGTCTCTGGCGCTGTGAGGCAGAAACTCTTCCGCTGCGCCACCGTGCCACTCCGACTTCTTGTGGGATATATTAAATAAATACTTTCTCAGTTAAAGAAAGTAAGTTGATCTCATGCTGACTATGAAGAAGCTCCTGGTACTAAAGCTGCCTGAATCAGCACAGCCTAATCCTGCTGTGTACCAGCTATTGATTCTTTGCAAATGTTATTGTGCAAGGGGAAATTCTGTATACCTGTGGAAACAGGTTTAACCTGAAACATTCAAGCACCAACTAGGTGTTCAGTTATACGCGTCTCTGAGCATCATTTCTAGCAAGATTCCAAAAGATATAAAATACATTAGCCTCAGAGATACAGTGCGGAAACAGGCCCTTCGGCCCACCGAGGGTGCTATCCCACACACCAGCAACAATTTACCATTTTGACAGAAGCGAATTAACCTACAAACCCCGCACGTCTTTGGGGTGTGGGAGGAAACCGGAGTAACCCGGAGCTACCCCAGCACTTTGTGTTTTTACTGAAGATTCCAGCATCTGCAGGTCACAGTTGAAATCCAGAAGAGCATATGTACAGATTTGGAAAAACAATATTTACTGCATTTGGGAATGAAAGAAAGAGATCTGCTTTAACTAGGACAGGGGCTCAGAGATTAAAATAACTTGGTTTGAAGCCCATAAACGCCACAGAAATATGAAACAACAGGAGAAGCTAAAATAAATAGGAATTTGGCTGGGTGCAACACAGATTAAGGTCAAGGCTAGTAGAGGAACACGGGAAACTATTGATTGTTGCAACACATGCTGGAGAGGACCAGAGGATAGTCAAGGAGTTTATTCTTCAAAACAAGTTGCCAATAAAAAAAAGTATTGACCTTTGCGTTATAAGCATTCTGATCCAGCCCAGGGAAGCAGCAGAGGTGAACAGGAAGTTCTGACTGAAGCAACATTACTTTTCAATAGACAATAGACAATAGGTGCAGGAGTAGGCCATTCGGCCCTTCGAGCCAGCACCGCCATTCCAATGTGATCATGGCTGATCATCCCCAATCAGTACCCCGTTCCTGCCTTCTCCCCATATCCCCTGACTCCGCTATCTTTAAGAGCCCTATCTAGCTCTCTCTTGAAAGTATCCAGAGAACCGGGCTCCACCTCCCTCTTTCTTGTAAAATTCTTAATCCGCAGCCCTTTGTTTGTGCCACTCATCACCTCTCAACCTCCTGTACCTATATCCCCCCCCCCCCGTCCTTCCCCTGCCTGGCTCCATCTACCCATCAAACTGTACATGATGTGTAGGAAAGGAACTGCAGCTGCTGGTTTAAACCGAAGACAAACACAAAAAACTGGAGTAGCTCAGCGGGACGGGCAGCATCCCTGGAGAGAAGGAGTGGGTGACGTTTCGGGTCGAGCCCCTAATTTCGACAGGGTCTGTGGAAGGGTCTCGATCTGAAACGTCATCCATTCCTTCTCTCCAGAGAAGCTGTCCTGCTGAGTTACTCCAGCTTGTTGTGTCTATAAACTTCACTTGATGTTGTCAAGCTGGAAAGGTGCAGAAAAGATTCCCAAGAATGTTGCCAGGACTAGCGGGCCTGAGCTATAGGGGGAGGCTGGTCAGGCTAGGATTTTAATCCTTAGAGCGCAAGAGAGGATGAGGGGAGATCTTATAGAGGTGTATAAGATCATGAGGGGAATAAATAGAGTAAATGCGCAGTCTTTTACCCAGAGTAAGGGAATCAAGAACCAGAGGACACAGGTTGAAGGTTTAAGTATTAAGACACAATTTATCTCCTCGTTCTCAGACCCTCAAAGGACAGAGGTTTGTTGGTTCGTGAAAGGCACAGTGTTAATCCATTAAAACAGAAAACTCTGGTAAGACTCTGCAAGTCAGGCAGCATTTTAGCCCCACAGCAGAAGCGGTCCACGTGGCAGGGCTGGAAACTGGGAAGTATCCCGAGCTAATTCTGCCACCACCATCATCTATTGCGACAAGTGACAGCTCCCACTGATTGTCGCCGGAGACTCGTGTCCTTTTCAGGATGGACGATGACAGCGAGGCCAACATTTGAAACATGGAAGATTTTGTGTTCGATTTCTAAGTCTGCACATAACTTGAGAGTCTTCAATTTACAACAGAAGTCTTTAATGCTTTACTCAATGCTGGCAGCAAGACAACTGAAAATGGCTGCACACACACACACACACAGGAGAAACTATATACACAACATCTCCCTTTGTCCTGTGCAGCGCCACCTGCTGCACGGGAGGAGCAACGGGTCCTCCCACACCACACAGTCCATCAAACATCACAGAAGATAGACACAAAAGAAGAAGCAGTTCTGTGGTAACAGGAAATAGATTAACGTTTCAGTCCAAAGACGCTACATCAGAACTGGAAAACGTTCTCAGTTACAATGAAAATGTCCTTGGCTTGAAATGCCAACTCTGTTTCTCTTTCCACAGATGCTGCCTGACATGTTGAGCATTTCTTTTGATTTCCGTCTATATTTTTGGTATGTTACAATACTTACCTTCAGCGGCGCTGCAATTCTGCCACTGGCCGTGTGCGCGATTTTGGCGCCTTTGAGGAAAGGGGGGGGGGGCGGGGTTAAAACGCTGGTTTCTCCTACCTTGTCCTGTATTATATTTCGTTGGAGTGCCAGCGTTTGCTGAAAAATCGTTCCGACGGGCGTTTTGTGTATTTTTTATTTTTATTCGATCGACAATGTCAGCGCTGGAGTTATTTTAAAATCAGCTTCGAAAGCCGTCAACGCTGACAACGGTACGGATTTCACGCACGGGACAGGTAAACGAAAGCAGTTTATTTTTTTGTATAAAAGCGCTTCTTAAGAGGCCTTTAATTCACATTTTTTAATGTGAAACGGTGATTCTTTTCCCCGAACTAACGGCAGAATTTTCATGCCGATACAGGGTTAAATTCACCGCCAATCAACGTTCCAAATGGGGTAGAAAACCCCACTCGCAAGATGATTTAAATGCCCATTAATTTACAGGTATTAAACATTAAATTCCTTCCATTTGGCCTGTAAATCCATGACAATATAACATAAAAATTATGTTATATTGTGAATTCTTGTGAGAATGTTATTTGGACACTTAGGCTATTTAAAAATGTTAATCTATTCCTATGAAATTGATAGATGTTTAGATCTAGTAATTGAATTTTGTAATTAGCTACAATTAGGTAACTAACTAATTAATTTCATGTCATCTAAGTAAGATTGTTTCACATTTGTTTCAGAATGCTTCAATCTATAATAACTGAAAATTTCTTTCAGTTCTCTTAATTTTTAAGAAAGTTATGGGCTTTTGACTGTCCTCGATCACAGCTTTTGTGTTCAGTCAATGGAAAAGCAATAGGGAACAAGATGCTAATTTCCGAGTATGAAAATGGCCATAACTTTTTTAATACTGAAGATATGAAAGTGAATTAGGTGTCAAATTAAACTTCTTTTTATGCTTTATCTGATGGGATAAATTACAGACTTTATTTCTTAAATCTCAAAATTTTGTAACATTGCTATATATTTCAGATTTTCAATTAAAAGTCATTATTTTTATCGTCCCAACTCAGGGGAGTTGGAAGCAGGTTCAAATCCCACAAGCGCTCTTAAAAAAAACCATTTACTGATGTTGAAATATTGAACCTTGGCTTTGAATGGAATGAAAAATCAGTGAATGTGAACGAAATCATTGTTGAAAATTTCCATGCTGAGCAGGAAACATTTAAAGGATGCTCCTGGAGTGTCATAGAGAGCCATAGTGCCATATATAGTGTGGAAACAGGCCCTTCGGCCCACCTCACCCATACCGGCCAACAATGTCCCATCGGTGAGACCAAGCGGAGGCTTGGCGATCGTTTCGCCGAACACCTCCGGTCGGTCCGCAATAACCAACTTGACCTCCCGGTGGCTCAGCACTTCAACTCCCCCTCCCATTCCGTATCTGACCTCTCTGTCCTGGGTCTCCTCCATGGCCACAGCGAGCAACACTGTAAATTGGAGGAAATGCACCTCATAGGGAACCTCTTGGGCAGTCTACATCCTGGGGGCTTGAACATTGAATTCTCCCAATTCTGCTAGCCCTTGCTGTCCCCTCCCCTTCATCAGCCCTCTGGTTGTCTCCTCCCCTCCCCCAGCCCTCGGGCTCCTCCTCCGCCTTTTTCCTTTCTTCCTTTTTTCTCCCCACCCCCTATCAGTCTGAAGAAGGGTTTCGGCCCGAAACGTTGCCTATTTCCTTCGCTCCATAGATGCTGCTGCACCCGCTGAGTTTCTCCAGCATTTTTGTGTACCTTCAATGTCCCATCTACACTAGTCCCACCTGCCTCCGTTTGGCCCATATCCCTCTAAACCTGTCCTATCCATGTACCTGTCTAATTGTTTCTTAAACATTGCAATAGTCACTGCCATAACTACCTCCTCTGGCAGCTCGTTCCATACACCCACCACCCTTTGTGTGAATAGGTTCAGATTCCCATTAAATCTTTCTCCACCTTCATGTTAAACCTATGTCCTCTGGTTCTCTTTTTTTGGGGAGTGTATTCATTTCAAATACATTCCAGCCAAAATATAACTAAATGTCATTTGTTCAGTTGGAGTCATTTGTTCAGTTGGAAGATTTAGAATGTTATTCAGATCGGCTCACTTTTTGTGTGAGTGCGAATTTGCCGACAATTGAATTGGGGAAATTACGAATTGAAACCAAAACTAAGAAGAAGAAGAGCAGTAAAGAGCAGCCAAAAGAAGGTGTGGCACGGTGGGGTCGAGGTAGAGCTACTGCCTTACAGCGCCAGAGACCCCGGTTCGATCCTGACTACGGGTGCTGTCTGTACGGAGTTTGTACGTCCTCCCCATGACCCGCCTGGGTTTTTCTCCGAGATCTTCAGTTTCCTCCCACACTTCCTCCCACACTCCAAAGACGTGCGGGTTTGTCGGTAAATCGGCTTGGTGTTAAAATGTAAAATTGTCCCTCGTGTGTGTAGGGTGGTGTTAATGTGCGGGGATCGCTGGCCGGCGCAGACCCGGCGGGCCGAAGGGCCTGTTTCCGCGCTGCATCTCGAACCTAAACTAAACTCAAACTAAATGGAGGAAACCAACCTCCCAAAATGGAGAGTAGACAAAAATGCTGGAGAAACTCGGCGGGTGAGGCAGCATCTATGGGAGAGGTGATTCATGTAGACTTCAGGAAGAGCAATGCTTTCAAAGATGTGCAGTGAAAAGCCTGTGAAGAAATACACTGACAGCCACCAATGTGTTTCATCAGGCTGGAGTAGGACAACGGACACTGAATAATGGCTTCACATTCATCTTTACTCAGAGCGAGAACGATGGTTCAATGAGAGATCGGGACTCCAGTGCAGTGGTGAGTGGATACTGAATTATTGGAGGTGCAGATGATAAATCCAAAAGGTAAGTCACTTCTTTAATCGGACTTCACGGACTTCATCTTGCACTAAACCTTTTCCCCTTTATCCTGTATCTGTACTCTGTGTACGTCTCGACTGCAATGATGTATAGCCTTTCTACTGACTGGATAGCACACAACAAAAAAACCTTTCACTGCACCTCTGTACACGTGACAATAAACTAAACTAAAAAAAACTAAAATCCGGTCATCTCAGCTGAACAAAACGATCTAATTGAACAAGAGAGGAGGGTAATTCAATTGTCAATTGTCCCTACAGTGTAGGATGGAACTAGTGCAGGGGTGATCGCTGGTCGGCGCGGACTCGGTGGGCCGACGGGCCTGTTTCTACGCTGTACTTCTAAAGCCTGAAGTAAAGTAAAGTCTTTATAGTTTAGTTTGGGTTTAGAGATACAGCGTGGAAACAGGCCTTCGGCCCACCGGGACTGTGCCGACCAGCGCTCTCTGCACATTAAAACTATCCTGCACACACGAGGGAAAATTTGACATTCATACCAAGCCAATTAACCTACAAACCTGTTCGTCTTTGGAGTGGGGGAGGAAAACTGGAGATCGCGGAGAAAACCCCATGCAGGGCACGGGGAGAAGGTACAATCTCCGTACCGACATGCACTCGTAGTCAGGATCAAACCGGGTCTCCAGCGCCGTGAGGCAGCAACTCTACCCCTGCGCCGCCGTGCCTCCCGTAAATTTGTTTTGATTTTAAAGAATTTTCAGGAATAACAAAGAAAGTTGAGATAGTCTTGATGTACACAGGGAGGTTTACATACTATAATGTTATGCTGAGGGCCTGCGTTTGCTCAGTTGATAACAGCCTGGCATCTGAGTCAGAAGATTACGGGATTAAGTTCCACTCCAGAGACTCGAGCTCTTAATCTCTGTTGACAATCCAGAGGCAGCTGCATTGACAGCATTAACAACGTCTGGACATATAAATGAAGTTCTCGGACGAGCATGAGGGACTCCACCACCACTGTTTAAAGAAGGACCGGAAAATCTCTCTGATTCCCGCAGCCGATATTAATGCCGCAACAAAGGTAAAGAAGCCATCTGGTCTGGTCATCATCTCAGATAGACACAAAATGCTGGAGTAACTCAGCGGGTCAGGCAGCATCTCAGGCCAAAAGCGGTAGGTGACATTTCTGGTCGGGACCCTTCTTCAGACTGAGAGTGGCGGGGGAAAGGCAAACGAGAGATATAGACGGTGATGTACAGAGATACAGAACAAATTGATGAAAGATAAGCAAAAAAATTAACGATGATAAAGGAAGCAGGCATTTGTTAGCTGTGGGCCAGGTGAAATGTGTTAGAAGGACCTGCAGATGCTGGTTTAAACCGAAGATAGACTCAAATAGCTGGAGTAACTCAGCGGGACAGGCAGCATCTCTGGAGAGAAGGAATGGGTGACGTTTCGGGTCGAAACCCTTCTCTGAAGAAGGGTCTTGACCCGAAACGTCACCCATTTCTTCTCTCCAGAGATGCTGCCTGTCCCGCTGAGTTACTCCACCAGCTGTTGTGTCTACCTGTGGAATAGGAGAGAACGAGTACAGACAATAAGACTCAACAAGACGATTTTGAAGCTGGTACGACTTAGGTGGGTGATGGACAGAGAGGGAGGGGACGCTGGATGTTAGAGACATTCATGATCAGTTCCGTCAATTGGATATAGCTGTGCACATAATAGACTTTCTGGTTACCACGTTGTCTCACTGACCACGTTTAAAAGAAATCTGACAACTGGATAGGACAGGTTTGGAGGGATATGGGCCAAACGCAGGCAGGTGGGACTAGTGTAGATGGGGCATGCTGGTCGATGTGGACGAATTGGGCCGAAGGGCCTGTTTCCATGATCTATGACTTTATGACACTTATGAGCAGCAATGAGTCTCCCAAACATGGCCAATAGACAATAGACAATATTCAATAGGGTGCAGGAGTAGGCAATTTGGCCCTTCGAGCCGGCACCGTCATTCAATGTGATCATGGCTGATCATCCCCAATCAGTACCCCGTTCCTGCCTTCTCCCCATATCCCCTGACTTTGCTATCTTTAAGAGCCCTATCTAGCTCTCTCTCGAAAGTATCCAGCGAAGCGGCCTCCACCTCCATCCTGACCTCCCATCGACCTCATTGACCTTTGAACTATCTTTTAATGGGCTTTATCGCATTTAAATGTTATATCTTGCAGTAAATGTTGTCCCCTTTATCCTTTATCTGTACACTGTGGATGGCTTGATTTTAATTTACTTTAGTTTATTTAGTTTAGAGATACAGCGCAGAAACAGGCCTTTCGGCCCACCGAGTCTGCACCCACCATCGACCCCCCGCACATTAACACTATCCTACACACACTTGGGACAATTTACAATTTTACCAAGCCAATTAACCTACAAACCTGCACGTCTTTGGTGTGTGGCAAGAAATCTGAGCTATCAGAGAAAACCCACGCAGATCACGGGGAGAACGTACAAACTCCGTACAGACAGCACCCGCAGTCAGGATCGAACCCCGAGTCTCTGGCGCTGAGAGGCAGCAACTCCACCGCTGTGCCGCCCGTGCCAAGGTTTCATGAGGAGAAGTCAGGAGAATGGGGTTGGGTGGGACAGATAGATCAGCCATGATTGAATGGCAGAGTAGACTTGGTGGGCCTAATGGTCTAATTCTGCTCCTATAACTTATTAACTGACAAACCACCCCCTCAAAGGTAATTAAGGATGTGCAATAAATCGGGCAGATAGAATAAATGGACAAAGATAAAGAAGGTTCTGGAAGTTGATTCCAGTTCGCACCCTTCATGTCCTTAAGCCACATTTACACAGCTCACGTTTTGCCCTGAGCTGATGTACACCACTTCAGAGACATTGCGTTTAAAAAA
The DNA here is from genome assembly GCA_038087875.1 of Malacoraja senta. NCBI lineage: Eukaryota > Metazoa > Chordata > Chondrichthyes > Rajiformes > Rajidae > Malacoraja > Malacoraja senta. The sequence goes on along the minus strand of CM075981.1, from coordinate 6,278,239 downwards.
GAAGGCATTTTTTTCCCCCCTTGAGAAATGACTATGGATTGCATCTGCCTCCTATAGTTTATTGCGATGTCTTCTGGACGTGTTTGATTCACACTATCACACTGGTTAGCTGGAACCCACTGGAGATTAATGGCTGGACCTGTCACTTGACAATGTTTTAAAACGGTTGAATCTGTGCAGCAGTGAAGTAGTTCCCCTGGCACTCACTGCCTGTGATCACTCTCAGCTTGGGTCTGTGCCCTGTGGGACGAAACCCCCACAACTGCCGGAGGATGTACAGGAAGGAACTGCAGGTGCTGGTTTAAACCAAAGACCCTACAGCGAGCAAGATAGACCACTCGACGAAAAAGACGTAGTACGGTCATGGGCAGATTCATGGGTAATTTTCGGCCCCATTTCCGTAACCGGCTTCCGGCTTCCGTCTCCGCACCAAAGATCCCGTAGGATACTAGTGCGGAGACGGAAGCCGGTTACGGAAACATCCTCGTAAAAATAAAAGTTATTTGGTAAAAATCTTCTCCTCATTTTCAGAATTTTAATTTATTAACACAAACGTTGATTACACTGCGGGTCAGGTCGAGTCGGGTTACTGAAATGGATGAATAAAAGGCCCACGTTCTGTTCCGTTGCGTACTACACGTCAGCCCATTGCATTTAGCAGGAGTGGTCTATCTTGCTCCGCTATAGGATCTTTGGTTTAAACCCAAGACAGACACAAAAGGCTGGAGTAACTCAGCGGGTCAGATAGCATCTTTTGGGGGCAAGGTATCGGGTCGAGACCCTTCTTCAGACTGAGAGTCAGGGGAAAGGGAAACGAGAAATATAGACGGTGTATACAATCAAGCCATCCACAGTGTTCAGATACAGGATAAAGGGAATAACATTTGGTGCAAGATAAAGTCCAGTAAAGATAGGCCAAGGGTGCCCAATAAGGTGGGTCAGGACCACTCTCTATAATGAGGGACATAGATAAGGTTGACAGCCAGAGTCAGTTTCCAATATCTTCAACCCAGGGTATTTTAATGTGGTTTAAGCCTCTTGCATTGAAAAGAGACAACCTTGATTTAATAAAGGCTAAATGCTATCATTACCGTGTCAATTGGTGTGTATACTTATACAAATAAGGCAAAGATTCCTTGACTGGGAAGATTACGTGGCATGATTAGGGGCAAGACAAGTGCTCAAATTCATCGATTAGGAATGGATTGAAGGGGATGTCATTAAAACCTCAGTACCTAAGGCTGGAGATGCAGATTACAGATGCTTTGGAGAGGGACCTTTGTTTAAAATAAATAAATAATAAATAAATAATAAATGCTTTATTGATCCCCTCAGGGAAATTCAGATGTCCAGAAGCCCCCAACCAACAAACCCACACATTCAAAACGAACGCAGACAGAAAATACATAAAATGCAATGTGGACACTACCTGAGAGCAATAAATACTTAAATAGACCAATAATTAACAATTTAATTTTTTTTTTTTTAAATGCATCCCCCTTACAGCATAGGGGGATGCATTTTAAAATATTATAAAATCTAATGGCTGCAGGGGTGAAGGATCTCCTGAACCACTCCGTTCTACAGGGCAGGGAGAGGAGCCGCTTGTTGTAGTGAGTGCTCTTTTGACCCTCCAGAATGGCAGACTTTAATCCTCCTCTGGTCACTTAACGCAACCAGCCCCGGGTACAATGTAGCAGGAAGGAACTGCAGATGCTGGTTTAAACTGAAGATATAGACACAAGAAGCTGGAGTAACTCAAACGGGTCAGGCAGCATCTCTGGAGAAAAGGAATAGGTGACGTTTCGGGTCGAGACCCTTCTTTAGACTTCTGAAGCGTCACCTATCCCTTTTCTCCAGAGATGCTGACCCACTGAGTTACTCCAGCTTTTTGTGTCCATCTGGGGCACAAATTAGGATGGTTTCAAGTCCCGCACGAGAGGCCTTGGAGCACTTTATCCAGGCTGACCCCAAGACCACACCGAGACACTGAGACAACGTTGCATTAAAGACTCTTCCGGGCTTTTAATGATCCCAAGCTCTCCATTATGTCCACATAGAAACACAGAAAATAGGTGCAGGAGTAGGCCCTTCGGCCCTTCGAGCCAGCAGCGCCATTCAATATGATCATGGCCGATCATCCTAAATCAGTACCCCGTTCCTGCTTTCTCCCCACATCCCCTTGATTCCTTTGGCCCTAAGAGCTAAATCTAACTCTCTCTTGAAAAATGAAAACATCCAGTGAATTGGCCTCCACTGCCTTCTGTGGCAGAGATTTCCACAGATTCACAACTCTCAGGGTGAAAAAGTTTTTCCTCATCTCAGTCCTAAATGACCTACCTCTTATTCTTAAACTGTGACCCTTGTTTCTGGACTCTCCCAACATGGGGAAAATTCTTCCTGCATTTAGCCTGCCCAATCCCTTAAGAATTTTACATTTTACGTGTTTCTATAAGATCCATTATATTTATGACTAATTACACTAAAAAACTTGCTGCCCAGCCACTTCATACACAATAGTTGCTTGTCCTGTTCCTACCCTGACAGAGTAGACATAAGCAGTATTAAAAAGGAAATACACACAGTGTTCTTAAAAGGGCAATGCCACAACAGCGCGAGATGAGAGCTGAAAGATAGATCAAAGACACACGCAAAAAGCTGGAGTAACACAGCGGATCCGGAGAGAAGGAATAGGTGACGTTTCGGGTCGAGACCTTTCTTCAGACTGAGAGTCAGGGGAAAGGGGAACGAGAAATATATAGACGGCACCTAGGACAAATGAGCGGAAGATATGCTGAAAGCACCGATAATCAAGGAAAGGTGGAGCCCACAATGGTCCATTGTTGGCTGTGGGGTAGGTGATAACGAGCTTTACGGACAGCATAACTCAACAGGACGACAGTGAAACTAGTACGACGACTCTGGTGGGGGAGGGACGGAGAGAGAGGGGATGCAAGGGTTACGAAGTTAGAGAAATCATTATATCATACCGCTGGGGTGCAAGCTGCCCAAGCGAAATATGAGATGCTGTTCCTCCAATTAATGTTTGGCCTCACTCTGACAATGGAAGAGGCCCAGGATAAAATGGTCAGTGTGGGAAGGGGAAGGTGAGTTAAAATGTCCGGTTTCCTCCCACACTTCAAAGACGTACAGGTTTGTAGGTTAGTTGGCTCAGGGGAATATTGTAAATTGTCCCTGGCGTGCAAGTTGGATAGTGTTAATGTACGGGGATGACTGGCTGGCACGGACCGAAGGGCCTGTTTCCGCCCTGTATCTCGAAACTAATCTAAGCTGTTCAGTGCACTCTGCATCATTGCATGTCTGGTGTTTTTGAACATAGAACAGTGGGTGCGGCACGGTGGCGCAGCGGTAGAGTTGCTGCCTTACAGCCCCAGAGACCTGGGGTCGATCCTGACTACGGGACATACTTAAGATAGACAAAAAAAAGCTGGAGTAACTCAGCGGGACAGGCAGCATCTCTGGAGAGAAGGAATGGGTGACGTTTCGGGTCGAGACTCTTCTTCAGACTGGTTGGGGAAAAGGGAAACGAGAAATATAGACGGTGATGTGGAGATAGATGAGCAATGAATGAAAGATATGCAAAAAAGTAACGATGATCAAGGAAACAGACCATTGTTAGCTGTTTGTTGGGTGAAAACGAGAAGTAAGTGCGAAGTGGGTGCGGGAGGGATAGAGAGAGAGAGAGACGGAATGCCGGGGAGCGTGGTCGTAGAGTCGGAAAGCAGGAGGAACCACAGAGGGGGAGCAGCGAGAGATGATGGCGCAGAACTCTCGTCGGAGAGAGGAGGAGAACCTCTTCAAAGTAGACATAAGATAGACACAAAAATCATTCGATCAGCTGAGAAGGTTATTGGCTGCAATCTTCCCCCCATTGACGAACTGTACACTGAAAGGGCCAGGAAGCGAGCGGGTAAGATCATCTCTGCCCCCTCTCACCCTGGCCACAAACTCTTTGAAGCACTTCCCTGTGGAAGGCAACTCCGGACTGTCAAAGCCGCCACAGCCAGACATAAAAACGGCTTTTTCCCACGAGCAGTAGCTCTACTCAATAACCAAAAATCTGTAGCCTCCTTTTGCTCTGGTATTTTATTTCATTCACATGTTTAAATTATGATGTTTTATTATTAATGTTTTAATGTTTTATGTTTTATTCTTAATGTATGTGGTGTTGTTACTGGCGAGCGGAGCACCAAGGCAAATTCCTTGTATGTGAACATACTTGGCCAATAAACTTATTCATTCATTCATTCGCATACCTTGAGGAGATACTGTACATCACGGCTGCTAGATCTTACCTGTTAGCCAGCTTACGACCGATAGCACCAAGGCAGGACTGACTGGCTGTCTCATCGTGAAGACCACGCACTCCCGGCCACCGCCAGCGAACCCCGAGAGAATGTCCGGCTCAGAGCTAGCTGCTGCTTCCCTCCTGACCGGCGAGGCTCACCTGCAAAGCAAACACCTGCATCAGTTCACATTTACGAAGCGACTAACCTGTCCACATTTCAACATCTGCATCATGTCTACTATTTAAGCAACCACCTTTACCGCAGAGAGTGGGCCTCTGGCTGCCGTGGACAGTTTAAAAAAAATTCTTACTCAATATATGGGCATTGCTGACAAGGACAACATCTCAAACCTTTTCTCAACTTAAAAGTCAACAACATTTAGTTTAGAGATACAGCATAGAAGCAAGCCCTTCAGCCCATTGAGTCCATGGTGACAATGGAGACTGAAGAAGGGTCCCGACCCATTGAGTCATAGTCATAGGGTGATACAGTGTGGAAATAGGCCCCTCGGCCCAACTTGCCCACAGCGGGCAACATGTCCCAGCTACACTAGTCCCACATGCCTGTGTTTGGCCCAAACCCCTCCAAACCTGCCCTATTCATGGACCTGATCCTTAAACGTTGGGATAGTCCGTGCCTCAACTGCCTCCTCTGGCAGCTTGTTCCATACACCCATCACCCTTTGTGTGAATGTCCTCCAGAGATGCTGCCTCACTTGCTGAGTTACTCCAGCACTTTGTGTCTTTCTGGAGACAAGACATCATAAAGTCTGGTCTGTTTTTGCTCGTTGAGATTCACCATAGTTGTCAGCTGCTTTCCTGTGCAATTTCACAAAACATCAAGCAAAGAAGATTTCACTGCTCAATCTCAGGTAACGTCAATGCAAAGTGGCTGGAAAAAGCGGATTTCCTCTCATCAAATCGGCAGGCGAGTTATCCCAAATCAATCCCAACAATCATTAGCCATATTCCATTTCTTTCCACCCTTTGCAACTGCGAATGTTCTGCTGAGTCAGAAATATTGATGCCAGACCATGCAACTTCTAACTCTCAAATTATTGCCCCGTTGGGCAGCGATTTCCTTTAGTTGAGTATTTTTTCCCTTCAATATATGCATTCAAGAGAGAGTTAGATACAGCTGTTCAAGAAGGAACTGCAGATGCTGGAAAATCGAAGTTAGACAAAAATGCTGGAGAAACTCAGCGGGTGAGGCAGCATCTATGGAGCGAAGGAAATATGCAACGTTTCGGGTCTGAAGAAGGGTTTTCGGCCCGAAACGTTGCCTATTTCCTTCGCTCCATAGTTGCTGCCTCACCCGCTGAGTTTCTCCAGCATTTTTGTCTACGTTAGATACAGCTGCTCCTCGACCTACGATGAGGTTACGTTCCGATAAAACCCATCGTTAACCAAAAATATCGCAAGTCAAAAACGCATTTAATACGCCGCGATCACGTGACCGGAAGTGACGCGCGGCTCACTGCCGTCGCCGAACGTTTGCCCATCGTAAAGTCGAAATATCGCTAGTCGAAGCATCGTAAACCGGGGAGCACCTGAGGGCTAACGGAATCAAGGGATGTGGGGAGAATGCAGGAACGGGTTATGGATTTAGGCCTTATGGTAGGCCTAAGGAGTAGGCCATATTCGAAGGGCCGAATGGCCTACTCCTGCACCTATTTTCTATGTTTCTATATTTAATAGAATGGCAGTAGTCAGTGTACTGGAAGAGCTGACAATGAGCAACAAGTTTGTCAAAAGAATTCAATTTGCAGTCATAGAATAATGTATCACAGAAACAGGCCCTTCACCCCATGACGACCAAGGTTCCCCATCAACGCTAGTCCCACCTCCCCACATTTGGCCCATATCCCTTTCCTCTCCACGCTCCTGTCCAAATGTCTTTTAAATGTTGTTATACTACCTGCCTCAACTACCTCCTCTGGCAGTTCATTCCATATACCCACCACCCTCTGTGTGAAAAGGTTACCTTTCAGGTTCCAATTGAATATTTTCCCCCCCTTACCTGAAACCTATGTCTTCTGGTTCTTGATTCCCTGACTTTGGGTAAAAGGCTGTGCACTTATCGAATCTATTCCTCGCAAGATCTTACACACCCCGATCAGACCTCCCCCTCACTCACCCTTCTGAAGAAGGGTCTCGACCTGAAACGTCGCCCATTCCTTCTCTCCAGAGATGCTGCCTGTCCTGCTGAGTCACTCCGACATGTTTGTGTCTATCTTCAGTTTAAATGCCGCATCTGCAGTTCCTTCCTCCACATAGAGGCAGCTCAGGACCGCTCTCTAGTTGTCGATATGATGGTTCAGTTGTCTGGAAGAAACCGTCCCTGAGTCTGGAGGTGTGCGTTTACAAACATCTGTACCTCTTCCCTGATGGGAGAGGGGGAGAAGAGGCAGTGACCGAGGTGAGACTGGTCCTTGATTACGCTGCTGGCCTTGCCGAGGCACCTTGGCGTGTGGATGGAGTCAATGGAAGGGAGGTTGGTTTACGTGATGGACTGGGCTACAATTCTCTGCCATTTCTTGCAGTCTTGGAGGAGTAATCTGGCGAAGGGAAGGAATTGGAGCAACAGGGAAATGAGATATAGTTCAGCAAGGATACACTTATATTCCTGGAGTCCTGCAATTGCTCCCTGGTGACTGCACTCATTTGTATGAATATGACCTACTCCTGGAAGCAATAGGATCACAGTTCTATAAAAAATTAGTAGATTCTAAACTACTATTAGGGTTCACCGATGACAGTGTTGGTAAAGTAAATGCCAGGGCGTCATGGTGGCACAGCGGTAGAGTCGCTGCCTTACGGCGCCAGAGACCCGGGTTAGATCCTGACTACGGGTGCTGTCTGTACGCAGTTTGTACGATCCCCCCGTGACCTGCGTGGGTTATCTCCGAGATCTTTGGTTTCTTCCCACACTCCAAAGACGTACGGGATTGCAGGTTAACTGGCTTGGTATTAATGTAAATATTATCCCTCGTGTAAGATAGTGTTAAAGGCCTGTCTCACGAGTCTGCGGTCATTGGCGGCGAAACGGGAAGAATCTGCCGCCATAGACCGCGCACTCGTGAGAACGCACAATTCCGGGGCCGTGCAGCGGTGTTCCCAACACCGCACGGTGCTAAAATAAAACCTACACTGTTGAAAAATATTTTCCTACCGCACAACCTCCACCAGTGATGCACGAGTGCGGCACGGCCGCCCGCACGGGTCGCTGCCAGTGTGGCTCGAGCGCCGTGCGTCAAACTTCCACTGCCACAGCCTCCACCAGTGAGGCACGTGTGCGGCACGGCCGCAGGCACAGCCACCACTACAGCGCCGCAATCAGGACGGCCGCCGCCACAGCCGTCGCTAGTGAGTCACGTGCAGCAGGCCGACGTCATCGCAGTCCGCCCGCCCTTTTTTTTTACTTACCGCAAGCACGTGGGACCAGCCGTATATGAATCGCTCGGCCCCCGCGCAGCATCCGTGCGGCGCTCCCGTGGATAGGCTCGGCGCTCTCGCCGTTGCCGTGCGGTCCACTCTACAGGCGAAGCCGCGCTTCACCGCCGATGACCACAAACACGTAAGACAGAGCCTTTAATGTGCGGGGATTGCTGGTCGGTGCGGACTCGATGGGCCGAAGGGCCTGTTTCCGTGCTGTATTTCCAAGATAACTTAAACTAAACTCAGCCAGGAGTACATTGATTACGTTCTCTCACATTTGTTTCCATTTGTTTCAATTCTAATTATGTTCGGATCACCATGATACACAGAGGAGATCACACAACCAAGACTTTTCCACAAAGAGATACATGGAAATTGTGCACACAGTTCTCAGTCTTCTTAGACCTGAATAATTCCCCTGCTAGGGGAATTGGTTGAAAGTGGTTATGTTGCAGAAGGCCTCCGAGCTAATGTTCATGAGGCATTTGTTAAAATCCCACAACGACAGACAAATAACAATTTGACTAATTAAAACTAAAGCTCAAATAAAGAGATATCTGGCAGCACGGTGGCGCAGCGGTAGAGTTGCTGCCTTACAGCGCCAGAGACCCAGGTTCGATCCTGACTACGGGTCCTTGTCTGTACGGAGTTTGTACGTTCTCCCCGTGACCTGCGTGGGTTTCCTCCGAGGTCTTCGGTTTCCTCCCACACATCGAAGGCGTACAGGTGTGTAGGCTAAATGGCTTGGTATAATCGTGAAGTGTCCCTAGTGTGTGTGTGTGTGTGTGTGTCGGATAGTGTTGGTGTGCGGGGATGACTGGTCGGTGCGGATTCGGTGGGGCCGAAGGGCCTGTTTCCGCGCCGTATCTCTGAACCAAACTAAACTAAACTCGACCACAATAAACCAATGACAACATCAACTTGAGTGACCCAACTGAATATTTACACTGACGTTTACATTTTGGCAGAACAGTACCAGAAGCTGAAATATTGTCGTGAACAGAATAACCTGACTAACACCTGGAAACCAAGATGCATTAGGAGAACCACTTTATCAAGCGGCTAACCATTAACGCAATACTAAGCTACTCACAAGCGATAATTAACTATTTATAATATCCTCAGCTATGAGAGATAGCCATCAGACATCATTAATGTTCTTTAAGCGCCATTCCTTAGCAATTCCTTAAAAGCCCGACATTTCCCTTGCGATTTGAAAGTATTAGTTAGTAGCACCTTTTTCAGTAATAGACATAGAGAGATCAATATTGCCTATACATGGCTGATAAATATTACATTTCTCTTTGACCGACGGCCTTGTATTACTCATTCACATTGACTCATGCTCTGGAGGCACTTGGCCAGCTTAAAACGCTGGGTCTCTTTTACTTCCTCCTAGTATTCCCTTCATGTAATGGACAGGAATCACAATGAGTACGAAGGAACCGCAGATGCTGGTTTAAACCGAAGATGGACAGACACAAAATGCTGGAGTAACTCAGTGGGTCAGACAGTGTCTCTGGAGGGGTGGGAGATTGCAACCTTCACGTGGTCCACCCTGTTTCGACTAATGCAATCGACCCGACGTGTGCAAACAAAAGATCAAATGGAACAAGTTGGCCTACAACTTTAGGCTGTGCGCGCCATATGCAAGAAGAAGAAGCATCTTTGGAGAGAAGGAATGGGTGACGTTCTGGGGCGAGACTCTTCTTCAGACATGGCGGTCTAGGAATCAAAATGAGATACCGTGAAGTACCATCATTTTTCGGTACTTTTAGTTTTAGTTTAGAGATACAGCACGGAAACTGGCCCTTCGGCCCACCGAGTCCATGCCGACCAGCGATCCCCGTACACTAGCACTATCCTACACACGCTAGGGACAATTTAAACATTTTTTACCGAAGCCAATTAAGCTACAAACCCGTACGTCTTTGGAGTGTGGGAGGAAACCAGAGCACCCGGAGAAAACCCACATGGTCCTGGAGAGAACGTACAAACTCCGTACAGACAGCACCCGTAGTCGGGATTGAACCAGGGTATCTGGCGCTGGGTATGAGGCAGCAGCTCTACCGCTGCGTCACCGTGCCGCCCTACCTCTTTGCACAATCAGCAAGAATTTCACCTCAGACTGAAGAAGGGTCTCGACCCGAAACGTCACCTATTCCTTCATTCCATAGATGCTGCCTCACCCGCTGAGTTTCTCCAGCAGTTTTGTCTACCTACGATTGTTTAGTTTAGTTTAGTTTAGATATACAGTGTGGAAACAGGCCCTTCGGCCCACCATACCCTGTGATGACCAGCTATCCCAGCGCACAAGCACTATCCTACACACACTAGGGGCAGCTTTTTCATTTTATAACCAAGCCAATTATCCTACAAACCTGCGTGTCTTTGGAGTGTGGGAGGAAACCGAAGATCTCGGAGAAAACCCACCACGCAGGTCACGGGGAGAACGTACAGACAAGCACCTGTAGTCAGGATCGAACCCGGTTCTCTGGTGCTGTAAGGCAGTATCTCCACCTCAGCGCCACTGTGCCACCCAGTTTTGGATAGAGGGACTGACAATGCTGCATATTTGGAAGTCAGAGCTGGGTTTAATTGGACCGTACTCTTTTCTTTGATAGTAATACATTGTCTAAAGATTGGATTTTGTTCCGCAATTAGTGCTAACATCCACTCTGCTCATACCCCGGAGCCAAAGTGAATGATTCCTGGAAGGACCATGCTCAATTTAGCACAGTCTCAGACAATCTGCTGCACACCAGACTAAAGACAACAGCTTTTAAAGATAGCACGGAAACCCCCCCCCTCATTAATTATGGATGCCATTGTAGAGACAGAGCCTGCAAGAGAGAATGAATGCTAGCACTTACACTCAAATGGACACGCGTACACTGGTCAATGAAATGTCTGATAGGCCTCATAAGAGTCATAGAGTCATGGAGCGATACAGCATGAAAACAGGCCCCTCCGGCCCAACTTGCCCACAGCGGCCAACATGTCCCAGCTACGCTAGTCCCACCTGCCTGCGTTTGGTCACCGGCTCTAACCTCCCCACCGTCGACGGGATCTATCGTAGTCAAAAAGGCAGCCCAAATCATCAAGGACCCACACCATCCTGGCCACACACTCATCTCACCACTGCCGTCAGGTAGAAGATTCAGGAGCCTGAAAACTGTAACGTCCAGGTTCAGGAACAGCTTCTTCCCTCCAGCCATCAGGCTATTAAACACAACAACTAATAAGCTCTGAGCTCTGAACTGTAAAAGACTACATTATTATTTGTTATTTGCACAATATTTGTTATTTATTGAACCATTTCCTCTTTTCTTTCCCCCCGTTATGTACTATGTTTACATATTCTGTTGTGCTGCAGCAAGTAAGAATGTCATTGTCCCATCAGGGACATATGACGATAAAACACTCTTGACTCTTGATCCCTCCAAACCTATCCTATCCATGTACCTGTCTAACTGCTTCTTAAACGTTGGGATAGTCTCCTCTGGCAGCTTGTTCCAAACACCCACATCCATTTGTGTGAAAAAGTTACCCCCCAGATTCCTATTAAATATTTTCCACTTCACCTTAAACCGATGTCCTCTGGTCCTCGATTCACCTACTCTGGGCAAGAGACTCTGTGCATCTACCCGATTTATTCCTCTCATAATTTTATACACCGGTCACGGTGGCGCAGCGGTAGAGTTGCTGCCTTACAGCGAATGCAGCGCCGGGGACCCGGGTTCGACCCCGACTACAGGTGCTGTCTGTACGGAGTTTGTACGTTGTCCCCGTGACCGTGTGTGTTTTTTATCCCGTAATCTTCGGTTTCCTCCCGGGCTCCAAAGACGCACGGGATTGTAGGTTAATTGGCTAGTTGGCATAAATGAAAATTGTCCCTAGTGTGTGTTGGGTAGTGTTAGTGTGCGGAGATCGCTGATCGTTGTGGACTCGCTGGGCCGAAGGGCCTGTTTCCGCGCTGCATCTCTGGAAAGAAGGATTGGGTGACGTTTCGGGTCGAGACCCTTCTTCAGACTGGTTAGGGATAAGGGAAACGAGGGATATAGACGGTGATGCGGAGAGATAAAGAACAATGAATGAAAGATATGCAAAAAGGATCTTTTGTAACATAATCTTTACTACTTCCTAACTTAATAAGTGCTGCTCACTTCACAACTTAATTCACTGAAGAAAACTTATTCAAATGCAATTAACAAGTAGTTGAGAACTTTGCATCTTAAGCTGCCTATCCAAATTGTAACATTGCAATAATTATAATACTTATTAAGTTTCCCCTCAAGTGCAGTAAATAAGCACAGGGGGGAAGTAAAGGTAGATTTATTGTACGTGGAGGAACTGAGTGAAATCCAGGTTAGCCGGGAAGTGGTGTTAGGTAAATAGAATGGATTAAAGGCCGATAAATCCCCAGGGCCAGATAGGCTGCATCCTAGAGTACTTAAGGAAGTAGCCCCAGAAATAGTGGATGCATTAGTGATAATTTTTCAAAACTCTTTAGATTCTGGAGTAGTTCCTGAGGATTGGAGGGTAGCTAATGTAACCCCACTTTTTAAAAAGGGAGGGAGAGAGAAAATGGGGAATTACAGACCAGTTACTCTAATGTCGGTAGTGGGGAAACTGCTAGAATCAGTTATTAAAGATGGGATAGCAGCACATTTGGAAAGTGGTGAAATCATTGGACAAAGTCAGCATGGATTTATGAAAGGTAAATCATGTCTGACGAATCTTATAGAATTTTTCGAGGATGTAACTAGTAGAGTGGATAAGGGAGAACCAGTGGATGTGTTGTATCTGGACTTTCAGAAGGCTTTCGACAAGGTCCCACATAAGAGATTAGTATACAAACTTAAAGCACACGGTATTGGGGGTTCAGTATTGATGTGGATAGAGAACTGGCTGGCAGACAGGAAGCAAAGAGTAGGAGTAAACGGGTCCTTTTCACAATGGCAGGCAGTGACTAGTGGGGTACCGCAAGGCTCAGTGCTGGGACCCCAGCTATTTACGATATATATTAATGATTTGGACGAGGGAATTGAATGCAACATCTCCAAGTTTGCGGATGACACAAAGCTGGGGGGCAGTGTTAGCTGTGAGGAGGATGCTCGGAGGCTGCAAGGTGACTTGGGTAGGCTGGGTGAGTGGGCATATGCATGGCAGATGCAGTATAATGTGGATAAATGTGAGGTTATCCACTTTGGTGGCAAAAACAGGAAAGTAGACTATTATCTGAATGGTGGCCGATTAGGAAAAGGGGAGATGCAACGAGACCTGGGTGTCATGGTACACCAGTCATTAAAAGTAGGCATGCAGGTGCAGCAGGCAGTGAAGAAGGCGAATGGTATGTCATTGTGGGGGGATGATTTTTTTTTCTGTGTGTTAATGATATTTTATTTTATGTCCAAAATGGCTGCCGGAAGGGAGAGTGGACGCTGGCGCGCTTTAGAAGCCGCTGCTCTCTCTTCCATATTGTGTTTTTGATTTTTGTTTTTGGATTGAATTCTCTCTTTAATTTGTGTACTCGTGATGTCTTTACTATTTATTTCATTCCGCTTACATGTTTCTACTATTTGTTAAACTTTGTAAGGTGTCCTTGAGACTTTTGAAAGACGCCCATTAATAAAATGTATTATTATTATTATTATTATTATAGCAAAAGGATTTGAGTATAGGAGCAGGGAGGTTCTACTGCAGTTGTACAGGGTCTTGGTGAGACCACACCTGGAGTATTGCGTACAGTTTTGGTCTCCAAATCTGAGGAAGGACATTATAGCCATTGAGGGAGTGCAGAGAAGGTTCACCAGACTGATTCCTGGGATGTCAGGACTTTCATATGAAGAAAGACTGGATAGACTCGGTTTGTACTCGCTAGAATTTAGAAGATTGAGGGGGGATCTTATGGAAACGTACAAAATTCTTAAGGGTTTGGACAGGCTAGATGCAGGAAGATTGTTCCCGATGTTGGGGAAGTCCAGAACAAGGGGTCACAGTTTAAGGATAAGGGGGAAATCTTTTAGGACCGAGATGAGGAAAACATTTTTCACACAGAGAGTGGTGAATCTGTGGAATTCTCTGCCCACAGAAGTAGTTGAGGCCAGTTCATTGGCTATATTTAAGAGGGAGTTAGATGTGGCCCTTGTGGCTAAAGGGATCAGGGGGTATGGAGAGAAGGCAGGTACAGGATACTGAGTTGGATGATCAGCCATGATCATATTGAATGGCGGTGCAGGCTCGAAGGGCCGAATGGCCTACACCTGCACCTATTTTCTATGTTTCTATGTTTCTATGTTAAGACTCTTCTTTCATTCAAAGCAAGAATGATTTGTTGGGTTAACATATGATGAGCACTGGGCCTCGATTTTTTGGGGGGTATAAAATATAATTAATTTAATTATTATCACGAAACAAAACAACCCACCACCATAGTACAAAATCACCAAATTATCTAGACACTAACTTTCCAAACAACTAAGTTACAATACTTACAAATATACTAAATAACTACGATACAACTATGTCCCTCTCTAACACCACCCGGGCGCGGACGTAACCCCGGTAAAGGGGGAAGCATCTGGCTCGGGCAAAGCCCTCTTCTGCCTGGCGCCGTGACCCGCAGATGGCCAGCTTGGCCGGGCCTCTACTTGTTGGAGGTTACCTAAAATTGGACAATGCAATGTTCATTCTGTTAAGGGCCTGTCCCGCTTGGCGATTTTTTGGCGGTGACGTTGTCAGGTCACCGAAAAATTCGCGGCGAGAGTGCGCAGTGTCTCCTCAAGTGTCGCAACATTTTTTTGTCGCCGCTGGATTTTGAAATGTTCAAAATCTTTCAGCGCCCTGAAACGCCCGTTCAATGATGCCGACAGTCGCCGAAAAAAATCGCCAAGTGGGACAGGCCCTTTATGGTTGTAAGCTGCCCAAGCAGAATTCAGGCCTTCAAGATTTCTTCATTCTCATAAATCTTTTCCCAATTAACTTTCAGTTGCCTTTTCTTATCATTCTGAAGTGTCTCCACTTACTTTATTTTAGCTTAGTTTAATTTAGAGATACAACGCAGAAACAGGGCCTTCGGCCAACATAGTCCGCGCCGACCAGACATCCCCGGTACACTAACACTATCCTACAAACAATAGGGACAATTTACAATTTTACCGAAGCCAATTAATCTACAAACCTACACTTCTTTGGAAACCGGAGCAACCCGGGGAAAACCCACGCAGTCACGGGGCGAACGTACAAACTCCGTACAGACAGCACCCGTGGTCAGGATTGAACCCGGGTCTCTGGCGTTGTAAGGCAGCGGCTGTGTCACAGTGTCACATTGAGACCAAAATATTCCCAGTCCAAACAAATTTGAGAGAAAGCTTTATTTCCTAGGTGGAGATATCCAATACTTTGCCTTTGACCTTTAATTTTTAATTCTTCCATTGGAGGAAGCAGGTTGGGGCAAAGAGTAAAGATATCCCAGTCACCGAGGTCAATGATTCAATTGTTTGTGATTGAATTTTTTCTGTCTAAGTGGGTTTGCCCCAATTGAATTTGCCACTTTGAGCTGGGTCACTCCAATCTGCTAATGGATTGACCTCCACTTACTTTTGCTTTCGCTTAGACTTACAGCATGGAAACAGGCCCTTCGGCCCACCGTGTTCATGCAACCAATGATCGCCTGCACACTAGTTCTATCCCACACGGTAGGGACAGTTCGACCCTTCACACCGACCATCGATCACCCATTCACACTAGTTCTATGTTATCCTGTGCTCAAGGGGTACTTTACAGAAGCCAATTAACCTACAAACCTGTGCGTCATTGCAATGTGAGAGGAAACCAGAGCACCCGGAGAAGTCCCATGTGGCCGCGGGGAGAAGTGCAAACTCCGTACAGACAGCACCCATAGTCAGGATCGAACCAGGGTCTCTGGCGCTGGTAGAGGCAGCAACTCTACCGCTGCGCCATCATGCGGGCTGCCAAATATCTTACAGCACGAATGGTGTTACTTTACTGGTTGGGTACATTCTGTTCTCCTGCCACAGAGGCATGCAGTGTTTTTGCTGAAGCCTTTTGTTTTTATTCCACTGTGACAATCTCTTGAGCCTTACTTCATGATAACGTCACTGCTTTGAGTGCCATGTAGTGGTCCCACCGCTGTTCGCAAAACAGTGTTATATGTTGAAGAACCTTGCCTCCAACTGAAAGACCATCTGGGCGGCACATTGGCGCAGCGGTAGAGTTGCTGCCTTACGACCCGGTTTCTATCCTGGCCACGGGCGCTGTTTGTATGGAGTTTTACGTTCCCCCTGTGACCACACGGGTTTTCTCTGCGTGCTCTGTTTCCTCCCACATTCCAAAGACTTACAGTATTTTTAGGCCGATTGGCTCCTGTAAATTGTACGTTGTCCCCTAGTGTGTAGGAGGGTGCTGGTGTATGGGGTGATCGCTGGCCTGCGCGCACTCGGTGGGCTGAAGGCCCTGTTTATGCACTGTTTGTTTACAGTAAAGCTTAGCCTTAGATCAGTGGATAAAGTTCTTGGTGCAGTTAGAATGAGACGGGTTTAAATCCGACTTGATTATTTTCATGGAAGACCACTGAAGCAATGCAGTGCAGTTGGAAACACTGAGCTCTGGGTGAAAGGACACAAAGTGCTGGAGTAATTCAGAGGGTCAGGCAACATCTCTGGAGACCATGGAGAGGTGACGCTTCAGGTCGAGACCCTTCTTCAGACTGAGACAGGATCAGTCTGAAGAAGGGGTCTCGACCTGAAACGTCACTTATCCATGTTCTCCATAGATGCTGCCTAACTTGCTGAGTTACTCCAGCACTTCGCGTCCTTTTGTGTATTCATAAGTCCATAAGTGGTAGGAGCAGAATTCTGCGCTGTATTCGGCCCATCAAGTCTACTCTGCCATTCAATCATGGCTGATCTATCTCTCCCTCCAAACCCCCATTCTCCTGCCTTCTCCCCATAACCTCTGACACCCGTTTTAATCAATTAACCAGCATCTGCAGTTCTTTGTTTCTACATTCTGACTTTTGGGTGAAAATTTAAACTGAATTCCTGTCACTTCTCTCAAGTGAATGAAAATATCCGATGTTGGCACCTGAAGAAGTCACGAAATTCCTGGCTAATATGAAATTAAAAAAATATATAAAACTTGGGGGGTGGGGGGGGGGGGGGGGGTGGGGGCGAAGGGCCTTTTCTGCTCTATATCTCTAAAGTCTAAAGTCTAAAGTGAGCAATGATTTCAGACCTTTGAGAGCTGAAGAATACAAGATGGCGACTTGTGCAGGTCTCAGTACTTACTATTCTTGCACTCTTGTGCTGAAAACAAGTGCTGTAAATCCATTATAAACATGGAAAACGCTCCCCTTCCCACTTCCAGTTCCGAGTGGGGGTGTTCGACCTGAAACATTAATTCCGTTT
>CM075981.1:6249385-6260861 GCA_038087875.1 Malacoraja senta | reverse complement strand
AAGAAGGCGAATGGTATGTCATTGTGGGGGGATGATTTTTTTTTCTGTGTGTTAATGATATTTTATTTTATGTCCAAAATGGCTGCCGGAAGGGAGAGTGGACGCTGGCGCGCTTTAGAAGCCGCTGCTCTCTCTTCCATATTGTGTTTTTGATTTTTGTTTTTGGATTGAATTCTCTCTTTAATTTGTGTACTCGTGATGTCTTTACTATTTATTTCATTCCGCTTACATGTTTCTACTATTTGTTAAACTTTGTAAGGTGTCCTTGAGACTTTTGAAAGACGCCCATTAATAAAATGTATTATTATTATTATTATTATTATAGCAAAAGGATTTGAGTATAGGAGCAGGGAGGTTCTACTGCAGTTGTACAGGGTCTTGGTGAGACCACACCTGGAGTATTGCGTACAGTTTTGGTCTCCAAATCTGAGGAAGGACATTATAGCCATTGAGGGAGTGCAGAGAAGGTTCACCAGACTGATTCCTGGGATGTCAGGACTTTCATATGAAGAAAGACTGGATAGACTCGGTTTGTACTCGCTAGAATTTAGAAGATTGAGGGGGGATCTTATGGAAACGTACAAAATTCTTAAGGGTTTGGACAGGCTAGATGCAGGAAGATTGTTCCCGATGTTGGGGAAGTCCAGAACAAGGGGTCACAGTTTAAGGATAAGGGGGAAATCTTTTAGGACCGAGATGAGGAAAACATTTTTCACACAGAGAGTGGTGAATCTGTGGAATTCTCTGCCACAGAAGGTAGTTGAGGCCAGTTCATTGGCTATATTTAAGAGGGAGTTAGATGTGGCCCTTGTGGCTAAAGGGATCAGGGGGTATGGAGAGAAGGCAGGTACAGGATACTGAGTTGGATGATCAGCCATGATCATATTGAATGGCGGTGCAGGCTCGAAGGGCCGAATGGCCTACACCTGCACCTATTTTCTATGTTTCTATGTTTCTATGTTAAGACTCTTCTTTCATTCAAAGCAAGAATGATTTGTTGGGTTAACATATGATGAGCACTGGGCCTCGATTTTTTTGGGGGGTATAAAATATAATTAATTTAATTATTATCACGAAACAAAACAACCCACCACCATAGTACAAAATCACCAAATTATCTAGACACTAACTTTCCAAACAACTAAGTTACAATACTTACAAATATACTAAATAACTACGATACAACTATGTCCCTCTCTAACACCACCCGGGCGCGGACGTAACCCCGGTAAAGGGGGAAGCATCTGGCTCGGGCAAAGCCCTCTTCTGCCTGGCGCCGTGACCCGCAGATGGCCAGCTTGGCCGGGCCTCTACTTGTTGGAGGTTACCTAAAATTGGACAATGCAATGTTCATTCTGTTAAGGGCCTGTCCCGCTTGGCGATTTTTTGCGGTGACGTTGTCAGGTCACCGAAAAAGTCGCGGCGAGATGCGCAGTGTCTCCTCAAGTGTCGCAACATTTTTTTTTGTCGCCGCTGGATTTTGAAATGTTCAAAATCTTTCAGCGGCCCTGAAACGCCCGTCAATGATGCCGACAGTCGCCGAAAAAAATCGCCAAGTGGGACAGGCCCTTTATGGTTGTAAGCTGCCCAAGCAGAATTCAGGCCTTCAAGATTTCTTCATTCTCATAAATCTTTTCCCAATTAACTTTCAGTTGCCTTTTCTTATCATTCTGAAGTGTCTCCACTTACTTTATTTTAGCTTAGTTTAATTTAGAGATACAACGCAGAAACAGGGCCTTCGGCCAACATAGTCCGCGCCGACCAGACATCCCCGGTACACTAACACTATCCTACAAACAATAGGGACAATTTACAATTTTACCGAAGCCAATTAATCTACAAACCTACACTTCTTTGGAAACCGGAGCACCCGGGAAAACCCACGCAGTCACGGGGCGAACGTACAAACTCCGTACAGACAGCACCCGTGGTCAGGATTGAACCCGGGTCTCTGGCGTTGTAAGGCAGCGGCTGTGTCACAGTGTCACATTGAGACCAAAATATTCCCAGTCCAAACAATTTGAGAGAAAGCTTTATTTCCTAGGTGGAGATATCCAATACTTTGCCTTTGACCTTTAATTTTTAATTCTTCCATTGGAGGAAGCAGGTTGGGGCAAAGAGTAAAGATATCCCAGTCACCGAGGTCAATGATTCAATTGTTTGTGATTGAATTTTTTCTGTCTAAGTGGTTTGCCCCAATTGAATTTGCCACTTTGAGCTGGGTCACTCCAATCTGCTAATGGATTGACCTCCACTTACTTTTGCTTTCGCTTAGACTTACAGCATGGAAACAGGCCCTTCGGCCCACCGTGTTCATGCCAACCAATGATCGCCTGCACACTAGTTCTATCCCACACGGTAGGGACAGTTCGACCCTTCACACCGACCATCGATCACCCATTCACACTAGTTCTATGTTATCCTGTGCTCAAGGGGTACTTTACAGAAGCCAATTAACCTACAAACCTGTGCGTCATTGCAATGTGAGAGGAAACCAGAGCACCCGGAGAAAGTCCCATGTGGCCGCGGGGAGAAGGTGCAAACTCCGTACAGACAGCACCCATAGTCAGGATCGAACCAGGGTCTCTGGCGCTGGTAGAGGCAGCAACTCTACCGCTGCGCCATCATGCGGCTGCCAAATATCTTACAGCACGAATGGTGTTACTTTACTGTTGGGTACATTATGTTCTCCTGCCACAGAGGCATGCAGTGTTTTTGCTGAAGCCTTTTGTTTTTATTCCACTGTGACAATCTCTTGAGCCTTACTTCATGATAACGTCACTGCTTTGAGTGCCATGTAGTGGTCCCACCGCTGTTCGCAAAACAGTGTTGTTATGTTGAAGAACTTGCCTCCAACTGAAAGACCATCTGGGGCGGCACATTGGCGCAGCGGTAGAGTTGCTGCCTTACGACCCGGGTTCTATCCTGGCCACGGGCGCTGTTTTGTATGGAGTTTTACGTTCCCCCTGTGACCACACGGGTTTTCTCTGCGTGCTCTGGTTTCCTCCCACATTCCAAAGACTTACAGTATTTTTAGGCCGATTGGCTCCTGTAAATTGTACGTTGTCCCCTAGTGTGTAGGAGGGTGCTGGTGTATGGGGTGATCGCTGGCCTGCGCGCACTCGGTGGGCTGAAGGCCCTGTTTATGCACTGTTTGTTTACAGTAAAGCTTAGCCTTAGATCAGTGGATAAAGTTCTTGGTGCAGTTAGAATGAGACGGGTTTAAATCCGACTTGATTATTTTCATGGAAGACCACTGAAGCAATGCAGTGCAGTTGGAAACACTGAGCTCTGGGTGAAAGGACACAAAGTGCTGGAGTAATTCAGAGGGTCAGGCAACATCTCTGGAGACCATGGAGAGGTGACGCTTCAGGTCGAGACCCTTCTTCAGACTGAGGACAGGATCAGTCTGAAGAAGGGTCTCGACCTGAAACGTCACTTATCCATGTTCTCCATAGATGCTGCCTAACTTGCTGAGTTACTCCAGCACTTCGCGTCCTTTTGTGTATTCATAAGTCCATAAGTGGTAGGAGCAGAATTCTGCGCTGTATTCGGCCCATCAAGTCTACTCTGCCATTCAATCATGGCTGATCTATCTCTCCCTCCAAACCCCATTCTCCTGCCTTCTCCCCATAACCTCTGACACCCGTTTTAATCAATTAACCAGCATCTGCAGTTCTTTGTTTCTACATTCTGACTTTTGGGTGAAAATTTAAACTGAATTCCTGTCACTTCTCTCAAGTGAATGGAAAATATCCGATGTTGGCACCTGAAGAAGTCACGAAATCCTGGCTAATATGAAATTAAAAAAATATATAAACTTGGGGGGTTGGGGGTGGGGGCGAAGGGCCTGTTTCTGCTCTATATCTCTAAAGTCTAAAGTCTAAAGTGAGCAATAATGTATTTCTATGTAGATAAGTCATGTCGTACAGGCCCTTCGGCCCAACGCGTCAGTGCTGACCAAGGCGCCCCACCTAAGCTAGACCTTTGAGAGCTGAAGAATACAAGATGGCGACTTGTGCAGTGTCTCAGTACTTACTATTCTTGCACTCTTGTGCTGAAAACAAGTGCTGTAAATCCATTATAAACATGGAAAACGCTCCCCTTCCCAGTTCCGAGTGGGGGTGTTCGACCTGAAACATTAATTCCGTTTTTCTACCCAGGCTAATACCTCTCCCTGATCTATAATCTATCAACATGTTTACAGGGGCTATTTAACGCAATGGGTGGCAGAATGGCATAGCTGCTGCCTTGTAGCGCCAGAGACCCGGGTTCGATACTGACCTCGGGTGCTGACTGCGCAAAGTCTGCTCATTCTCTCTGTGGCTGCGTGGGTTTCCTCCGGGTGATCCGGTTTCCTCCCACACACAGTCATAGTTCAGTTTAGTTTATTGGCGCGTGTTCCGAGATACAGCGAAAAGCTTTCGTCGTGTGCTAACCAGTCAGCGGAAAGACAGTCCATGATTACAATCGGGACATCTGCACTGTGCGGACACATGACGAGGGAATAACGTTTAGCGCAAGGTAAAGCCAGCAAAGTCCGAACAAGGATAGCCTGAGACATAGTCATGCAGCATTGAAACAGGCCATTCAGCCCTACTTGCCCCTGCCGACCAAGATGGCCCATCCACGCTAGTCCCACCTGCCCGTGCTTGGCTCATATCCCTCTAAATGTTTTCAAGAGAGAGTTCGATATAGCTCATGGGACTAACAGAATCAAGGGATATGGGGAGAAAGCAGGAACGGGGTACTGATTTGGGATGATCAGCCGTGATCATATTGAATGCACCATTCTCGAAGGGCCGAATGGCCTACTCCTGCACCTATTTTCTATGTTTCTATGTTTCCAAACCTTTCTGGATTTTCCTTAATAATGTCTGCCAGAGTTCTCTCCTGCCCCATTTTTACCCTCCTGACCTCTCTTTCTTTTTCCCGTGCCCCCCCCCCCACCCCCACATCAGTCTGAAGAAGGGTCTCGACCCGAAACGTCACCTATTCCTTCGCTCCATAGATGCTGCCTCAACCGCTGAGTTTCTCCAGCATTTTTGTCTTCCTTCTTAAGAGTGGGCCCCAGTTCCCAAAACCTCTCCAGGGATATACATGATCCCAGCTGCCTGTACCTGATAAACTGCAGAAGGTGTTCGGAAGGTGCTTTAGAGGTCTTTCCTTCACTTGCATGGGTAGCAGTTTCAGCACAGCTGTCTAAATGGTTGGGAAAATGTTGCATCATGCTCTACTTTCCTTTGTATTGCTTCAATAACACGCCGAGATCATCCCCACTTTGGGAAGAGGTTCACAAGTTCTTGGAGCAGAATTAAGGCCATTCGACCCATCAAGTCTACTCCGCCATTCAATCATGGCTGATCTATCTTTCCCGCTCAACCCCATTCTCCCCATAAACCCTGACACTCTTGAGGGCATGTCCCGCTTACGCGATTTTTTTCGGCGATTGCTGGCTCCCGCCATAGTTGCCAAAAAAAATGTCAAAATGTTGAAAATCCAGCGGCGACCAGAAAAAGGGTACGACTCTTTGGGCGACTACTCACGGACCATACAGGCGACGTGTCTGGTGACGCCTGCATGGTTGTGAGTAGTTCCCCAAATAGACTTAGAAAAAAATCGCGTAAGTGGGACAGGCCAATTACTAATCAAAAATCTGTCAATCTCCACTGTAAAGATATCAATAACTTGGCCTCCGCAGCCATCTGTGGCAATAAATACAGGTTCAACATGCATTTTCATGGTAATAACTCAACATTTTCATCCAAACATCAGGGTACTGTCCAAATTAATTGCTTGGTGTGAGTATGGTGGTACAATGGTGCAACAGTAGAATTGCTGCCTCACAGTGCCAGAGACCCGGGTTCGATTCTGACTGCGGGTGCTCTCTGTACGGAGTTTGTATGTTCTCCCTGTGACCGCGTGGGTTCTCCCCGGGTGCTCCGGTTTTCTCCCACATTCCGACGACGTGCAGGTTTGAAAGTTGTCCATACTGTGTAGGATAGAACTGGTGTATGGGTGATCGCTGGTCAGCGTGAACTCAGTGGATGAAGGGCCTATTTCTCTAAACTCTGAACTTTATCAGGAAACACTTTCAAATGGTGGGTTTCATTCCCCGGAAGAATACGTTATATGTAGGAAGGAACTGCAGATGTTGGTTTAAACTGAAGACAGACACAAAAGGCAGGAGTAACTCAGTGGATCAGACAGCATCTGTGGAGAGAAGGAATAGGTGACCTTTTCTGGTCGAGACCCTTCTTCAGACTGAGGGTCAGGGGACAGGGAAACAAGACATATAGGCAGTGATATACAGAGATATAGAACATATGAATGAGAGATATGTGAAAAAGTAATTAAGATAATGGAAACAGGCCATCGTTAGCTGTGTGCTAGGTGAAAATGAGTTACAGACAATGAAACTCAACAAGACTACATTGAAGCTAGTACGATGTTATAATACAGGTATGAAAAATTGACGATTCTGTTCCTGGACACAATAGGAACATTTCCATGTGTAACAAATTGGAGAGACTGAATTTGTGGTGGTAATGCTCAAGGGAAGTATTTTGGTGGATTTTTTTATCCGAGACAGGAGCCCCTTTAAATTGGGAACTAAATTGCATCACCAGAGAACTGCGGATGACAGAGACACCATTCATCACTTCACTCACTGAAGATTGTTAATAAAGTAACATAGAATATGCATTCGGCAGCAGTGGGAGGTTTTGTAGTTTAGATTCCTTTAGCCCAGGGCGATCTCCGCAGCTTAATCATTAGTGTGTTCGATGCAGTTCACCGTTGATGCATAATCCCACTTAGTGAAGGGCTTTGCCTGGCAGTTAACGCTTCTACAGACGCCTCCTCCCACAGTCAGACTGTCCTTCAGTCTGCACCAAATTAACTCCATGAAAAATTGAGCATCTCGGTCAAATGATGGACTCTACCCCGCTGAGTTCCAGCGTTTATTTATTCATGTGTGTACTTACGTATATGATGGTATAAGGACACACTGATCTGTTTTGTAGTCAATGCCTACAGAGTATAGAAGAGAGATCGAGCAACAGTCCATATGGTGCCAGCACAACAACCTGACCCTCAACACCAGCAACACCAAGGAACTGATTGTGGACTTTTGGAAGGAGTAGGAAGGGGACCCACAGTCCCGTTTATATCAACGGGTCGATGGTTGAAAGGGTCAAGAGCTTCAAATTCCTGGGCGTGCACATCTCTGAAGATCTTTCCTGGTCCGAGAACAATTATGCCATTATTAAGAAAGCACATCAGCGCCTCTACTTCCTGAGAAGATTACGGAGAGTCGGTTTGTCAAGGAGGACTCTCTCTAACTTCTACAGGTGCACAGTAGAGAGCATACTGACCGGTTGCATCGTGGCTTGGTTCGGCAACTTGAGCGCCCTGGAGAGGAAAAGACTACAAAAAGTAGTAAACACTGCCCAGTCCATCATCGGCTCTGACCTCCCTTCCATCGAGGGGATCTTCCACAGTCGCTGCCTCAAAAAGGCTGGCAGCATCATCAAGGACCCACACCATCCTGGCCACACACTCATCTCCCTACTACCTTCAGGTAGAAGGTACAGGAGCCTGAAGACTGCAACGACCAGGTTCAGGAACAGCTACTTCCCCACAGCCATCAGGCTATTAAACCTGGCTCGGACATAACACTGAACTTTATTAGCCAATACTGTTATTTGCACTTTATCAGTATATTGACCATTGTGTATATATTTATAGAATGCCTTGTAGTAAATGCCTACTATGTTCTGTTGTGCTGAAGCAAAGCAAGAATTTCATTGTCCTACCAGGGACACATGACAATAAACTCACTTGACTTGACTTGACTTGTTCTGTTGTGCTGAAGCAAAGTAAGAATGTCATTGTCCTGTCAGGGACACTTGACAATAAACTCTCTTGACTTGAGTCTTGACAAAGGTGTGAACATTGATAGGCACAAAATGCCGGCGTACCTCAGCGGGACAGACAGCATTTCTGGAGAGAAGGAATGGGGTGATGTTCCGTGTCGAGACCCTTCTTTAGACAGCATTGTCTGAAGATTCACATTGATCTGTCCAATTTTATCTAAACCATAAACACCGCCCCCCCCCCCCACCCCTCTCCTTTTCACCCTTCTCTTACCTGGGATGTGACCCATATCTCCCTTCCCCCTTCCCCACTCACATCCCCTCCCACCGAGACCCCTTCACATTTCACGCCACTTTTCACCATCGCTCACTTCCTTTTGTCTTTTCATCTCTGGCCTTTGCCCAATCACCTGTATCCACCTATCACTTGCAGGGTTTGCCCATGCCCACACCTTTCTTCCAGCTCCCTCCACCCCCAATTAGATGGACAATGGTTCTGAAGCAGGACCCGGACACGCAACGTCTACTACCCTTGTCTTCTAGTGTTGCTGCCCGACCTACTGAGTTAAGGGCCTGTCCCACTGTACGAGGTAATTCAAGAGTTCTCCCGAGTTTCCCCTGATTCGAACTCGGAGAATTACGGTAATAGCCGTTCGTAGGTACTCGGGGCTCTCGTGGACATTTTTCACAGTGCTGAAAAAACTTCACGAGTTACCGCGTTTCCCGAGTACCTGCCGTTAGAATTACGATCCGCTACGAGATGTCCACGAGCTCCGACGTAGCCGCTACGTACATTCTACGTACTTACCACGAGTTTGATTTTTTTTAAAACTCGGGAGAGCTCTTGAATTACCTCGTACAGTGGGACAGGCCCCTTATTCCTGTATTTGGTGTCTTTTTTTTGTAAAGCAGCATCTGCAGTTTCTCGTGTCTCCGTAATCAAAGACTTGCCCCACACCGGTCGTTCCTTCTTCTCCTCCTCATTCCCGTCGGGCAGAAGATTGAGAGGTTTGAAAGTAAACACTAACATACTCAGGAACAGCCTATTCCCCTCTGTTGTCAAGCTTCTGAACAGCCATAGAGTCATAGAGTGATACAGTGTGGGAACAGGCCCTTCGGCCCAACTCACCCACACCAGCCAACAATGTCCCAGCTACACTAGTCCCACCTGCCTGCCCTTGGACCATAACCCTCCAAACCTGTCCTATCCATGTATCCAACTGTTTCTTAAATGATGGGATAGTCCCAACCTCAACTACCTCCTCTGGCAGCTTGTTCCATACACCCACCACGCTCTGCGTGAAAAGGTTACCGCTCGGATTCCTATTAAATCTTTTCCCCTTCACCTTGAACCCATGTCCTCTGGTTCTCGATCCCCCTGCTCTGGGTAAAAGACTGTGCATCGACCCGATCTATTCCTCTCATGTACTTCCATAAGGCAGGGTACTGTCCAAATCACTTATACCACACTGCGGACATTGAACCTCATCTCTGGAACTGATGCGCTACAATGTCTAGGGCGGCACGGTGACGCAGCGGTAGAGTTGCTGCCTTACAGCGCTTGCGGCGCCCGAGACCCGGGTTCGATCCCGACTACGGGCGCTGTCCTTACCGAGTTTGTACGTTCTCCCCCGTGACCTGCACGGGCTTTTCCCGAGATCTTCAGTTTCCGCTCACACTCCAAAGACGTGCAGGTTTGTGAGTTAATTGGCTTGGTAAGTGTAATTGTCCCTGGTGTGTGTAGGGTAGTGCTAATATGCGGGGATCGCTGGTCGGCGCGGACTCGATGGGCCGAAGGGTCTGTTTCCGCGCTGTATCTCTAAAGTAAACTATAACCAAAACAATGCTGAGAACGATATTCGTCTCTCTGTATCTTCCCCTTTCCTCTATCTATTGCACTTGAGTTGGGGTTGAATGCGTTGATGTGTAGTATTATCCGATTTGGATAGAATAACGTGCAAAAGCAACGCCTTTTTTCACCGCGTGCGACAATAATAATAATAATAATGGATGGGATTATTAACAAATAACAAACCTAAATCCGACCTGACCTTCCCGCAGATGCTGCCTGACCTGCCGAGCCTTTCCAGCATTTTCTGTTTTTATTGACGACCTAATTCCAAAAGCAGACACGACTGATAAGGCAAACCACATGTTCTGACGAATAGTGTGGGAGCAAGAAGTTAATGAAGCAGTTAGATTAAATCTCCTCAATTAGAGTCATCAAGTGATACTGCGCAGAAACAGGCCCGTTGGCCATACATAGATGGATATTGTCAAGCATTGTCACTTGAGGTTTGAATATATATATATATATATATCAATCAGTGGGAATATTATTTCAATTAGGTTATCCTTGTTTCACACGATTTTATTGAGGAATCTGTTCCATGACTTTAATTTTAAAAATGGGATTAATGTAGGATTATAAATGGGTGGTTGATCATGCCAAGAGTGGACCTGATAGGGCAAAGACTATGTTTCCATGCAGTGCCTCTCTTTACAAAAAAGGCACAACGTTCTGGAGTAACTTCTGGAGGTCAGGCGGCATCCCTGGAGAAGATAGATAAGGAATGTTTTGGGTTGGGACCCTTCTTCAAACTGAAGAAGGCTCCCCTTCCCCGCACCTCCTCCACCACCATTCCATCCTCTGGCTTCACAATACTTTTTGTCTCACGCATTTTTCCCCCATCTCTTTGTCCAGCCTATCAACCCCCCCTCTTGGGGGGGTCCACCTATCACCTCCAATGCCTTGTCCCTCCCCTCCTCTCTTCGAGCTGTCTTCCTCCCCCTTACAATCGGTCTTCTCCAGGGAAGGTGACTGACCCACTGAGTTACTCCAGCACTTTGTGTCCGTCCCACTCAGCGGCAGAGTTGCTGCCTCTCGGCACCAGGCACCCGATCCGGTTCGGTCCTGGCCGTACGGAGTTTGTACGAGCTCCCCGTGACCGTGTGGGTTTTCCTGACTGCTCCAGATCCCCCCCCACCCCCCAGGTTTGTTCAGGCTTCTTCAGACCCCACGAGACGGGAAGATTGGCGATATGCCTTCTCTAAACTTCCCATCTTAGCACATTGGTGGATCAAAACCTCATAACTTGCTTTGGCAGCTTACAACCCAGTGGTATGAGCATTGATTTCTCTAACCTTAAGTAACCCTTACGTTTTCGCTCTCTCTCTCTGCCCCTCCCCCATCCTCGTTCTCAGACTAGTTCCACTGTCCTCCTGATTAAACATTACAGATTGTATGCCTCGTTGTCACCTTCCCCTCAGCCAACAATGAACCATTCTCCATTTCCTTGGTGTCCCGTGTGGTCTGTGTTTTCACACCTCATCCTTCCAAACCCTTTTGTCTGTCTCCCTCCCTCTCCCCTGACTCTCAGTCTGAAGAAGGGCCTCCACCAGAAACGTCACCCATTCCAGTACGGTCATGGGCAGATTCATGGGTAATTTTCGGCCCCATTTCCGTAACCGGCATCCGTCTCCTCACCAAGGATCCCGTAGCGGAGCAAAGATAACTAGTGCGGAGACGGAAGCCGGTTACGGAAACATCCTCGTAAAAATAAAAGTTCTTTGGTAAAAATCTTCTCCTCATTTTCAGA
>CM075981.1:6216885-6246885 GCA_038087875.1 Malacoraja senta | reverse complement strand
CTCCTGGGATAAATAAAGTTCTATCGTACAGCAAGATCGACACAAAGCGTTGGAGTAACTCAGTGGTGCAGGCAGCACCTGTGGCGATAAAAGGATGGGTGACGTTTTGGGTCGGGACCCTGCTTCAGACTTGAGAAGTGATGGAGAAGTAATGGATGGCCACAGAGACATTGAGGATCAAGACCGTGGATCGATGTAGAGGTTTGGATGAAGTGAGTAAGAAGGAACTGCAGATGCTGGTTTAAACTGAAGATAGACACAAAAAGCTGGAGTAACTCAGCGGGACAGGCAGCATCTCTGGAGAGAAGGAATGGGTGACGTTTCTGGTCTGAAGAAGGGTCTCGGCCCATTCCTTCTCTCCAGAGGTCCCGCAGAGCTTTTTGTGTCTATCTTTGGGGATCTTCTTGTTATCGAGTCCACACACAAGGTTAGAAGTTGTTCAGACAGAGCTGAACACACTTCTCGGCATCTGCATGCAATGATGTCTGTCTTGTCGCTTCTTGTGCGTGGTTGGTGGAAAGATTGGTGGAAACTGGGCCGTGACATGAACGCTCTTTCCTTGACCCCCATCTTTGGGGATGAAGTGATCCCCGTTTGGAAATGGGGCAGCACGGATACATGAAGGATTCGGGATCAGATTATAATTGAGCTCACTAATATTTTTTCTTCCATCACCCTCCTCCATCTGGGGCCCATGGAGATTTCTAAACCAGGACCCGGGGGACAGAGTCGCTGTTAAAAGGGCTGAGTTACCTCATCACCAGCCCCAGGTGTCTGCATATGACTCACCTCTTAACCTGCTGAAGAGCAGATGAACTTAATCAGGTGCCAGGGGACAACTAAGTCCCTGAATACAGCTTTCTGAAGAATTATCAGCAAAGACTCCAGTAATAAAAAACCCCATGATCGGGAGCAGATGGGAAGCATATGGAGTTGTGCAATGTTTTATTTATTGATGGAGGATTTCGGATCTGTTTTGAATGTCTTGGCGTGTTGCAGACCTGCGTCTGACTGGGACCCAGGTGTGTGGGATGGAAGGAGCTCCAGGGTGCCTCTTTGAAATGAATAAAGCAAATTTTAAATCATTTCCTAATGAAAATGAGCTTGTATTTCAGCACTAGATCAACTGTTGGGCCGTAGAGAGATTCATAGAGATGGTTTAGTTTGGAGACACAGCATTGAAACAGGCCCCTTGGCCCACCGAGTCCACACCATCCACCGATATACGTACACTGGATCCATGTTATCCCACTTTCACCTCCAACACACAAGGGGGAACCTACAAACCTGCACGTTTTGGGGATGAGGGAGGAAACCAGAGCACCCGGAGGAAACCCACGTGGTCACAGGGAGAATGTACAAACTCCAGCACTTTGTGTTTTGTCAAGGAGCAGCTGATGTTGAAGTTCCAAACTCAGTCGGGCACACACAGACACAGACACAGACACAGACACAGACACAGACACAGACACAGACACAGACACAGACACAGACACAAACACACACAGACACACACAGACACAGACACAGACACAGACACAAACAGACACACACACACACACACAAACGCACACACACACACAGACACACACAAACGCGCGCACACACACACACACACACACACACACACACACACACAGGCGCACACACACACACAGACACACACACACACACACACACACACGCACACACGCACACACGCACACACACACACACAGGAGAGGAGCATCTGACATTTTCACAGTGGACTTCAACACAATTTGTATTTTCTGCAGAGGGGACAGGGAGAGATATCTGACAGGAATAGACTAGTGATCGCACTTGTGCACGGGAAGATGTACAAGCAAAGTCTTGGTCAGTATCGCTTTGTGCCATTGAATTGCAAACTACCCAAGCAGAATATAAGGTGCTGTTCCTTTAGGCTGGCTGCTTTTCCGAGGCAGCGTGAAGTCTAAATGGAATCAATGGTGGGGAGCCTGGTCTGTGTGATGGACTGCACTACATCCATAACTCTCTGCAATCTCTTGTGCTCTTGGGCAGGGCTGTTCCCAAACCAAGCTGTGATGCTTCATAGGGAAATTAGTTAATGCTTCAGAGCGAATAACCTTGGCTAGAACTATCTCGTAGAATTACATCAGGTCTCTTAGCAAACCTTGTTGAAAGGAATCACTCAGCCAGCATTCCAAATATCTCTGAATTCCTGTTACACAAAGATTTTAATTTAGACTTTAGGCTTTTAGAAATACAGCATGGAAATAGGTGGAGTCTATACGTTCTCCCTGTGACCACGTGGGTTTTCTCCAGGTGCCCCAGCCACATGCCAAAGATGTGCAGGTTTGTAGGTTAATTGGCTTCAGTAAATTGTTAATACTAAGAATAAGGGGTAAGCCATTTAGAACGGAGATGAGGAAACACTTTTTCACACAGTGGAATTCTCTGCCTCCGAGGGTGGTGGAGGCCGGTTCTCTGGATACTTTCAAGAGAGAGCTAGATAGGGCTCTTAAAGTTAGCGGAGTCAGGGGATATGGGGAGAAGGCAGGAACGGGGTACTGATTGTGGATGATCAGCCATGATCACATTGAATGGTGGTGCTGGCTCGAAGGGCCGAATGGCCTACTCCTGCACCCTATTATCTATTGTCATTCTTGTGTAGCATAGGACATGGAATTTTTTGGGTGGCACGATGGCACAAGAGTAGAGTTGCTGCCTTACATTTTCATACAAACATCAGGGTACTGTGCAGATTAATTGCTTGGTGTGAGTAAGGTGGCACGGTGGCACAGCGGGTAGAGTTGCTGCCTTACGGCGCCAGGGACCCGGGTTCGATTCTGACGACGGGTGTTGTCAGTACGGAGCTTGTACGTTCTCCCTGTAACCGCGTGGGGTTTCTCCGGGTGCTCCGGTTTTTCTCCCACATTCCAAAGACGTGCAGGTTTGTAGGTTAATTGGCTTTGGTAACATTGTCCCTAGTGTGTAGGATAGAGCGAGTGTGGGGGAGATCGCTGGTCAGCGCAGACACGGTGGGCCGAAGGTCCTGTTTCCACGCTGTATCTCTAAAACCAATGAACATTTTAAAATTGTCTACCCATCACACATCCACCCAGCTCCTCAAGGCTATTTTAGTTAGGTTTAGTTTGGAGATACAGCGCGGAAACAGGCCTTTGGCCCAGCGGGTCCGCGCCGACCCGCGATCCCTGCACATTAACACTATCCTACACACACTAGGGACAACTTACAATTATACCAAGCCAGGTAACCTACAAACCTGTACGTCTTGGTCAGTATCGCTTTGTGGGGGGGAACCGAAGATCTTGGAGGAAACCCAGATCGTAAACACCGTAAATTGGAGGAAATGCACCTCATATTCCGCTTGGGCAGTCTACATCCTGGGGGCTTGAACATTGAATTCTCCCAATTCTGCTAGCCCTTGCTGTCCCCTCCCCTTCATCAGCCCTCTTGGTTGTCTCCTCCCCTCCCCCAGCCCTCAGGCTCCTCCTCCGCCTTTTTCCTTTTTTCCTTTCTTCTCCCCACCCCCTATCAGTCTGAAGAAGGGTTTCGGCCCGAAACGTTGCCTATTTCCTTCGCTCCATAGATGCTGCTGCACCCGCCGAGTTTCTCCAGCATTATTGTGTACCTTGGAGGAAACCCATGCAGGTCACGGGAAGAACGTACAAACTCCGTACGGACAAGCACCCCTGGTCAGGATCGAACCCGGGTCTCTGGCGCTGTAAGGCAGCAGCTCTACTGCTGCGCCACTGTGCCACCCAAAGCAGCAGGAATGAAGACTTTAACATCGTTTGACTCTCCTGTCAGCAGTTGTTGACGGCACAAAACCATCTCTGACGACAGTACGAAGCAAGTGGATGCAGAGAAACGGTCCTTTGTTTTAAGTATGAGGAATGTGATCAGAGAAAACAAAGAGAACTTGTATTTCAGGATAATTCCCTGTTCGTGGGGGGGGGGGGGGGGGGGGTGGGGGTTGGTTGTGCAAGATCTGTACAACAAAGGAAGGGAATCGGTAAATGCCGAGACGGAAAAATCAAAGGGAAAAGAAAGGCGACAAGAAATGCTGGAGTAACTCAGCGGGACAGGCGGCATCTCTGGAGAGAAGGAATGGGTGACGTTTCGGGTCGAGACCCTTCTTCTGAACGTGCCACATGTGTGTACACACGCATACCTCCTTACACACTCATTCATACACATGCCTACATAGAGGCTCATAGACAAACTCACACACTCGTACACATACACAGATTAGTACTGGTGTCAGAGGTTATGGGGAGAAGGCAGGAGAAAAGACGAAGGGTCAAATTACTCCAGCATTTTGTGTCTATCTTCAGTTTAAACCAGCATCTGCAGTTCCTTCCTGCACACAGGAAAAAGTAGGGCTTTGGAGCAGTACAGGATGGTTCAACGGAGCTTCACGCAGTTATTTTTGCATACATTACGCATGCTGGCACCGCCATGTCTTGGCGCCTTTTTCAAAGTCCAAAGTGCGGTCGTCCCGCTCGCTCGATGTACTGGAACAGTACCCCCGAACCGACGTCCCTCTCCTCTCCCGGCCATCTTTGTGTTCCCGGGGGGGTGCCTCCTGCAGCCGACCTTGGAGGGGCTGGAGGCTCTACCCTGGTTCATCCTCCCACCGGCCCTTGCTCCTCACGCCCGACGTCTCTCCAGCTCCCTCCCGGTTACGCCCAAAGATCCTATAGCCAGCAAGATAGATCACTCGACGAAAAAGACGTAGTACAGTCATGGGCAGATTCATGGGTACTTTAAGGCCCCATTTCCGTAACCGGTTCCCGTCTCCGCACCAAAGATCCCGTAGCGGAGCAAAGATAACTAGTGCGGAGACGGAAGCCGGTTACGGAAACATCCTGGTAAAAATAAAAGTTCTTTGGTAAAAATCTTCTCCTCATTTTAAGAATTATAATTTACTAACACAAACTGTTCCCCCACAACGTTGATTACACTGCGGGTCGGGTCGGGTCGGGTTACTGAAATGGATGAAAAAAAGGCCTACGTTCCGCTCCGTTGCGTACTACACGTCAGCCCATTGCATTCAGCAGGAGTGGTCTATCTTGCTCTGCTATGGGATCTTTGGTTACGCCGACCGGCGAGCCTTCGGGCGGGCTCCTTTAAATGGCCATGAAACTGATTAGTTCTGACGACAGTACAAAGTCTGACAGTTCTTTGGTGAAGTCAATCACCAACCAAAGGCAGATCGACACAAAACACTGGAGAAACTGGACGGGATAGGCAGCATCTCTGGAGGGAAGTGTCTATCTATGGTGTAAACCAGCATCTGCAGTTCCTTCCCACAATAATCAAAGGTGTCAGCCTTCCTCCAGCTACAGAATGAAAGAGGTTCAAGGTGGGACTACCGCACCAATGCTACTGTGTTGGGTCATGTTGGTGGGCGTGGGCAAGTTGGGCCAAGGGGCCTGTTTCCACACTGTTTGGCTCTACGACTATGAATTCTGTGCTGTAAGATCATTTGCCTGCTGGATCTCCCGGTTGCTAACTATTTAAAATCCTCTTCCCATTCCCACGCTGACCTTTCTGCCTTGGGACTAGTCCTCCATTGCCAGAGGCAACACCCAAGTGAAAAGAACAGCACCTCATATTCCGCTTGGGAAGGTTACAGCCCATGCTGACCACCAGCTATACACCACACACAAGGGAACAATTTGCAGAAGCCAATTAACCTACAAACCCTCTACGTCATTGGAATGTGGGAGGAAACCGGAGAAAACCCACCCGGGTCGCGGGCAGGACGTGCAAACTCTATTCAGACAGCACCAGAAGTCAGGATCGAATCCGGGTCTCTGGCGCTTTGAGGAAGCAGCTGGACCGCTGTGCATGGTGCCCTGCCGTCCGTACTTCATCTACAAAGTATAAATCTCCTTCAGATCCTATTCCACGTTTAAAGCCTTAAAAATAATTTTCTGAATAAAAGATGAACAAGCTAACAAGCAATGCCATGTAATACAGTCGCAAATCAAATGGACGAGATAATACAAAAACATAATTCAAAGGACTAAGCTAATCCTTCATGTGAACTTTGAAGCACACACTTTGCTGTATCTTCCGATTTTCTTACTCTTGTGGGAACCATACTTAAGATTAATATTCAAACCGATTAAATCTGTTCCTGGTGTTCCTTGCACACTGACTCCACCCCAGCAACGATGCTTCAAACGGAATGTGACATTGAACAGGAATACTAATTTTTTTACTAATTTCCACAAACGGAGTTATCAATATTTCTTAAGAGCCTTTTGGGGCGGCAGGGTGGCGCAGCGGTAGAGCTGCTGCCTTACAGCGCCAGAGACCCAGGTTCGATCCTGACTACGGGTACTGCCTGTACGTTCTCCCCGTGACCTGCGTGGGTTTCCTCCGGGCGCTCCGGTTTCCTCCCACACTCCAAAGACGTAAAGGTTTGCAGATTAATTGGCTTGTTATAAATCTAAATTGTCCCTTGTGTGTGTTGAATAGCGCTATAGTGCGGGGATCGCTGGTCGGCGCAGACGGGCCTGTTTCCACGCTATATCTCTACGCAAAACTAAACGTTAATATCATTGCATTCTCATTTAAAACAAAGTTGTCGCTCACCAACGACACCTTGTTTCATACAATGTTTGCAATACAGACACGTTGCTCAAAAATATGTTTTAGAAAAATGGTTTAGAATGGGGAGAAGGCAGGCACGGGTTATTGATTGGGAACGATCAGCCATGATCACAATGAATGGCGGTGCTGGCTCGAAGGGCCGGTTGGCCTCCTCCTGCACCTATTTTCTATGTTCCTATTTTTCTGTGTTTCTAACACATCCTCAAATAAAATTTGACACCATGTTTCAGAGAAATATTAGTACAGGTGACCAGAAGGATACTTATTATTCACAGGATGTCAGTATCAGTGTCAGGGCTGGCTGTTATCTCTCTTACTTAATATAATTTTGCAAATATTAAATTTTTTTGATGAAACTTGCAGTATATAACGTAGTGCAATCATATGTCACCATTCACCGTACAGTCCGCTGATTTACAAGATTTATAATATGAATGAATGAATACTTTGTCACAAGAGAAATAATTTGTTTTGCGTACTACCCAAGGTATGCAAAGAGTCACTACATAAAGGGCACCGACAAAGTTACAAAGTATCCCTTGGTTGCCCCCCTCCCCCCCTCACGGAGGTCCCCCCGTCCCCCCATGCTGGGTCCTGAGAAATAGGAAGGGGAGATTTGGCCCCTGAATGCTGCTATTGAATAAGAACATGTCTGATCCGGCTGCGAGCTTAACTGTTGCATTAGTTTAGTTTAGTTTAGAGATACAGCGCGGAAACAGGCCCTTTCGGCCCACCGGGTCCGTGCCGACCGGCGATCCCCGCAGATTAACACTATCCTGCACCCGCTAGGGACAATTTATACATTTACCAAGCCAATCAGCCTATATATCTGTACGTCTTTGGAGTGTGGGAGGAAACCGAAGATCTCGGAGGAAACCCACACAGGTCACGGGGAGAACGTACAAACTCCGTACAGACAGCGCCCGTGGTCAGGATGGAACCCGGGTCTCCGGCGCTGCATTCGCTGTAAGGCAGCAACTCTACCGCTGCGCCACCGTGCCGCCGCATTGCTTACCCCTTTGCAGCTTTACGCCTCTTGCCTATGTTGTATCCATCTATCCCTGCCTTTAAAAGCGTAAAGACTTTGCCTCCAATACGTTGTGAGAAAGAGAATTCCAAAGAGGCTCAGAGAAAAAGAAATGAATTAAATCAGTGAATCATCTCTGCATTGATTCAGTGATCTTTTATTTATAAACAATGAAACCAAGTTCTGGATTCCTTCACGAGGAAACATCATCTCTACAACCATCTCATCAAGAATCATATTTGTTTCAATCGAGTCTCCTCGCATTCAGCTAAATTCCAATGGATGCAAGCCCAGCCTATGCTAACTTTCCAGCATTTCACCCTGTCCGTTGCATGTGTCCCTCTGGTAAACATTCTCTCATCTGCTTCCAATCCATTAACATCTTTCCTAAGCAAAACACAAAGTGCTGGAGGAACTCAACGGGTCAGGCAACGGGCAAGATCTGTGGAGGGAATGGGTAGGCAACATTTCGGGTCAGGACCGTTCTCCAGACTGTCCAGGTAGTCTTCGCATCCATGCCCTCTGCAGTTGCTGCCTGCCCCGCTCAGTTACTCCAGCACTTTGTGTTTTGCTTCCAGCGCCTTTGTGTCAGCGCCCTTCTGTACACATGACAATAATAAACTAAACTAAACTAAACTGTGGACAGGATGTGGCAGTGTCTAGGACCAGAGGTCATAGTTTCAGAATAGCTTCTGTTAGGAAGGAGATGAGGAGAAATTTCTTTCGTCAGAGGGTGGTGAATCTGTGGAATTCTTTTACCACAGAAGGCTGTGGAGGACAGACAAGTCAGTGGATATTTTTAAGGCAGAGATAGACAACTTCTTGATTAGAACGGATGTCGAGGGTTATGGGGAGAAGGCAGGAAAATGGGATTAGGAGGGAGAGATAGATCAGCCATGATGGAACGATGTAGACTTGATGGATCAAATGGCCCAATTCTACTCCTATTCCTTATGACTTTTATAAACTAAACCAAATCAAACTGAACCAAACCTCATCCTTCTCACTATAAACCTATGTCCTCTAATTTTAGTCCCACTTACCAAGGGACACTTCATTCTTGTCATTCCAGAAATAGATGCTATTTATCCAAAAATATGTTTAATTTACAATAAATGCAGTAAATGTATGAGGGACAGTCCTTCATCTCTGTTCATGTTGCCATCATAGATACATAGAAACATAGAAAATAGGTGCAGGAGTAGGCCATTCGGCCCTTCGAGCCTGCACCGCCATTCAATATGATCATGGCTGATCATCCAACTCAGTATCCCGTACCTGCCTTCTCTCCATACCCCCTGATCCCTTTAGCCACAAGGGCCACATCTAACTCCCTATTAAATATAGCCAATGAACTGGCCTCAACTACCCTCTGTGGCAGAGAGTTCCAGAGATTCACCACTCTCTGTGTGAAAACGTTTTTTCTCATCTCGGTCTTAAAGGATTTCCCCCTTATCCTTAAGCTGTGACCCCTTGTCCTGGACTTCCCCAACATCTGGAACAATCTTCCTGCATCTAGCCTGTCCAACCCTATAAGAATTTTGTACGTTTCTATAAGATCCCCTCTCAATCTCCTAAATTCTAGCGAGTATAAGCCAAGTCTATCCAGTCTTTCTTCATATGAAAGTCCTGACATCCCAGGAATCAGTCTGGTGAACCTTCTCTGCACTCCCTCTATGGCTATAATGTCCTTCCTCGGATTTGGAGACCAAAACTGTACGCAATACTCCAGGTGTGGTCTCACCAAGACCCTGTACAACTGCAGTAGAACCTCCCTGCTCCTATACTGAAATCCTTTTGCTATGAAAGCCAACATACCATTCGCTTTCTTCCTGCTGCACCTGCATGCCTACTTTCAATGACTGGTGTACCATGACACCCAGGTCTCGCTGCATCTCCCCTTTTCCTAATCGGCCACCATTTAGATAATAGTCCGCTTTCCTGTTTTTGCCACCAAAGTGGATAACCTCACATTTATCCACATTATACTGCATCTGCCAAACATTTGCCCACTCACCCAGCCTATCCAAGTCACCTTGCAGTCTCCTAGCATCCTCCTCACAGCTAACACTGCCCCCCAGCTTAGTGTCATCCACAAACTTGGAGATGTTGCCTTCAATTCCCTCATCCAGGTCATTAATATAAATTGTAAATAGCTGGGGTCCCAGCACTGAGCCTTGCGGTACCCCACTAGTCACTGCCTGCCATTGTGAAAAGGACCCGTTTACTCCTACTCTTTGCTTCCTGTTTGCCAGCCAGTTCTCCATCCACATCAATACTGAACCCCCAATACTGTGTGCTTTAAGTTTGTATACTAATCTCTTATGTGGGACCTTGTCGAAAGCCTTCTGAAAGTCCAGATACAACACATCCACTGGTTCTCCCCTATCCACTCTACTAGTTACATCCTCGAAAAATTCTATAAGATTCGTCAGACATGATTTACCTTTCGTAAATCCACGCTGACTTTGTCCAATGATTTCACCACTTTCCAAATGTGCTGCTATCCCATCTTTAATAACTGACTCTAGCAGTTTCCCCACTACCGATGTTAGACTAACTGGTCTGTAATTCCCCATTTTCTCTCTCCCTCCCTTCTTAAAAAGTGGGGTTACATTTGCTACCCTCCAATCCTCAGGAACTACTCCAGAATCTAAAGAGTTTTGAAAGATTATCACTAATGCATCCACTATTTCTGGGGCTACTTCTTTAAACAATATATGGCTAAAGGCGGCACGGTAGAATTGCTGCCTTACAGCGCCAGAGACCCGGGTTCGATCCTGACTACGGGCGCTGTCTGTATGGAGTTTGTACGTTCTCCCTGTGACTACATGGGTTTCCCTGGGCGCTACGGTTTCTTCCCACACTCCAAAAACCTATGGGTTTGTAGGTCAATTGGCTTCCATAAAAATATTAAATTGTCGATAGCGTGTAGGATAGTGCTAGTGTGCGGGGATCGCTGGTCGGCGCCGACTCGGTGGGCCGAAGGGCCTGTTTCCGCGCTGTATTTCTAAACTAAACTAAACTGATCAGTAAAACATTAGAGAGACTGATACCCAGGGCCCTGGCATGGAGGCCAATGGTGGTAGGGACTTAGACCGAGGTCCTTCCACTAAGTGGACGTTAGCATTGTCCACTGGCCCATTAGGTCATTCAGAAGCATTTCTGGAGTGAGCATTAGATCACTTAAAGAAAATGAGGGAATAGAATGGATAAATGCACACAGTCCTTTAGCCAGAGTAGGGGAATCGAGAACCAGAGGACACAGATTCATGGTGAGGCGGGAAAAATGTAATGGGGACATGAAGGGCAACTTTTTTTTACACCAACTGTGGGTGGGTTTATGGAACGAGCTGCCGGAGGAGGTGGTTGAGCCGGGTGTTATCACAACGTTTAAGAAACACTTAGACAGGGTACATCGATAGGCTAGGTTTGATGGGATATGGGCCAAATAGTGTAGATGGGGCATGTTGGTCGGTGTGGGCACGTTTGGCCGAACGGCCTGCTTCGTGTTGAATGAAGGTTTTTCCAACAATCTCATACAACAATCCACTATCATCGAGATGAGCCTTTAATCTCGGATTCTTTCAACTTAGCTAATTGGATTTGAATTCACTAAACTACCATGATGGGATTTGAACAGCAGCCCCTCGCTCGGTGATCCAGTCAATTGTCCATCACATTTTCAATGCTGTGTTAGGGAGCATCTTACACCATAACTGAGGAAGGGTGTGCTGGCTCTGGAGAGGGTCCAGAGTAGGTTTACAGGAATGATCCCAGGGATGAGTAGGTTCACCTATGAAGAGTGTTTGTCGGCACTGGGCCTGTACTCGCTGGAGTTTAGAAGAATGAGGGGGGGGGGGGGACCTGATTGAAACGTACAGAATAGAGAAAGGCTTGGATAGAGTGGATGTGGAGAGGATGTTTCCTCTAGTGGGAGTGTCTAGGACTAAAGGTCATAGCCTCAGAATTAAAGGCCGTTATTTTAGGAAGGAGATGAGGAGAAATATCCTTAGAGGGTGGTGAATCTGTGGAAATCTGCCACAGAAGGCTGTGGAGGCCAAATCAGTGGATATTTTTAAGGCAGAGATAGATAGATTCTTGATTGGTATGGGTGTCAGAGGTTATGGGGAGAAGACAGGAGAATGCTGTTCGGAGTGAGAGATAGATCAGCCATGATTGAATGGCGGAGTAAACTTGATGGGCCGAATGGCCTAATTCTACTCCGATCACTTATGATCTTACAGTGGAGAAGGGCATTAGGGAGCGATATATCAGGAGGAGGTTCCAGAGTTATGGGTCTTGGCAGGCAAAGGAAGCAATTAGGCAATCATTGTTTAACTTTGAACTTTCTTCCCAGCAACGTTTCAATGGTATGTCATTGCCAAGTGTATCTAAGTACAGTGATTTTTTTTTGTATACAGCCCAGTGTCAATACGTTTGGCACAATCATATTAAGTCCAAGAGACTAAAGCCCCTGTCCCACTTAGTAAACCTGAACGGAAACCTCTGGAGACCTTGCGCCCCACCCAAGGTTTCCGTGAGGTTCCTGGAGGTTCCGGTCACTCTCCCTAATGGTGGAAAGTGGTTTCCGCGTAGTGGAGGCTTCTTCTATGTTCCTGCGATTATTTAAAAACAAACATAACCGGCCTCGACTAAAAATAGGTTGTCGTTTGGTCGAAGCCAGTGGAGTGGGGTCGCTATTTACTTACAGGCAGTCGAAGGCAATCTCCTTCGCTGACCGGCCATTTTGATTGGCTCATTGGAGTTTTCAGCAAAGATCCTACAGGATCTTTGGTTTTCAGGACCTAGAAGATCCGCCGGAAGGTAAAATGCCCGCTAACTTTATTAAACTTCTTAAAACTGTCTCCACTCCTTCTCCCCCCCCTTCTCCCCCCCCTTCTCTCCCCCTTCTCTCCCCTTCTCTCCCCTTCTCTCCCCCCTTCTCTCTCCCCTTTTCTGTCCTTCTCTCCCCTTCTTTCCCCTTCTCTCCCTCCCTCCCGCGCTCTCTAAAGGACTTACCGTGCTCTGTGGCAGCCGTTTACCTTCCTCTTCCGCTGTCCCTGGCCCCCACCTTCGCAATGTGTTTGTGTGTGTGTGTGTGTGTGTGTGTGGATCAGTAGATGCAGCTCACGCTTCGGTCGAGGCTTTCCAGGCAAGTGACCAAAACCTCTGGTGACTCATGGAGAGTGACCGTAACCTCCGGGAACCTCACGGAAACCTTGGGTGGGGCGCAAGGTCTCCAGAGGTTTCTGTTCAGGTTTCCTAAGTGGGACAGGGGCATAAGACAGTAAACCACACTGAGTCACTACACAAGAGTTGCCAGTTTTAGTTTAGATTAGAGGTACAGCGCGGAAACAGGCCCTTCAGCCCACCAAGTCCGCACCGACCAGCGATCCCTGCACATTAACACCATCCTACACACACTAGGGACAATTCACAATTTTACCAAAGCCAATTAACCTTCAAACCTGCACGTCTTTGGAGTGTGGGAGGAAACCAGAGCTCCCGGAGAAAACCCACGCAGGTCACGGGGTGAACGTACAAACTCCGTACAGGCAGCACCCGCAGTCAGGATCGAACCCGTGTCTGTGGCGCTGTGAGGCACCAACTGTACCGCTGCGCCACCGTGCCGACCTGTACTTTAGGCGCCATCTTGTATCCTTGAAGTCCGAAATTTAAAAAAAGTGTCTGAACTTGGCCATAAAGGCCCGTTGTCCTGACGACGGCGCTGGGTACCTGAGTAACTGATGAAAATTATCGTGCAGTTTCGGGAGATAAGTTCATCCCAAGAATCTGACTCAGACATGTTTGAAACCCTTTTTTGTGATTCAATTTCTAAGAGCAGTCATTAAATTCGAGCTAAAATAACACTTCATTTTATTCCCAGAACCTGATCCAATGCATGAGATTCATGTCCCAATGCTCAATGCTGCCAATCCGATCTCATTAAAAAGCATTCTCTTATAAGATGATTATCGTCATCAGGAGATTATTACGCTCATCAATATCCACATTTTGTCCCGTGTATTACAAAGAACATTATTAGAAATTAAGAGGTGTTTGTATCAGAAGGGCATACGCGCGAGCGCAGGAGCAGGGGGAAATCTATATCCCGCAGCGCTTCGGGCTAAGACAAACTAAGTCAGTGTGTGGGGGAATCCTCTTCAGTTGCAAGAAAACGCAAATAGATCTTGTATTTCACCTGCACACTTAGTGGTGGGAGACAGAGCTCAGGGCAAAGTGCTTTTTGAACCTTTAAAGTCTTACCATTTCGACCAGACTGCAGGTTACATAGACAAACGCATCCTTGTGGCTTGGTAGGAAATACAAATGCTTGAGTAAAGTGCTTTTGAACGCTGCGTAACAGTAAAGGTCATCAATATAAATTGTGCAATAATTTGTGCTGCTGGTACATTGCTATTACCCAATCATGAAGGCTTCAGAGCCATCCAGCCTTTCAAATTCCTTACAGCATACATTGCAAGCATGATAGGTTTAGTTCGGAGATACAGCGCGGAAACAGGCCCTTCGGCCCACCGAGCCCGCGCCGAGCAGCGATCCCCGCCCACTTATCCAGTCCTACACACATTAGGGACAATTTACAATTTTGAACAGAGGCCAATTAATCTACAAACCTGTACGTCTTTGGAGCGCGGGAGGAAACCGGAGATCCCGGAGAAAACCCACGCAGGCCACGGGGAGAACGTACAGACAAGCGCCCGTAGTCAGGATCGAACCCGGGTCTCCGACGCTGTGAGGCAGCAACTCTACTACCGTGCCACCCATAAATCTAGCCCTCAAAGCCATAAAAAGTCCTCTCTGGCTTTTTCGGTAGATAAAAATGCTGGAGAAACTCAGCGGGTGAGGCAGCGTCTATGGAGCGAAGGAATAGGTGACGTTTCGGGTCGAGACCCTTGTTTTTTAAATTACTTGCAGCGTACAGCATGATAAAAAGCAGTGAAACGGCACTATTGAAAAACACTGAGGCTGATTCAATAGGGGTGATGGCGTGTGTACAGTTTAAGGGGTGGATGAATGATATGAAGATGCCCTAATCATGTACATCTCAGGAGATTACTGTACACTTCCCACAGATTGCCATTATGTGAGGAGAGTGGGAGTAGCGCTATATAACCATGTCCTGTAATTTGAAAATTAGTTTGGTTTTGTTCGGATTGAGGTGCGTGCAAAGTGCAGGGGATGCTGGCAGTTTGCATTGCCTCTGCACACAACCACTGCACTCATTAGATCAGCAACTCCCACTAATAACACAACACTGAAACCCATTTTTACATAATAATGTTAAGCCTTGAAGAATAGCTGATGTCTCCAAAGATCTATTTCAATGAGAACTGGGGTGTGACATGAATTCCCTGTTTAAAGATTCAGCACTTCGTCAGTGCTTAGATTTTCAACTTAAAGCTATGCTTGTCAGAGTGAAGGTTACGGAAGTAAGTAAGTAAGTAAGTAATAGGGGCAGAATTAGGTCATTCGGCCCATCAAGTCTACTCCGCCATTCAAACATGACTCTCCCTTCTAACTTCATTCTCCGTTCTTCTCACCATAACCCCCGACACCCAACTAATCAAGAATCTATCTATCTCTGCCTTAGGAATATCCATTGACGGCCTCCACAGCCTTCTGTGGCAATGAATCCCACAGATTCACCACCCTCAGACTAAAGAAATTCCTCCGCATCTCCTTCCTAAAGGAACGTCCTTTAATTCTGAGGCTGTGACCTCTGGTCCTAGACTCTCCCACTGGTGTAAACATCCTCTCCGCATCCACT
The DNA here is from genome assembly GCA_038087875.1 of Malacoraja senta. NCBI lineage: Eukaryota > Metazoa > Chordata > Chondrichthyes > Rajiformes > Rajidae > Malacoraja > Malacoraja senta. The sequence continues at coordinate 6,231,436 of CM075981.1, read as the reverse complement.
CTATCCAGGGCTTTCACTATTCGGTAAGTTTCAATGGGATTCAATGCCTTTGAGCCCAACCTGTCCATGCCTTTCTTCCCTTTGGCTATCAAACTTTCCAACTGCTCCCCCTTCTGTCGTGGGGGTGACTGAGACTAACTCCCCCCTCCTCCCCCCATCTCCTCAATCTTTGCACATCCCCAAAGCCTTTCCACTCGTCACTTTAATTTCATGTTTCATGCATTTTGTGTTTTTTATGACTGTTGGCAAATTAATTTCCCTCCTGGGATGACTAAAGTTCTATCGTATGGTATGCCCTTCTCCGTCAGCCCCATTTGCCCGTGTTCGTCCCGTATCTCTCTAAACTTTCTCTATTCACGTTCTTGTCCAAGTGGCTATTTAAAAGCTCTTATTGTTCCTGGCTCAACCACTTCCTTTGGCAGCTTGCTACAAATATGCAACCTTTTCTGAGTGCACATAAGCACGGAACATATAACAGTTCAATAGACAATAGACAATAGGACCAGGAGTAGGCCATCCGGCCCTTTGAGCCAGCACCGCCATTCACTGTGATCATGGCTGATCATCCACATTCAGTACCCCGTTCCTGCCTTCTCCACATATCCCCATGACTCCGCTATCTTTAAGAGCTCTATCTAACTCTCTCTTGAAAGTGTCCAGAGAATTGGCCTCCACTGCCTTGGATGATCAACCATGATCATATTGAATGGCGGTGCAGGCTCGAAGGGCCGAATGGCTTACTCCTATTTTCTATGTTTCTATGCCTTCTGAGGCAGAGAATTCCACAGACTCGCCACTCTTTGGGTGAAAAAGTTTTTCCTCTTCTCTATTCTAAATGGCCTACCCCTTATTCTTAAACTGTGGCCCCTGGTCCTGGACTCCCCCAACATCGGGAACATGTTTCCTGCCTCTAGCGTGTCCAATCCCTTAATAATCTTATAGGCACGGCAACAGGCTCTTCAGCCCACAAGGTCTGTGCTAAAGATGGTACCAAGTTTAGTTTAGTTTGTGTCCGTGGCGTGTGTGTTTGCTCTATAAACTTTGACAACATATGCCCTGGACAAAGTTGTAGTATTGCCCCTAATGTTGTCCAGGAATAGTTGAATCGAGGACCAGAGGACATAGGTTTAAGGTGAAGGGGAAAAGATTGAATAGGAATCTGACCTTTTCACACAAAGGGTGGTGGGTGTATGGAACGAGCTGCCAGGTGACCCCAACGTTTAAGAAACATTTGGACAGGTACATGGATAGGACGGGTTTAGTGGAATATGGGCCAATGCAGGCTGGTTGGACTAGTGTAGCTGGGACATGATGGCTGATGTGGGCAAGTTAGGCCGAAGAGCCTGTTTCCACACTGTATGACTATGATTCGATGAGTACAATGTGTGAACGGGTGATTAATGGTTGGCGTGGATGCAGTAGTCTCAAGAACCTGTTTCCGTGCTGTATCTCTAAACTAAACCAATACTGCACAGTGTTCTTCCTCTGGTTACAATTAATTTAATAAGATAACTTTTCCCCTTTAGAAATGATTCACCTCTACCCCATTTGTGGACATTGGACCATGTCTATGGAACTGATGGGCTACAAATGCTGAGAACTTATATTCTGCCATCTGTATCTTTTCCTTTGGTCCACTAAAATGCTGGGGAAACTCAGCGGGTGCAGCAGCATCTATGGAGCGAAGAAGATAGGCAACGTTTCGGCCCGAAACGTTGCCTATCTCCTTCGCTCCATAGATGCTGCTGCACCCGCTGAGTTTCTCCGGCATTTTTTTGTGTACCTTCGATTTTCCAGCATCTGCAGTTCCTTCTTAAACACTGTATCTTTTCCCTTGCTCTGTCTACTGTACTTGACTGCATTCATTTACGGTATATTTTATTGGGAAGCATGACAGCACGGTTTGGGAACAGCTCCATTCCAAGACCGCGAGAAATTGCAGAGAATTGTGGACGCAGCCCAGACCATCAAACCCTTCACGCTGCCTCGGCAAGGCCAGCAGCATAATCAAGGACGAATCACACCCTGGCCACTCCCTCTTCTCTCCTCTCCTCTCCCATCGGGGAAAAGGTATGGAAGTCTGAAAGCACACCCCTTCAGATTCAGGGACAGTTTCTTCCCAGGCAACTGAATGACCCTACCAACAACTAGAGAGCAGTCCTGAGCTACTCATTAGAGACCCTTGGACCATCTTTAATCGGACTTTATCCTGCACTAAACGTTATTCATGATTACTCCTTCTATCATGTATCTGTACTCTGTGGTAGGATCGATTGTAATCACGTTTTTGTCTTTCCACTGACTGGTTAGCACGCAACAAAATCTTTTCACTGCACTTTTGGTTCAAATGACAATCAACTCAACACAAATCAACTCAATCTAATCTGTTTGGGTAGCATGCAAAACATGGTATCCAAACAGATGTCTCCTCCCCTTCTCAGCTCTCCCTCAGCCCTCTGGCTCCTCCTCTTCCTTTCTTCTTCCTGCCCCCCCCCCCCCCCCCACCATGCATCAGTCTGAAGAAGGGTTTCGGCCTGAAACGTTGCCTATTTCCTTCGCTCCATAGATGCTGCCGTACCCGCTGAGTTTCCCCAGCAATTTTGTCTAACTAAGATTCTCACTGCACCCTGGTACACTGGACAATAATGAACCTAAACCAAGCACTCGACCCAAAACGTCACCCATTCCTTCTCTCCAGAGATGCTGCCTGGCCCGCTCAGTTACTCCAACATTTTGTGTCTATATATCTTCTAACAATGACATTGTAAAGCAGAATTGTCATCTCGGACACCCTGCTCTCCCACCTCCACCTGTGTATTGTACACCCTGCTCTCCCACCTCCACCTGTGTATTGTACACCCTGCTCTCCCACCTCCACCTGTGTATTGTACACCCTGCTCTCCCACCTCCACCTGTGTATTGTACACCCTGCTCCCCACCTCCACCTGTGTATTGTACACCCTGCTCTCCCACCTCCATCTGTGTATTGTACACCCTGATCTCCCACCTCCACCTGTGTATTGTACACCCTGCTCTCCCACCTCCACCTGTGTATTGTACACCCTGCTCTCCCACCTCCACCTGTGTATTGTACACCCTGCTCTCCCACCTCCACCTGTGTATTGTACACCCTGCTCTCCCACCTCCACCTGTGTATTGTACAAATTCACCATTAGGACCATTGCTCAGTAGCCGACACTGTTCCATTCACCTACCTCCTCTTGGCTGGGCTTCCTCTCAGTATCGTATCTCACGCAACAAGCTCAGAGTCAGCTCCCTGTTGGGAAATTCAGAATGAGAAGAAGAAAAATCAGTACAATTTAGAAGTAGTCCTCACAGTGCCAAGATGTTTAAGTCAAGTTGTTCCTGTAAACTTGGATAGATGCACCAAAACCGTTACGGCATTAACATGCCACATCTGGGCATTCACCTTCACCATTCACCGCCATTGACCGAACAGCGAAAGGCCTGGGTAGAGTGGATGTGCAGAGGATGTTGCCACTAGTGGGAGAGTCCAGGACCAGAGGTCACAGGACGTTCCTCAAGGGAGGAGATGAGGAGAATTTCTTCAGCCAGAAGGCGGTGAGTATGGTGGAATTCTTTGCCACAGAAGGCTGTGCAGGCCAGGTCAATGGATATTTTTAAGGCAGAGATACATAGATTCTTGATCAGTACGGGTCAGGGGTTATGGGGAGAAGGCAGCAGAGTGCGGTTGAGGGGGGAGGGCTGGGTCAGCCAGGATTGAATGGCAGAGTAGACTAGATGGGCCGAATGGCCAGTTTCTGCTCCTGATCACTTATGAAATGTAGGATAGATGCACCAAACTGTAAAGGATAGATGCACCTTGCCGCATGTGGACATTCATCTTCACTTACTACAAACATCTTCTGGATTCTGTCACGTTCAATTGCAAAGTGCAATGCATAAAAATGGGCGGCACGGCGGCACAGCGGTGGAGTTGCTGCCTCACAGCGCCAGAGACCTGGATTCCGGCCTGACTACGGGTGCTGTCTGTACGGACTTTGCACGTTCTCTGCACGAGATGTCTTCAGCATCTCCGGTTTCCTCCCACATTCCAAAGACATACAGCTTAATAGGTTCATTGGCATGGTATCATTGTAAATTGTCCCTAGTGTGTGTAGGACATGTGTTAGTGTGTGGGGATCTATGGTCGGCGTGGACCTGGTGGGCCAAAGGGCCTGTATCTCTAAACTAAACGAAATTTGTGTGCATCCTAATTTTAGATGAGGTTTTCACTGGCATTAGGTTGGCTGCCGGCGAAATAGCCATATATAATTTAAGACACTCACAAAGATCATTCAGCTTAAGAGAGTAATGGAGACTTTAACCACCCTGCTCTGGGATATGTCATTCTGAGCCAGGGTTCGATGTGGTATGTGACTCACTGCTTGATTTCCCATAGCCTTTTCACCCCCTACAAGGCATGTCAGAAGAACAAATCCATACTTTCCACTTGAACGCTGAAGAAAACTGACACTATTGAAGATAGCGCAACATGTCCGAATGTCCCCGCATCACTAGTCCAAACATGCATTGCCTCTGTGTGTGCAGGAAGGAACTGCCAGATGCTGGCTTACACCGAAGAGGGAAACTCAGCAGTTCAGGCAGCATCTCTGGAGAAAAGGGAATAGGTGACGTTTCGGGTCGAGACCCTTCTTCAGACTGAGAGTCAGGGGGAGAGGGAAAAGGAGAGATGTGGAAGATGAATAGAACGAATGAATGCTTGTTTCCCTTTTCCCTGAATCTCAGTCTGAAGAAAGGTCTCGACCTGAAACGTCACCTATTCCTTTTCTCCAGAGGATCACCGTTGTTTTCACAAATCTCTCATTCATTTGTTCCATTTACCTTCTCTATCTCACGTTTCCCTCTGCCCAGAATCTCAGTCCGAAGATGGGTCTCGACCCCAAATTTCACCTCTTCCTTTTCTCCAGAGATGCAGTGCCTCCAGCCCGGCTCAGTGCTCACTATCGACATCTTGCCAGGGTCTCTTTGGCAGCAACGTCTCAAGCCTCAGTTCCATGGGAACACTGTCACCAGCAACTGAACGATCCTCCCGTCAGCTATAATACAGCCCTGACCTACCATCTACCTCATTGGAGACCTTAGAACTATCTTTAATCAGAAGGCTGCAACCTTAACCCCATTGACGAACTGTACACTGCAAGGGCCAGGAAGCGAGCGGGTAAGATCATCTCTGGCCCCTCTCACCCTGGACACAAACTCTTTGAATCACTTCCCTCTGGAAGGCGACTCCGGACTGTCAAAGAAGTAAAGGAGTAGCTCTACTCAATAACCAAAAGTCTGTAGCCTCCTTGTGCTCTGGTATTCTATTCCATTCACATGTTTAAACTATAATGTTTTATTCTTAATGTTTTAATGTTTAATGTTTTATTCTTAATTGTTTACTGTATGTCGTGCTGTTACTTGCGAGCGGAGCACCAAGGCAAAATCCTTGTATGTGTACATACTTGGCCAATAAACTTATTCATCAGACTTCAATGTTACATCTTTGCACTAAATGTTGTTCCCTTTATCCTTTATCTTTGCACTGTGGACAGATTGATCGTAGCTTCAAGTAACCCTTGCATCCCCTCTCTCTCTGTCCCTCCCTGACCCAAGTCGTTGTACTAGCTTCATTGTCTGTAACTCGTTTTCACCTATTCAACAGCTAACAATGCCCAGTTACCTTTACCACTTACTTTTTTGCATATCTTTCATTCCTTTGATCTATATCTCTCTACATCACCGTCTATTTCTCTCGTTTCCCTTTCCCCTGACTCTCAGTCGGAAGAAGGGTTTCGACCCGAAACGTCACCTATTCCTTTTCTCCAGAGATGCTGTCTGACCCGCTGAGTTACTCCAGCTTTGTGTCTGTCTTCGAATGTTTTCATGCTTGATTATAGACCTACCATCTACCTCATTGGAGAACCTCGGGCAGTCTTTTAATCAAACTTTACTGGCCTTTATCTTGCACTAACCATTGTTCACTTTATCCTATATCTGTACACTGTGGATGGCTTGCTTGTAATTAGGTATGGTCATAAATATGTAATGGAGTGGAGATTGCAACCTTCACGTGATCCACCCTGTTTCGACTAATGCAATAAACCCGATGTGTACAAACAAAAGATGTAATAGAACAAGTTGTCTTACAACTATAGGCTGTGCACGCCATACGCAAGAAGACGAAGAATATGTAATTATGTATATTTGATTTGGGAACAGCTCCATCCAAGATCGCAAGAAATTGCAGAGAATTATGGACACAGCCCAGAGAATCACACAAACCAACCTCCATTCTATTGACTCCATTGACACTTCACGCTGCCTCGGCAAGGCCAGCAGCACAATCAAGGACCAGTCGCACCCTGGTCACTCCCTCTTCTCCCCTCTCCCATCAGGCAAGAGGTGTAAAAGTGTGAAACGTACACCTCCAGATTCAGGGACAGTTTCTTCCCGGCCGTTATCAGGCAACTGAACCATTCTACCACAACCAGAGAGCAGTCATGAGTTATAACCTACTTCATTGGAAAGCCTTGGACTATCTTTGATGGGACTTTTTCCGCACCTTATCTTGCACTTAAAGTTATTCATGTTATTTCCTTTATCCTGTCCACTATGTCCATTATCCTGTACACTGTGGATGGCTCAATTGTAATCATGTATTGTCTTTCCACTGACTGGTTAGCACGCAACAAATCTTTTCACTGTACCTTGGTACATGTGACAATAAACTAAACTGAACTCAATCTGATCTGTTTGGATAGCATGCAAAACAAGATTTTCACTGCATCTTAGTACACATGACAATAATAAACCTAAACCAGGGTCTTGACCCAAAACGCCACCCATTCCTTCTCTCCAGAGATGCTGCCTGTCCCACTGAGTTCCTCCAGCATTTTGCGTCTATCTTCTAATAATGACGTGTAGAGCAGAATGAAAGAATCACAGATGCTCCCTTTAGTTTTGTCTCGCTTAGTTTAGAGATACAGCGCGGAAACATGCCCTTTCGGCCCACCGGGTCCGCGCCGACCAGCGATCCCCGCACACTAACACTATCCTACACCCACTTGGGGACAATTTTTACATTTGCACCAAGCCAATTAGCCTACATACCTGTACGTCTTTGGAGTGTGGGAGGAAACTGAAGATCTCGGAGAAACCCACGCAGGTCACGGGGAGAACGTACAAACTCCGTACAGACAGCGCCCGTAGTCGGGATGGGACACGGGTCTCCGGCGCTGCATTCGCTGTAAGGCAGCTACTCTACCACTGCGTCACCGTGCAAAACTGGGATCACTTAAAACTAATTGAACGGTTTACTTAAAGAGGTTGGATAGAAATTTTGCCCATTTTGCCATGAGAAGCTTGAATATTTTAAGCTGGGTTTGTGTCTCTCATGTTTTATGTTGCTGTGGGGCAGGCAATGCTATGCAAGCCCTAGAAACAGTGGTGCAGCAGGTAGAGCTGCTGCCTCACAGTGCATGAGGCCCGGGTTCAATCCTGACCTAATTACTGAGGCACCAGCTTGCTCGTCTCACTCTACTCTACGACATAAGTTCATAAGTTCATAGGTGATAGGAGCAGAATTAGGCCATTCGGTCTATCAAGTCTACTCCGCCATTCAATCATGGCTAATCTATCTCTCCTTCCTAACCCCATTCTCTTGCCTTCTCCCCATAACACCCGACACCCGTGCTAATCAAGAATCTATCTATCTCTGCCTTAAATATATCCACTGACCTGGCCTCCGCAGCCTTCTGTGGCAGAAAATTCCAGATTCACCACCCTCTGACTAAAGAAATTCCTCCTCATCTCCTTCCTGAAAGAGCGTCCTTTAATTCTGAGGCTATGATCCCTGTTCCTAGACTCTCCACCAGTGGAAACATCCTCTCCACATCCTCTCACTCTATCCAAGCCTTTCACTATTCTGTGCGTTTCAATGAGACCCCCCCCCCTCCACCCCCCTCAATAGCATATACATCTTAATGGCATAGCGTATACAACATCGCCTGTCCTGCACAAATTGGGTAAGACCACAGAGACATGTTTGTCCCATTGCAACGCTGCCTCCTCCGTTATCCTATTATTAGACACTTCCCAAGTTGCGATTGCAATTGAAATCATCAGGGATTCTGTAACCTGTTTGTGGCCCTGACTTATTGGAAGCAAATGCAAAAAGTACCATGAAAGACAGGACTGCCAACTTAACACAGCACGATAGTTTTTTTTTTTATAGCAAATCCCACAGATTTGAGTGTTTATCGGCTGTGGACTACGGCAATTTTAACTGGAAAGACCTAAAGGCAGTGACTGTGTTCTTGTGCTGAGCAGATTCGAACGACGCTGTTACAGTGTGGAGTAAAGGTAGATAAACAGAACAGCAATGAAAATAAGAATAAAACATTCAACTGAGCAGTGGATGGCCTCTGGGAAAAAAGCTGCTGCTCAGTTATAGACACATATTTATTCTTATAAAGGGACTGTCCCACTTGGGCGACCAAATTGGCGAGTTTAGAAGAGTTTGAAAAAAATGACATGTTGAAGACCTCCTTCCACTATGTTGAAGACCAGCTTCGACTAGCTACGACTAACTTCGGGAAAATTGGACACCGAATAGTGGAGAGTGAAGACGACCTCCTTCGATCTCCTTCGACCTCCCTTCGACTATGATGAAGACTATCTACGACTACCCTTCGACTACCCTCGATTACCTACGAACGACATGCCGACCTACTACGCCCTACTTCGACTAAACCTACGAGTAAAAAATGTATAGATTTTTTCCATTGCGACCTTTTTTTACTCGCGGACATTTTTTAACATGTTGAAATAAACACCGCGACCTAGCTGAGGCCTCGAGTACGCGGAGACCACTCTCGAGCATGAAGGAGAGTTACCAAGACCTCCTACGACCTCGTGTCGACCATGCGTTGAGGGCAAACTCGCCAGAACTAGCGGATTAGGTCGCCCAAGTGGGACAGGCCCTTAACGCTTAAGAGCTTTATGGGCCTGTCCCACTTACGCAACTTTTTCAGCGACGGTCATAGGTCATTGCAGGTCGCCGAAATTTTTCAACATGTTGAAAATCCAGTGGCAGCCAGAAAGATGCTACGACTCTTTGGACGACTGAAGAGACGACTCAAGCCTGTATGGTCGTGAGTAGTCGCCCAAAGAGTCGTATCTTGTTCTGGTCTCCGCTGGATTTTCAACATGTTGAAACTTTTCGGCGACCTGCAACGACCTATGACGGGTGCCGGCAGTCGCCGAAAAGTCGCGTAAGTGGGACAGGCCCTTTAGACCTAGACTTTGGAGATACAGCACGCAAACCGTCCCTTCGACCCACCGAGTCCGCGCAGACCAACAATCAACCGTACACTAGCACTATCCTACACACCAAGGACAATTTTTACCGAGCCAATTAACCTACAAACCAGTACGTCCTTTGGAGTGTGGGAGGAAACCAGAGCACCTGGGAAAAACCCACCTGGTCACGGGGCGAATGTACTAACTCGGTACAGAGAGCACCCGTAGTCAGGATCGAACCCGAGTCTCTGGCACCGTACGGCAGCAACTCTACCGCTGCGCCACAGTCTGGCCAAGAAGTTGTGGAGGAACTTTTGCTTTGAGAATCTTAAAATCCAAAACACTAAATAATGAATTAGGAACTTTGGAAGAATAATTGATGTTATAATAGAGGAAATTCATGAGGCAATGTGTCAACAGCCAAATATTGTTTAGGTTAGTTTAGAGATAAAATGTTGAAACAGGCCCTTCGGCCCACCGGGTCCGTACTGACCTGCGATCACCCGTACAAGTTAGTTCTATCCTACACACTAGGGCCAATTTTTACAGAAGCCAATTAACCTACAAACTTCTATGTATTTGGAGTTTGGGAGGAAACCAGAGCACCCGGAGAAAACCCACGCGGTCACAGAGAGAACGTGCAACCACCTGTAGTCAGGATCGAACCAGGGTCTCTGGCACTGTAAGACAGCAACTCTATCGCTGCGCCACCGTGAAGCCACAAAGTTGGGGAAGAACCTTGCCCAAGGTTTAGAGGGATATGGGCCAAACACAGGCAGGTGTAGACGGGGCATGTTGGTTGGCATGGGCAAGTTGGGCTGAAGGGCCTGTTTCCACGCTGTATGACTCTATAACTCTTCCTTCCATCTTTCCCAACAACCAAGCAAAAAAAACAGAAGCCAGAGAGAGAGTGAGCGAGCCCACGTCCAAGTTGTACTCCAGCAAAACATAATCATATCAAAACCGGCGCAAAATGTACTTACTATTGTAACATCAGAGTAGATGGTAGATAATGGTTTACAATGAAGATTTGATTGAACCAATGTTGCGATTGAGAACTAAAGCATGTCCTCATTCACAACCATGATTATTTCAATGGGTAGTGTTTTCGAATCTTTACATACTGCAAAACAATTAGCAGAGAGCTTATTAAACAGTAACTGCGTCTCTCCAAAAAGCATTAAAAGCCACTGCACAATCCCAGTCCATGTCCTTGACTTATCTATTTCTGTTTCCAAGTGTACATTGCTTGATGAATAATATAATGTACTGGTATATCTCCTGTCTTAATATGTTTTCCTGTGCGACTATCTGTGTGTGGCATTTACGTAGATTAATTTGCCTCTTTTATTTAGGTAGATGGCGGCAAGGTTGTGCAGCGGTAGAGTTGCTGCCTGACAGCTCCAGAGCCCGCGCGGGTCACGGGGAGAACGCACAAACTCCGCACAGACGGCACCCCTAGTCAGGATCGAACCCGGGTCTCCGGCGCTGTGAGGCAGCAACTCTACCGCTGCGTCCCCGTGGCACCCTCGCGGAGTGATTGGGATCCGTAGAGTAGCTTTCCCCACACAAGGACTTCGACAGCTTCTCAAGGCTGATTCCCCTTCTAAACCAGGCTGTTTACCAACGCTATCTCAAGGGCCAATAGGGTCCTAATAACAATCTAAAAAATTCCCGTTGAAAGCCATTTAAATTTTATTAATTAACAAGATGCAGGTGCATCTTGTTAATTAATAAAATAAAAATGGCTTTCAACGGGAAAATTCAGATTCTGGCGAATAGACCCAGAGAGTTGTGAGTCTGTGGAATTCTCTGCCTCAGGAGGCAGGTTCTCTGGATACTTTCAAGAGAGAGCTAGACAGGGCTCTTAAAGATAGCGGAGTCAGGGGATGTGGGGAGATGGCAGGAACGGGGTACTGATTGGGGATGATCAGCCATGACCACATTGAATGGCGGTGCTGGCTCGAAGGGCCGAATGGCCTACTCCTGCACCTATTGTCTATTGTCTATTGTAAAGATCCTGGGAGGTTAGTTTGAATGTATCTAAAGACTTAAAGTCCCCAATGTCCCTCTTTGTTCTCAGTGACCCCCCCCTCCCCCACCCCACACTGGGTCCCTCTTTATAAGATCATTTGATATGAATAGAATTAGCCATTCGGCCCATCAAGTCTACTCCGCCATTCAATCATCACTGATCTATCTCTCCCACCTAACCCCATTCTCCTACTAGTCAAGAATCTATCTATCCCTGCCTTAAAAATATTCACTGACTTGTCCTCCACATCCGTCTGTGCCAATGAATTCCACAGATTCACCACCCTCTGACTAAAGACATTTCTCCTCATCTCCTTCCTAAAAGAGCGTCCTTTAATTCTGTGGCTGTGACCTCTGGTCCTAGACTCTCCCACTAGTGGAAACATCCTCTCTACATCCACTCTATCCAGGCCTTTCACTATTCTGTACTTTTCAATGAGGTCCCCCACCCCCCTCCCCCCCCCCCACCATCCTTCTAAACCCCAGCGTGTACAGGCCCAGTGCCGTCAAACGCTCATCATAGGTTAACCTACTCATTCCTGGGATCGTTCTTGTAAAAGTTTGTGCTTGGCAGCCCCTCTGCTGGGTCCCTCTTTTGCATCCAAAGGCCCTCATCGCTGGCCGGTCCGACCTCTGCCCCCCTATGTCTATCCTTTAGTGCAGGGGAAAGAGCTGATCACATGGGCTGTGCTTGGTGTCTGATCTGGCCGCTACCTCCGACACGCGTTTCAGTCTTCAATCTCCTGTCCGCCCAGCCTGACCTGATCCTTCTGGGATCTCAACGGATGATGCAGTATAGCTCAGAATGCCTGAATCAGCCTTTCAATAACAAGGCTGTTTTCTCTTTAAATGTTTGCAGTGGGATAACCGCATCCCTTTGCACGGCTGTTTCTGCTCTGAAGAATGGTATTGATTCAACTATCACTCTACCCAGAGCAGATGAAGAGATACCCAAAGATAGACACAAAATGCTGGAGTAACTCAGCGGGACAGGCGGCATCTCTGGGGAGAAGAAACGGGTGCTGTTTCCGGGCCGAGACCCTTCATCAGACTGAGAGTCAGGGGAGGGGGGGGGGGGGGGAGACACAGAGACGAGGAAGGGCAAGGTGTGAAAATGAGACATCAAAAGAGATGCAGATCAAGGAAATGCAGAATTTTAGCTACGGGAAGGTGACAATGAAGCATACAGAGATAAAATTTAATCAGGGGGGCAGTCAGACTGGTCAGAGAACTAGGACGTGTGAGGGTTGAAGAGAGAGAGGGAAAAGCAAGGGTTGCTTGAAGTTAGAGAAGTCCATATCCATACTGTAAGCTGCTCAAGCAAAATATATATAACTTCTTGTTGTTTATTATGGGTTTTATAGAGCACTATGTTTACAGATTCAGTTGTGCTGCTGTATATATCTTGTAATATTCTGTAATATTCATAATTAACTAGATACACTAACCTCATCTGCCTATGCTTGACCCATAGCCCTCCATTCCCTGCATATCCATGCACCCATCTAAAAGCCTTTTAAATATGTTCATGTAACTTCATTAGTTATAGGAGCAGAATTAGGCCATTCGGCCCATCAAGTCTACTCCGCCATTCAATCATGGCTGGTCTATCTTTCCCTCTCAATCCCATTCTCCTGCCTTCTCCCCATAACCCCCGACTAATCACATCTAATCGGCCTGATATGATCCATATCCCTCCATATCCAAAGATAGCAGAGTCAGGGGATATGGGGAGAAGGCAGGAACGGGGTACCGATTGGGGATGATCAGCCATGACCACATTGAATGGCGGTGCTGGCTGGAGGGGCCAAATGGCCTGCACCTGCACCTATTGTCTATTATAATATCTAAAACCTCTTAAATGCCACTGTTGTATCTGCTTCCACCAGCATCCTTCGAGCCCCTACCACCCTTACTTACAGTTTCTCAATACAGGCAGGTTAATAATTCCTTACTGTCAGTGTCTTTCTAGCATAAATACTTATTGTCGATGAGGCTGGAAACTCCTACAGTTAAGCAGTTGGGCGGCACGGTGGCGCAGCGGTAGAGCTGCTGTCTTTCAGCGCCAGAGACCCGGGTTCGATCCCGGCAACGGGCGCTTGTCTGTACGGAGTGATACCAGACAGATTCCTGGGATGTCAGGACTTTCATATGAAGAAAGACTGGATAGACTTGGCTTATACTCGCTAGAATTTAGGAGATTGAGAGGGGATCTTATAGAAACGTACAAAATTCTTATGGGGTTGGACAGGCTAGATGCAGGAAGATTGTTCCCGATGTTGGGGAAGTCCAGGACAAGGGTCACAGCTTAAGGATAAGGGGGAAATCCTTTAAGACCGAGATGAGAAAAAACGTTTTCACACAGAGAGTGGTGAATCTCTGGAACTCTCTGCCACAGAGGGTAGTTGAGGCCAGTTCATTGGCTATATTTAAGAGGGAGTTAGATGTGGCCCTTGTTGCTAAAGGGATCAGGGGGTATGGAGAGAAGGCAGGTACAGGGTACTGAGTTGGATGATCAGCCATGATCATATTGAATGGCAGTGCAGGCTCGAAGGGCCGAATGGCCTACTCCTGCACCTATTTTCTATGTATCTATGTATCTATGTTTGTACGTTCTCCCCGTGACCCGCGTGGGTTTTCTCCGAGATCGTCGCTTTCTTCCCACACTCCAAAGACGTGCAGGTTTGTAGGTTGATTGGCTTGGTGTGAATGTCAATTGTCCCTCGTGTGCGTGGAGGATAGTGTTAGTGTGCGGCAATCGATGATCAGCGCTGACTGGATGGGCCGAAGGGCCCCGCTTCACGCTGTATCGCTAAACTAAACTAAGTGTGCACTCCGGAGGATTGGAAATTGAATTTGGAAGTCCAGACCTTGCCGACGGTACCTCGCCGTTCAATAGACAATAGACAATCGGTGCAGGAGTAGGCCATTCAGCCCTTCGAGCCAGCACCGCCATTCAATGTGATCATGGCTGATCATCCCCAATCAGTACCCCGTTCCTGCCTTCTCCCCATATCCCCCTGACTCCGCTATTTTTAAGAGCCCTATCTAGCTCTCTTTTGAAAGCATCCAGAGAACCGGCCTCCACCGCCCTCTGAGGCAGAGAATTCCACAGATTCGCAACTCTCTGAGAGTCTTAAAGCCCGTGACTTTGCCAGGATTTTTAACATGGAATTAATTTTTCTCACAG
>CM075981.1:6162476-6185523 GCA_038087875.1 Malacoraja senta | reverse complement strand
AGATCCCCTCTCTTCATCTCAAGATTGGGTGATCGATGGTCTTGTGGACTCGGTGGGCTGAAGGGCTGTTTCCATGCTGTATTTCTAAACTAAACTAATCGTCATTAGTTTCTTGATTGGCACAGTTGTCAGGGGTTACGGAAGAAGGCAGGGAATGGGGTTAGGGGGGAGAGGTTGATCAGCCAAGTCTAGACTTGATGGGCCGAATGGGCTAATTCGGCTCCTATCTCTTATGGCCTTGTGATCATTCCAAATCACGGCCTATTAAAGTTCCTCACTGAGGGAAAGATTGCATCCTCGCCAAGTATCTCACGAATCATGAATCCAACTGTGAATCCACGGGGAAAGAAAGAGACGTGTCGGAAGGAACTGCAGATGCTGGTTTAAAACCGAAGATGATCACAATATGCTGGAGTAACTCAACGGGACAGGCATCGTCTCCGGAGAGAAGGAATTGGCGACGTTTCGGGTCGAGACCCTTTCTTCACCCATTCCTTCTCTCCAGAGATGCTGCCTTTCCCGCTGAGTTACTCCAGCATTTTGTGTCTATTTTCCAGCGAAACATTATTTGACCCTCTACATGATGCAGTTTGTGGACATTCAGCTGGCCATTGCTAAAGATGATGACCCCTTGGCACTTAGTTGGCCTAATAGTTCTCAGTACCCAGTGTGTAATGGCTATTTAGTATGTTGGACTTCAGATGTCCAGTGGGTCACAATTAAACCTCTGACCCGACGATGTAGGTCTTGCCCTCAACAAGCCCCTGTGTCAGATAATCATTCAGTTGTCTCATCTTCTTTGGAGCCTTATGTTGTGAAGACGGAATGAAAACTTGTTGGACAGGATTAGAGAAAGGGTAATGTTCTTAGAGCTGCCCGTCGATGGGAAAACCTTGGAGTTTGCTGGCGTGGGAGGTTATAGATTATCTGCCTTGTTTCGGAAATCTAACCACCGATCTATAAAAAGTGCTTTTCCCTGCCATATGCTGCACGTCCTAGACTGCCGCTTGCGATGGAATAAGCCTGGCTTCCAAGTTGCCCGCCAGCACCAATGTACAGCTAATTCCTCAGATGAACCACACAATCACACACAAACACACACACACACACACACACACACACACACACACACACACACACACACACACACACACACACACACACACACACACACACACAAGTGTGCACTCTCATTCACACTCACGATGATGCCCCCGTTCTCACATGTTCATTTGTTCACAACTCATACACTCAGGTACTCACTATTTCATTTGCCCACACCTTTCCTCTCAGGCACACACACACTCATTCACACACAGACACATTCACACACACGCGCACACATTCACACACATACATATTGACACACACGCACACTCATTCACACACACACACACACACACACACGCAACACATTCACACACACACACACACACACACACTCATTCACACACACACACATTCACACACACACACACACACATACACACATTCACATACACATTCACACACACGCACACACATTCACACACACATACACACACACATTCACACACACATACACACACACATTCACACACACACTCATTCACACATACATTCACACACACACACATTCACACATACACACACACGCACATACACATTCACACACACGCACACTCATTCACACACACATACACACACACATTCACACACACACACATGCACACTCATACTTAAAAAAAGTTTTTTGAGATATAGCGCGGAAACAGGCCCTTCGGCTATTCGGCGGTACGGTGGCGCAGCGGTAGAGTTGCTGCCTTACAGCGAACGCAGCGCTGGAGACCCCGGTTCGATCCCGACTACGGGTGCTGTCTGTATCGAGTTTGTACGTTCTCCCCGTGACCTGCGTGGGTTTTCTCCGAGATCTTCGGTTTCCTCCCACACTCCAAAGACGTACAGGTTTGTAGGTTAATTGGCCTGGTGTAAATGTTTTAAAAAATTGTCCTGGTGAGTATAGGATAGTGTTAATGTGCGGGCATCGCTGGTCGGCGCGGGCCCGGTGGTCCGAAAGGCCGAAACTAAACTGTATCTCTAAAGCCACCGAGTCCGCGCCGACCAGTGATCACCCCGTACATCAGCTCCATCCCACACAAACTAGGGACAATTTACAATTTTATCAAAGCCAAATTAGCCTACAAAGCTGTACGTCTTTGGAGCGTGGGTGGAAACTGGGGCACCCGGAGAAACCCACACAGGTCACGGGGAGAACATGCAAACTCCACACAGATAGCAACCGAGGTCAGGATCGAACCTTTGGGTCCTCAGGCACTGTAAGGCAGCAACTCTACCGCTGCGCTACCGTGCCGCCCTCTTACTTTAGTTACTTGTAATAAATCATCTTTTAAAAGGAAGCACATTGCATTACGATTATTATAATTATTTCAAACCAATCCGTTCTAATGGAGCTGAATGATTAAGCCTTGATAAGTCACATAACTCCTCATGAGATGAGTCAAAATAACATACTGTATAATTGCTGATGTTCACTTTTATTCAAATGAGTGCACTTTTGAAGCCTGGCAACAATCCCGCTGACAATTACTTTTGATAAAAAGGGAAGAGAGTCATATTTTCTATGTTAGTTTAGTTTAGTTTTGTTTAGAGATACGGTCGGAAACAGGCCCTTCAGCCCATCGAGTCCCGGCCGACCAGCGAACCCCGCACACCAACACTATCCGACACACACTACGGAAAGCGTACTATTTTACCAAAGCCTGATTAACCTATAGTCTGCAGAAGGGTTCTCGACACGAAACGTCACCCGGTTCTTTTCTCCAGAGATGCTGCCGGGACCCCGCGGAGTTACTCCAGTATTTTGTGTCTATCTTCGGTTTTAAAGCAGCATCTGCAGTTCCTTCCTGTAACCCACGAACCTGCACGTCTTTGGAGTGTGGGAGGGAGAACTGGGCACCCGGAGGAAAACCCACGCGGGTCACGGGGAGAATGTGCAAACTCGGTACAGACAGCACCCCGTGGTCAGGATCGAACCCGGGTCTCGGGCGCTGTAACTCTACCGCTGCGTCACCGCGCTGCCCATTCTTCATGTTGATGTGGTACAACATGCTTCATGGTCAACGTGGACAATGGACTGAAGGGCTTATTTCCGTGCAGGATGTGTCCGCACGTTTGCCCATCTTCAGTAACTGGAAAGAGTTCAGATTTATACTAAAAACCTCAATAAAATATGGTCCCTGAATACTGTAAATCCTAAGATCCATTGGATTAACTCAAAACATCTTATCCCTCTAACCTTTTCTAACCATGTGTCTGTCACAAATTTTAGTTTGGAGTTACAACGCGGAGACAGGCCCTTTGGCCCACCGGGTCCGCGCCGACCAGCGCTCCCCGCACATTAACGCTATCCTACACATATACGAAGGACAATTGCGCTGATGCCACATATTCGGCTCGAAGGGCCGAATGGCCTACTCCTGCACCTATTTTCTATGTATCTATGTATCTATATACAAACCCGTGCCAATTCACCAAGTGAAGTACAAACTCCGTACAGACGGCACCCGTGGTCGGATCGAACCGGCGTCTCTGGCGCTGCATTCGCTGTGAGGCGGTCTGAGTTTCCAGAGTGGTGGTGCGTGCTGTGGAGATTTCGCACTGTGTGCAGTCGCTTGGTATTGCTCAGGCAATGCGCTGTACAATGGACAGCAACATAACCCAGCAGCTCAAGCAAAGACTTTAAACTCAATAGTACACATCCATCATTAAACGGCAGAGGTCTTAGTCGTAGTTCCGCGGAACAGTGGCGCAGCGGTAGAGTTGCTGCCTTACAGCCCAGAGACCCCGGCTCCATCCTGACCAAGGGTGGTCTGTATACAGAGTTTGTACATCCCCCCCCCCCCCCCCCACCCCCGTGACCTGCATGGATCTTTAGTTTCCTCCCGCACCCCAAACACAATACAATGCAGGTTTGTAGGTTAATTGGCTTCGGTAAAAATTGTCGATTGTCCCTAGTGCTCGGTTCAGTTTAGTTTATTGTCACGTGGACAGTGAAAAGCTTTTTGTTGCGTGCTATCCAGTCAGCGGGAAGACAATACATGATTACAATCGAGCCATTACAGTGTACAGATACATGAAAAGGGAATAACGTTTAGTGCAAGGTTAAACCAGCAAAGTCCGATCAAGGATAGTCCGAGGGTGTAGGATAGTGCTGGTATGCGGGGATCACTGGTCGGTGCGGACTTGGTGGGCCGATGGGCCTGTTTCTGCGCTGTATCTCTGAACTATAAACTGAAGATGTTGCTCAAATAAAGACCTTAAACTCAAAGACGTACAGGTTTGTAGGTTGATTGGCTTGTTATAAGTGTAAATGCCCCTAGTGTGTGTGTGGGATAGTGTTAGTGCGCGGGGATCGCTGGTCGGCTCCGACTCGCTGGTCGGCTGCATCTCTAAACTAAACTAAAATCTCTAAACAAAGTACACATCCGTCGTTACATAGCGGGTGATCTCAGTCATAGTTCTGTGGAAACTCATTGCTAACCTGCTTAGAGTCTCCGCATGAACTGCGCTTTCCCTGATGGCTTTTTGCAAACATGTTATTTTGGCTTGCTGCCCTGATTTGTTTGCTGCCGGTTCTTATTGATCATAATTGACCTTTTGTGCCTAAGTGAGTTTTTCCATAATCGGGGTCAGCGATGAATTCACGGAAGAAATAGAAGCAGTATTATGGACTCTTGTATAGGCTCCACCATTCAATAAGATAATGACTAACACTACATCAATTGCACTCCCAGCCTGTTCTACATTCCCTTCAGACCACAACTCCATTGATCTGTGTCTTGAATTGGCTCCATGTAAAAACACCAACTAGAGAGCATTCCTGAGCTACCATCTACCTGATTGGAAACCCTCGGACTACATTTAATCGGATTTTAGTACGGGATTTAATTTTAAATACAGAGATAGATAGTTTCTTGATTAGTACAGGTGTCAGGGGTATAGACAATAGACAATAGACAAGAGACAATAGGTGCAGGAGTAGGCCATTCGGCCCTTCGAGCCAGCACCGCCATTCAATGTGATCATGGCTGATCATCCCCAATCAGTACCCCGTTCCTGCCTTCTCCCCATATCCCCTGGCTCCGCTATTTTTAAGAGCCCTATCTAGCTCTCTCTTGAAAGCATCCAGAGAACCTGCCTCTACCGCCCTCTGAGGCAGACAATTCCACACACTCACCACTCTCTGTGAGAAAAGTGTTTCCTCGTCTCCGTTCTAAATGGCTTACTCCTTGTTCTTAAACTGTGGCCCCTGGTTCTGGTCTCCCCCAACATCGGGAACATGTTTCCTGCCTCTAGCGTGTCCAAGCCCTTAACAATCTTATATGTATCAATGAGATCCCTGTCATCCTTCTAAACTCCAGAGTGTACAAGCCCAGCTGCTCAATTATGAGGGGAAGGCAGGAGAATGGGGCTAAGAGGGAAAGATAGATTAGACATAATAATAATAATAATAATAATAATGGATGGGATTTATATAGCGCCTTTCTAATACTCAGGCGCTTTACATCACATTATTCATTCACTCCTCAGTCACACTCGGTGGTGGTGAGCTACTTCTGTAGCCACAGCTGCCCTGGGGCAGACTGACGGAAGCGTGGCTGCTAATCTGCGCCTACGGCCCTCCGACCACCACCAATCACTCACACACATTCACACACATTCACACACATTCACACGCAGGCAAGGTGGGTGAAGTGTCTTGCCCAAGGACACAACGACAGTATGCACTCCAAGCGGGATTCGAACCGGCTACCTTCCGGTTGCCAGCCGAACACTTAGCCATTGCGCCATCTGTCGTCCAGACATGACTGGAGTAGATGGGCTGAATGGCCTAATTCTGTTCCTATCACTTATGAACATGAACTTAATTGGGTAATCCCGTCTGAAGAAGGGTTCCGACCTGAAACGTCACCCATTCCTTTTCCCTAGAGATGCTGCCTGACCCATTGAGTTACTCCAGCATGTTGTGTCTGTCTCTAATTGGACTTTGCTGGACTGTATCTTGCACTAAACATTATTCCCTTTATCCGGTGTCGGTACATTGTGGACAGCTTGATTGTAATCATGTGTCGTCTTTCCGCTGGCTGGATAGCACGCAACAAAAAGCTTTTCACTGTATGTGGTTACAAGTGACAATAAACAAAATTCAACTCAACTCAACTAAACTAAACTCCACTGCCCTGTGGGATTCAGAGTGCCAAGTAGCATCTCCATTGAGCAAAGAAATGTCTCCTGGGTCGGTCCTGAGTGGCTGACTCCTCACCCTGAGACTATGACATTGTCCACATATTTCAGCCTATATACTTTTAGTCAGAGAAGGTCTTTCCTTTATGTGGTGCCTTTCACGTCACTCTTTGGACATAGGACGACACAGGGGCACAGCTCATGTTCATAAGTGATAGGAGCAGAATTAGGCCATTCGGCCCATCAGGTCTACACCGCCATTCAATCATGGCTGATCTATCTCTCCCTCCCAACCACATTCTCCTGCCTTTTTCCCCCAAACCCCTGACACCCACACTAATCAACAATCTATCTATCTCTGCCTTGAAAATATCCACTGACTTGGACTCCATAGCCTTCCCTGGCAAAGAATTCCACAGATTCACCACCCTCTGACCTAGGAAATTCCTCCTCATCTCCTCCCGAAAGGAATGTCCTTTAATTGTGAGCTGCTGGTCTGGTTGGTTAATGTGGACGGTGGAGTTGCTGCCTCGCAACACCAAAAACCCGAGTTCAATCCCGACCTCCGGTGCTGTCTGTGTGGAGTTTGCACGTTCTCCCGCTGACTGCACGGGTTTTCTTCGGGTGCTCCGGTTTACGCCCACGTTCCAAAGATGCGCAGGTTTGAAGGTTAATTGGCATTTGCAAATTGCAGATTAAATATAAATACATTAAAGTAATTTTTAAAATAATTTTACATACAATGGGATTTGCAAATTGAAGTATAAATACGTTAAACAAATTTAAATGAATGTTGCAAAGCACTGATTGCAACTTACATAATGGTTAACATTGAAGTTAAAATATAAATATATTTAACAAATATATATGTAAAAATATATATGATAACAAATAACATAAGGGCGGCATGGTGGCACATCGCTGGAGCTACTGCCTTACACCATCAGAGACCCCGGGTTCGATCCCGACTACGGGCGCTGTCTGTACGGAGTTTGTACTTTCTCCCCATGATCTGCGTGGGTTTTCCCCGAGACCTTCCGTTTCCTCCCACACTCCAGAGACGTACAGGTTTGTAGGTGAATTGGCTTGGTGTGTTGTCCCTAGTGTATGTGGGGTGGTGTTAATGCCCGGGGATCGCCTGTCGGTGCGGACTCGGTGGGCCGAAAGGATCTGTTTCTGCGCTGAATCTCTAAACTAATCCCAAACTCAATTGAAATGAATCTTAATGAATCTTCTGAATCTTCTGAATTTGTAGTCGGCAGGGCAGTACTCTGCATATCGCCAACTTGGATGTGTTGTGTACACTAACGTGCTGTTAGTGCCCCCTTAAAACTGTCTAGTGAAGGTGATTTAACTATATTGTTGTCTAGTTTATTCCATTCCCTTAAGGTTCTTACAAAGAATGAGTTCTTGTAAATATCTGTCCTGGCGAATGGGCTTTCTATTTGCATATCATTTCTCTTTCTTGTTCTCCTTTCTGTTGAGTATGTTATGTAAATATCTGCAGTTATGCCCACCATCCCCTTTTGAACCTTGTACAACATGGCTAGTATGTTCCTTCCCCTTCTTGTTTCCAGCGTTTCCCACTCCAGGTGGGACAGCATCTGGGTGACGCTGCTACCTCTAGATTAGATTAGATTAGATTTTATTTCTTGTCATTTGAACCTCAGAGAGGCTCAAACGAAACTCCGTTTCCACAGCCATACAAACAAAACAATTCCTACACGACACACACAAAAAAATCAAACGTTAAAGCCGCGCCGGGCGATATTCCCCCACGCTTCGAGGCCGGCCAGCCCCACGATGTTGAGTCCGCAGCTCAGCAGGCTCCGCCACTGGAGCCCCCAGGTCATTCCGGTTGGAGGACGCTCCACAGAGCTAGGCCCCAACGACAACGGAGACCCGACAGGGAAAAAGTCGGGTCTCCCGTACAGGGAAGAGATTTTAAAAGATTTATTGTAGTTCCCGATGCAAAAGCGTGCTGTTTTCCTCTGTACCCTTCTAGTTTGTTGATATGACCAGTTGGGATTTCCCAAACTAAGATGTTAGCGCAAAACTGGACTTTCAGAGCCAGAGAGGGTGTTTAGGAATATTTATGCCTCCGCAAGGTATTAAAATCTTAGCTACAGCTCACTCAAGGAAATCAAATGGTGGGTGTAAGGTTCACAACGGGAGCTGTTGGTAAATCACAGATTTGTAATTGATTCCAGCCGCTAAGGCTGTAAACCAATCACTCTGGCAGAGTTTCACTGTCAGTGTTGAGACCAGAGGAAAGGGAAAGTTGCTGTCAGTATGAGTGAGCACTGAGAGAGAATACTAATAGTCTCACCGTAATTACAGTCACAAAATATCACTCACTGTGCCTGTCACTTTAAACACATCAAATCCACGAGAGGTCATTGAGAATAGCCTTCCCCAGTTTGTCTAAACTAATCTCTGAGCTAAACTAAACTAAAGTAACAAACCATGTATAAAATCATGAGAGGAATAGATCCGGTAGATGAACACAGAGTCTCTTGCCCAGAGCAGGTGAATCGAGGACCAGAGGACATCGGTTCAAGGTGAAGGGGAAAAGATTTAATAGGAATCTGTAGGGGTAACTTTTTCACACAAAGGGTGGTGGGTGTACGGAACGAGCTGCCAGAGGAAGTAGTTGAGGCAGGGACTATCCCAACGTTTAAGAAGCAGTTGGACAGGTACATGGATAGGACAGGTTTGGAGGGATATGAACCAAACGCAGGCAGGTGGGACTAGTGTAGCTCAGACATGTTGGCCGGTATGGGCAAGTTGGGCCGAATGGCCTGTCTCCATGCTGTATCACTCTATGACTCTATGACTCTAAAAAGTTAGACACAAAAAGCTGGAGTAACTCAGCGGGACAGGCAGCATCTCTGGAGAGAAGGAATGGGTGACGATTCGGGTTGAGACCCTTCCTTAGACAGAGAGTCAGGGAGAGGGAAATGAGAATTGGAAGGGTACAAAGAACATGCAAGTCTGAAGAAGGGTCTCGATCCGAAACGTCACCCATTCCTTCTCTCCAGAGATGCTGCCTGTCCCGCTGAGTTACTCCAGCATTTTGTGTCCATCTTTGGTGTCAACCAGCACCTGCAGTTCCTTCTCAAACTAAAAACTTATTTGGCACCCTTTCCAATTTCCCCCAAAAGGTTAGGGAACAAATCCACCAGGCCATCACTCTTTTAGCTTGTGCCTTTACTCTGAACTCCATCGTTTTGTACCTTTAACCTTTAGGAGCGGAACAAAGATGAACAGCTGGAACTTAGTACACGGTTTATGCTGTGGCCCTTTGACCTCTGACTCAGAAGGTCAAAGGGTTATGTCCGGAATATTCAATAATTCATCATAACTTGAGGGCCGGCATGGTGGCGCAGCGGTAGAGTTGCTGCCTCACATCGCCAGGGACCCGGGTTCGATCCTGACCAAGGGTGCTGTCGGCATGGAGTTTGTACGTTCTCTCTGCGACTGTATGGGTTTTCCCCGAGCGCTCCAGTTTACTCCCACAGGATTGTAGGTCCATTGTCTTCGGAAAAACAACAATGTTAACAATGTCCTAGTGTGTAGGATAGTGTTAGTGTATGGGGTGATCGCTGGTCGGCGCAGACTCGATGGGCCAAAGGGCCTGTTTCCGTGCTGTTTCAGTAAAGTAAAGTATGGTTGCACAGCGGTCGAGTTGCTGCCTTGCAGCGCTTGCAGCGCCGGAGACCAGGGTTCGATCCCGGGCCACGGGTGCTGTCTGTACGGAGTTTGTACGTTCTCCCCGTGACCTGCGTGGCGTTTTCTCCGAGATCTTCGGTTCCCTCCCACACTCCAAAGGCGTACAGGTGCGTAGGTTAATTGGCTTGGTAAATGTAAAAATTGTCCCTCGTCTGTGCAGGATAGGCGGGGATCGCTGGTCGGCACGGACCCGGTGGGCCGAAGGGCCTGTTTCCGCGCTGTATCTCTAAATTAAAAACTACACTAAAGTAACATCCAGAGTCAAAACACCTCGAAAAAGGAGCTGAAAAGTTAGCTGACGTGTGCTAGTCTATAATTGCTATGTATTACTAAAACACATTTTTGTCGTCATTACTTTGCTGTTTGTAGGAGCTTTCTGAATCTTGGGCTGCATCTTTTCCTGCAATTATAAGGCTTCACAATACTTCATGGACTGTAAACCACTTTGTATCATCCTGAAGGCATAAAGGCACGATATAAATGTAAGCTGTTTCATTCAATTACTCTTATAATATCATGGCAAATTATCTCACAGACATACAGAGTGTATGCAATGTGGTTCCCATTTTCAAAGCAAGCTGTTCCTGACAATTTATTAAAAACGCTCACTTTTGTTGTGGTAAATTTTACGCTCCATTAACTTTTAATATCCTGTACGTTCAATCAATGGGGATAACCATAGAGTATTTCCTTCCTCACAGATCCGTTCCAATAAATTGCAGTGAGACTATCTCCCTATTAATTTTTCATGTGCCTTCCCTTCGTTGAGTGGATGTGGATAATTATTGTAAATTTCTTTTCAATTATCAACCAGTTTTCTGGAGGTGCCGGGGACACATATTTTGGTTTAGAGATACAGCGCGAAAACAGGCCCTTCGGCCCACCAGGTCTGCGCCGACCAGCAATCCCCGCACATTAACACTATCCTACACACACGTGGGACAATTTGATATTTATACCAAGCCAATTAACCTGCAAACCTGTACGTCTTTGGAGTGTGGGAGGGAACCGAGATCTTGGAGAAATTCCACTAGCTGCGGCACGGTGGCGCAGCGGTAGAGTAGCTGCCTCTCTGTGTTGGCAGCACCTGAGACCAGGGTTCGATCCCGACTACGGGTGCTGTCTGTACAGAGTTTGTACGTTTTCCCGTGGCCACGTGGGTTTTCTCCGAGATCTTCGGTTTCGTCCCACATTCCAAAGACGTACAGGTTTGTAGGTTAATTGGCTTGGCGAATGTGTAAAAGAATTGTCCCTAGTTTGTGTAGGATTAGTGTTAATGTGCAGGGATCACTGGTCTGCGCGGACCCAGTGGGTCGAAGTGCCTGTTTCCGCTCTGTGTCTCGAAACTAAAAACTAAACAGTCAAGATTGAATCCAGGTCTCTGGTGCTGTAAGGCAGCAACTCTACCACTGCGCCATCGTGCCGTGCAGGTGAAGGTTGATTGGAGCAGATCCTACAGAGTTGAGGAAATCTCCATGTAGTGAAGATAAATTGGGGTGATAGGGGTGAGCACCCATCTGTAGGAGGAGGTGGCAGGGGGGGGGGGGCAACTATTGGAGTGAGCACCCATTACCCCATCAGGGGGAAGCTAAAGAGGCGTCCCCCTCAGTGGAGGAAGGGGGTAACAATAGAGGTGAGCACCATCAATCAGAGGAAGGGGGTAACAATAGAGGTGAGCACCCATCAGGGGGCAGGAAGGGGCCTAGGTGAAGGTTGGATTGGAGCAGATCCTACAAAGTTGAGGAAACCTCCATGTAGTGAAGATAAATTGGTTGAGTTTAGTTTATTGTCACTAGTACTGAGGTCCAGTGAAAAGCTTTTGTTGCGTGCTAACCAGTCAGCGGAAAGACAATACACGTTTGCAATCAAACCATCCACAGTGTACATGATAAAGGGAATAACGTGAATAACATTTAGTGCAAGATAAAGTCCAAGGGTCACCAATAAGGCAGGTAGTGGTTCAGGACCGCTCTCTAGTTGGTGGTAGGATGGTTCAGTTGCCTGATAACAGCTGGGAAGAATCTGTCACTGAATCTGGAGGTGTGCGTTTTCACACCTCTGTACCTCTTGCCCGATGGGAGAGGGGAGAAGAGGGAGTGGCCGGGGTGAGACTCGTCCTTGATTATGCTGCTGGCCCTGCCGTGATATCTCACGCTGCCTCGGTAAGGCCAGCAGCATAATCAAGGACGAGTCGCACCCTGGCCACTGGTTAGAGATGACGTGTCAGGTGTAGGAGAAGAACAACTTGGTCAATACTCTGTAGGACACTGCCGCAAAGCATTCTACTGTGACAGAGGCCGGGAGGAATTCTCAGGGTGAGCGCTCAACGGCGAGAAGAATGGGGGAGCGCCAGAGGTGAACACGTTACACGCATGACCTTCTGGCCAGGGGAAGTGGGCGGGGGGGGGGGCACCCATCGGTCTAGAGGAAGGGAGGGAAATAATAGAGGTGACCACCCATCAGTGGGAGGCGGGGGAAACAATAATGGTGAGCACCATCAGTGGAAGGAAGGGGGGGAGGGGAACAGTGGGGTGAGCAGCCATCATTGAGAGGAGGAGGGGGGGGGAACAATAGGGGTGAACAATGGGAAGAAAGGAGCAACTATAGGGGTGAGCTCTATCTGTGGGAGGAAGAGGCGGGATTATACTGCCTTAATTGGACAAAAGGAAACAACTGACAATTTTGTCAACATTGAGTTATTGCTTGTTTTAGGGTATTTGAGATATGCTCCACACAATGGTGAACAAAGTAAGTCTTCTCTGAGTACAATTTGAAAATATTTATACCAGAGAAGTAAGAAATTCCGTCACAGTGAGCTGAAAGAAAAACACGTTTTCCTCATTTACAAGAAAACGCCTTTCTGTCAGTTGCCTCCTTTTGTCAAAGTAGGGCAGTGTAGAGATGAGCACCCATTATGGCAGCATGGGGTGGGGGGGGGGAAGCTATAGGGGTGAGTATCAATCAGTAGAAGGGAGTATCAATAGGGATGAGCACCAAGAGGGGAACTATCGGGGTGAGCACCCATTACCCATCAGGGGGAAGCTATTGGGGTAAGTCCCAATCAGTGGAAGGGGGAAAACAATAGGGGTGAGGGTCATCAGTGGATGGCAGGGGGAAACAATAGGGGTGAGCACCTTTCAGTGGGAGGACTATAGGGGTGAGCACCCATAATGGCAGCAACGTATCAATCAGTGGAATGGGGAAATATTAGGAGTGGAAACATGGAAACATAGAAAATAGGTGCAGGAGGAGGCCATTAAGGACGACAGATGGCGCAATGGGCTAAGTGTTCGGCTGGCAACCGGAAGGTAGCCGGTTCGAATCCCGCTTGGAGTGCATACTGTCGTTTTGTCCTTGGGCAAGACACTTCACCCACCTTTGCCTGCGTGTGAATGTGTGTGAATGTGTGTGAGTGATTGGTGGTGGTCGGAGGGGCCGTAGGCGCAGATTAGCAGCCACGCTTCCGTCAGTCTGCCCCAGGGCAGCTGTGGCTACAGAAGTAGCTCACCACCACCGAGTGTGACTGAGGAGTGAATGAATAATGCGATGTAAAGCGCCTTGAGTATTAGAAAGGCGCTATATAAATCCAATCCATTATTATTATTAATCAATAACCCGTGCCTGCCTTCTCCCCATATCCCTTGATTCCACTAGCCCCCAGAGCTCTATCAAGCTCTATCTAAGGAAGAGGGGAACTATAGGGATGAGCGCTTGTCATGGCAGCAAGCAGGGGGAGGGGGGTCTATAGGGGTAAGTACCAATCAGTGGCAGGGGGAAACTATAAGGGTGAGCACCAGGTATTGGCTCCAGGTATTGGCTCAAGTTCATTATTTTTAGTTTTAGAGATAGTGCATGGAAACGGGTTATTCGGCTCACCATTACAGAGGTTGAGGTATAATGTTAAAGCAGTGAGGGCAACTTAACCTGAAGCACAGCCCACATGCCAAGCAAGATCCTTGCAGCTTGATGTTTATACCGTGGCCATTGACTCTCTATGAAGTTGCGAGATGCTCCACTGGCACCAGGCCACGCGACGTGATGAGTGACTAAACATCTTTGATTCATAGTTCTTCCAAAACAGATCTTTAAGGAGAAGGAAGAATGGGTTTGGGGAGGATTAATGAGAGTTTGGGGGGGAAATAGAGGCAGCGACACTCGTAAACAACAAACAACAACTGAACATAACTGAGCGAATCCGATCCTCTTGTGGTGAATTTCAAGCACTATTAACTTTAAGTATCCTGCATGTTCAATCAATGGGGATAACCATAGATTATTTCCTCCCAATAAATTGCAATGAAAGTATCTCCCTCTAAATTTTTGATGAGCTTTCTATTCCTTTAATGGATGTGGCTGCTTACTCCAAATGTCTTTTGAGCTGTCAACTAGATTTCTGCAGGTGTGCAGACATAGTTTGGCTGCAGACTTGGTTTGTCTGACAGGCTTGCAGTATTTTTTTTTTTTAAGTACACAAAGTGCAGGCGTAGCTCAGCGGGTCAGGCGGCACCTCTGGAGAACGTGGACAGGTGGCGTATCGGGTCTGGACACTTTAGTTCAGTTTAGTTTATAGTCACATGTACCGAGGTACAGCGAGAAGCTTTTGTTGCCTGCTATCCTGTCTGTGGAAAGACAGCACGTCTTCTTCTTCTGTCGTGTGTCTTTTAGACCTGCAGCTCCGTTGAGGCGAGCCAGGCCAACGTGTCATCGTCCAGGTCAATCAGACCTCGTTCACCATTCGGTGGCCGGTGTTTGGGGGCAACTGGTGACTATGTGCTCCACTGTCCGTGTTGGGTCCCCACACTCGCAGGAGGCATTCGCTGTCCACGAGGCCCCACCTCTTCATCGCTACTCCATAGCGTCCGATGCCTGTCCTCAAGCGGTTGAGGGTTGTCCACTGCTTTCGGGGGAAGGTCCTGGCCAGGGACGTCCATGGGGTCATCGATGTAATGGTGCAGCCTAGATGGTTCCGCTGGCTTCCACTGGTCTCTCCATCTCGTCTTGACCCAGGCAGCCTTAGAAGCGTCAGCCGGTGTTGTGCAGAGCAGCTCTTGGGCTTGCGTGGCAAAGGGGCGCCGTGACTTGAGGCGCACTCGTCGTGGTGTCTCTGTGACGTATCTGATGGAGAGGTGGGATTCACTGGTCTGTGCCTTTCGAGAGAGGGCCAGCGTGGCTGCTTCTCGTCTGATGTTGGCCGGGGCAATGCCAGCGAGGACGGGCAGTTGGTTTACTGGGGTGGCTCGTAGGCATCCGGAGACAGTCCGCAGGGCGCTGTTGAGGGCAGCATCCAGCTTCTTGGCGTGAGGGCTACGGCACCAGACTCGGCGGCTGAGAACACCAGGGCCGCTGTGGACATGCGCAGTGTCATCGTCGTGGCTCCCCATGTGGTGCCGGCTAGGCGGCGAATCGGTGCGGCACGCGCGCTTGTCTTTGCCTTGGCACCTTCCAGGTGTTGTTTGACTGACAACGTTCTGTCGAGCTTCACACCGAGGTACGTGGGGACAGCACACGATTACAATCGAGCCATTCACAGTGTACAGATACACGATATAGG
The DNA here is from genome assembly GCA_038087875.1 of Malacoraja senta. Lineage (NCBI taxonomy): Eukaryota > Metazoa > Chordata > Chondrichthyes > Rajiformes > Rajidae > Malacoraja > Malacoraja senta. The sequence goes on along the minus strand of CM075981.1, from coordinate 6,169,997 downwards.
GAATAACTTGAATAGCGTTAAGTGCAAGATGAAGCCAGTGAATTCCGATCATAGATAGTCCAAGGGTCTCCAATGAGGTAGATGGTTGATAGACATCGAGTCTGTGCCCACCAGCGATCACCTTGTACACCAATGCTATCCTGTTCACCAGGGACATTTTTTGACTGAAGCCAATTAACCTCCAAACCTGTAGGTCTTTGGAGTGTGCGAGGAAGTTGGAGCACGCAGAGAAGACCCACGTGGTCACAGGGAGAACGTACAACCTCCGTACAGGCAGCACCCATGGTCAGGATCGAACCCGGGTCCCTGGTGCTGTAAGGCAGCAACTCTACCGCTGCGCCACCGTGAATTGTAACTCTGTCAACTCTCTGTATGTTGCGAGCAGAATAATCCCAACCTCTGCAGTCTCGCCAACGAAAGGAAAATAGCAGAATCATCCCATATCTTTAGTTTAGTATTAGTTTAGTTTAGAGATACAGCGTGGAAACGAACCCTTTGGCCCACTGAGTCCGCACCGATTCAGCGATCCCCGCACATTAACGTCACCCTACACTGGGGACAATTTTTACATTTACACCGAGCCAAATAGCCTGAAAATCTGTACGTCTTAGGAGTGTGGAAGGAAAACGGAAGATCTCGGAGAAAACCCACGCAGGTCACGGGGAGAACGTACAAACTCCGTACAGACAGCACCCGTAGCCAGGATCGAACCCAGGTCCCTGGCGCTGTAAAAAGCAGTAGTCCGACCGCTGTGCACTGTACCTCTATCAAATGTCCCCAGTATGTGATGTGCAGAATAATCCCATCCTCTGTTATCTGCCCAAGGAAAAGCAAATAGCAGATAAGTGATAGAAGCAGAATTAGGCCATTCGGCCCATCAAGTCCACTCCGCCATTCAATCATGTCAGACCTATCTCTCCCTCCTAACCCCATTCTCCTGCCTTCTCCCCATAACCCCAGACACCCGTACTAATCAAGAATCTGTCTAGCTCTGCTTTAAAAATATCCATGGACTTGGCCTTCTGTGGCATTTTTTCCTACGGTACAGGTGACATTCCTATCTGCTTCCCGGGATAATTTCTAAGGAAAGCCTGGATTGATTCTGCAATACAGAGTCAGGGCGGCACGGTGGCGCAGCAGTAGAGCTGCTGACCCGGGTTCGATCCCGACTACGGGTGCTGTCCATATGGAGTTTGTACGTTCTCCCCGTGACCTGCGTGAGTTTTCGCCGAGTTCTTCGGTCTCCTCTCGCACTGCAAAGACGTACAGGTATGTAAGTTAATCGTCTTGATATAAGTGTGAATTGTCCCGAGTGTGTGTAGGATAGTGTTAATGTGTGGGGATCGCTGGTCGGTGCGGACTCGGTGGGCCAAAGGGCGTGTTTCCGCGCTGTATTTCTAAACTAAAACTAAACTAAACTAAACACAGAAGATCCTGGAACACAGTCTTTGAAGTACGTCAGCCTTTGATAAATATCCTGGCAGCTTGATGTTTGACCTTAGAGGAGTACATTATCTCTCTCTAATTACGTATTTAAAAATTCATACATGTCAAATCTGCCTTTGTAAGAGAATATTTGTTACGGGAAACATAATGTTCCTGTGTCACAATAAATTTACCATAAAGACCTGGGCTATGCACAGATGTGCGGGGAAGCTTGTAAACAGGAGAGCAGATGTTATATTTGAGGGCAGACTGTAGGAAAGACAGTCTGTCTGCGAAATCTCAGATGTAAGAGCTTCTTTGGAAACAGTCATTAGGAACGTGAATTCAGATGTTCAATAGGGATCGTAAATCTGGGTTTAACGAGGCGAGCCGGCTGGGATCAAGAGCGCAACTCTCGGCAAATGAGCCAGTCACCATGTTTTTTTGAAGCATTCGGAGTTCTCTTCTGCAAATGGGTGCGGCGCAGAGCGGTACAGCCCACGGTAACGGGGTTCCTTCGGCCCACCGAGTCCGCGCCGACCAGCGATCGCCCCCATTACACCAACGCTATCCCACACACACACACGAGGGACGATTTACCATTTTACCGAAGCCAATTAGACCTGCAAACCCGCAGGCCTTCGGAGTGCGGGAGAAAACCCGGGCGCCCGGAGCCGACCCACGAGGTCACAGGGAGACCGTGCAAACTCCGTACAGACAGCACCCCGCAGTCAGGGTTAAACCCGGGTCCCTGGCGCTGTGAGGCAGCAACTCTACCGCTGCGTCGCCGTGCTGCCAATTTGGAAACAGTCATTAGGAACGTGAATTCAGATGTTCAATATGGATCATATGCCTCGGTTTAATGAGGCTAAAAGTCTGGGATCAAGAGCATAATTCTCGGCAAAGGAGCAAGTCACCATCTTTTTTGAAGCACTCGGTTCTCAATGGTTGACTGGTGCTTTAATAGTCACATTTGCCAACACAGAATAAACTTCCTTTCTTACCTACAGTCCAGTACAGTACTGCCCTACCTAAGCTCGTCCCCGATTAGCAAGTGGACAGCAATAAGGGCCTGTCCCACTTGGGCGACATTTTCGGTGACAGCCTGTAAAGAGGTTGTCGCGGCGTGGTCTGGTCGTGACGCAGCGGGACACGGGGTGACGCACGCAGTGACGCGCGGTGTCTCCCTGCCGCCCCTGGATTTTGGAATGTTCAAAATCTTCAGGCGACATCTGGGTGTCCCATCATGTCGTGCGCCCTGTCACACGCTGACGTACGCTGTCCTGCGGGTGACGCCGGTGACGCGGGTATATAAAGCGCCGACTTATCCATTAAAAAGCTATCGGATAAATGTTTGTTTCAAAATGCCAATATAACACATTCATTTGTAGCATGTACAAAGTTGAATACATTTTGGAGCGATATATTTGATATATTTACAAAGCTCTTCAAGTCAAGAATAGAACGTAATACAGAATGGATTATATTTGGAATAATAGTAGAAGATATCAATTTAAACAAAGACCAAAAAGTATTCTTTAATTATGGGTTAATAATTGGAAAGAAATTGATACTTAAATTTTGGAAAAATACAGCTATACCAACTATTAAAATGTGGATTAGGAATATGACGGACATAGCACACCTTGAAGAAATGAGACTCCGCCTAATAGATAAATAGGACCAATTCTTAAGGAGTTGGTCCCCTTTCATCGACTTTTTGGAATCGTGATGCAGCAGTACCGTAAAGATTACTGATTTCAGGTCAGGTCGTGGATAGATTTACATCTCCAAACAAAGATTAGAAAATTTCTTTTTTAAGGGTCTTTTTCTACTATTTCTACTTTCTACTTTTTCTTTTCTTATATACACACTTCACGTTTTTCTATTTTCTACTATTTATTTTTCCTCTTTTTCTTCTCTCTATTTTTTTTTTTTTTTTTACCTCCTTTTCAAAAACATAAAACTAGAGGTTGTACACAGAATGCATTACGTTCTGACATAGTTGGCACCTAAAATTAGGTGCCACTGTATTGTTTTGTATTGTATTAACTTCTAATAAAATAAACAAAAAACAAAACAAAAAAAGCTATCGGTCCTTAGATTTATTGTAGATAAGCTCATTTCCAATGCGATTATTATACTTCGGTGTAACCTTCTTGAAGGCGGGTGGCGCGGAGTGTCGTAGCTTGACGTGACGGTGGCGCGGAGTGTCGTACAACTTGGCGGTTTTTAGGGTGTCAGTCACTGACGTTCGCAGTCGCTGAAAAAAATCGCAAAGTGGGACAGGCCCTATAGTCCTCTGAACCGGCATGGATGTGACGCCATGTTTTGCCGCCATTTTTAAAGTCCAGCCCGCACTGAAGTCCTCATCTGCAAGTTTGAGGTTCTCATCTATGAATAGATGCTGCACAGAACAGTACGTCGCAGGAACAGTGGGAAGGTGAGGAAGCAGATGAGGAGGAATTTCTTCAGTCAGCTGGCTGGTGAATCTGTGGAATTCTTTGCCACAGAAGGCAGTGGAGGCCAAGTCAGTGGATATCTTTTAGCCAGAGATAGATCCATTCTTGATTAGTACGGGTGTCAGGGGTTATAGGGAGAAGGCAGGAGAATTGGGCTAGGAGGGAGAGATGGATCACCCACGATTGAATGGCGGAGTAGATTTGATGGGCCGAATGGCCTAATTCTGCTCCTATCACATATGATCTTATGATCTTATGAACAGGTACTTTGACCCACAATATCAGCGTTGAACATGATGTCAAGACTTCAGACTTTAGAGATACAGCACAGAAACTGGCCCTTCAGCCCGCCGTGTCCGCGCCAACCCGTGATCACCCCGTACGTCAGCACTATCCTACACACTAGGGACGATTTACAATTTTACCGAAACCAATTAACCTAAAAGCCCGCACATCTTTGGAGTGTGGGAGGAAACCAGAGCGCCCGGAGAAAACCCACGCAGGTCGCAGGGAGAACGTACAAACTCCGCACATGCGGCACCCGCTGTCAGGATCGAAGCCGGGTCTCTGGCACCACGAGGCAGCAACTCTACCGCTGCGTCACCATGTACCGTACCTCTGTCAAATCTCCTCTCCATGTTGTGGGCAGAATAATCCCGACCTCTGCAGTCATATTCTGCTGTGCTGCAGCAAGTAAGAACATCATTGTTCTATCTGGGACCCAGGACAATAAAAGACTCTTGACTCTTGACTCCCCAATGAAAAGAAAAAAACGCAGATCCTTAGAATCGTCCCATATCTTTAGTTTATTTTAGAGATACAGCGCGGAAACAGGCCCTCAGGATCAACTTCGAGGTTTCCGGCGCTGTGAGGCAGTAACTCTATACCGCTGCGCCACCATGCTGCCCCCAATACAACACGTATATAACAAAGATGATGCCAGTGTGTGATGCCCAGTCCCGACATTCTTTGAAAGTGATCAACATCTCGAGATTACGATCCATTCTCCATCTCTGCACACCCATTGACAAGCTCAGAACGGTACCCCATCAAAGCATGGGTAGACAAAAATGCTGGAGAAACTCAGCGGGTGAGGCAGCATCTATAGAGCGAAGGAAATAGGTAACGTTTCGGGTCGAGTCCCTTCTTCAGACTGACGGTTTCGACCCGAAACTTTGCCTATTTCCTTCGCTCCATAGATGCTGCCTCACCCGCTGAGTTTCTCCAGCATTTTTGTCTACCTTCGATTTTCCAGCATCTGCAGTTCCTTCTTAAACACCCCATCAAAGCATGTCTGGTGTATTATAGTTGAATATCAAATGTTTCGATATCAAACAGTTTGTTGCCTTGCAGAAGGCAGACAGGGTGGAGCTGGTAATATCAAAGGGGAGGCTGCATTAATGATATTTTCACGGAGGTGATTTTGTTGTTGTTGTCTTTTTGCAGTAAAAAGAGTTCAGAGACACTTTAGCAACTCCCACATGTGGCCGTACACATGGGTACACATTCCTCTGGGGTGCGTTTAGTTTAGTTCAGTTTAGTTTAGAGATACAGCACGGAAACAGGCCCTTCGGCCTACCTGGTCAGCGCCAACCAGCGATGCCGGCACACTAACACTATCCTGTACACACACACACTCGGGACAATTTACAATTTTGCCAAACCAATCAGCCTACACACCTGTTTAAGAAAGAACTGCAGATGCTGGAAAAATCAAAGGTAGACAAAAATGCTGGAGAAACTCAGCGTGTGAGGCAGCATCTGTGGAGCGAAGGAATATTTCTTCGTTCCATCGATGCTGCCTCACCCGCTGAGTTTCTCCAGCATTTTTGTCAGCCTACAAACCTGTAGGTCTTTGGAGTGTGGGAGGAAACCGGAGCACCCAGAAAAAACCCACGCAGGTCACAGGGACAATAGACAATAGACAATAGACAATACGTGCAGGAGTAGGCCATTCGGCCTTTCAAGCCAGCACTGCCATTCAATGTGATCATGGCTGATCATCCACAATCAGTACCCCGTTCCTGCCTTCTCCCGATATCCCCTGACTCCGCTATCTTCAAGTGCCCTATCTAGCTCTCTCTTGAAAGTATCCAGAGAACTGGCCTCCACCAGACTTACAAGAACGTACAAACTCCATACAGACAGCACCCACGGCTAGGATCGAACCCAGGTCTCAGGATCTGTAAACTTTATATATTTTATCCTGTATCTGTACACTGCGGACAGCTTAATTGTAATCATGAATAGTCTTTGTTCTGACTGGATAGCACGCGACAAAAAAGCTTTTTAGTTTCAGAAGAAGGGTCTCGACCCGAAATGTCACCTATTCCTTCGCTCCATGGATGCTGCCTCACCCGCTGAGTTTCTCCAGCATTTTTGTCTACCTTCGATTTTTCCAGCATCTGCAGTTCTTTCTTAAACATCTCCACTGAGGTAGATGGTAGCTTTGGACCGCTCTCTAGTTGTTGATAGAATGATTCAGCTTTTCACTGTACATGTGACAATAGTAAACTTAACTAACTCAATTGGTCAGGCAGCATCTCTGGAGGACATGGAATAGTGGCGTTTCAGTTCAGGAACCTTGAGACCTTGTAGACAGTTCACTTTGAGATCCTTCTTCAGACTCTGAAGAAGGGTCCCAACCCAAACCATTGCCTAAATATGTCCTCCACAGATGCTGCCTGGCCCGCTGTTACTCCAGCACTTTGTGTTTTACTCAAGATTCCTAAAGTTCATAAGTGATAGGAGAAGAAATAGGCCGTTCGGCCCATCAAGTTTACACTGCCGTTCAATTATGCCTGATCTATGTTTTTCTCTTAACCCCATTCTCCTGCCTTCTCCCCATAACCCCTGACCCGTATTAATCAAGAATCTATCTGTCTGCCTTTAAAATACCCATTGCCTTGGTCTCCACACTCTGCCGTGGCAATCAATTCCACAGATTCACCACCCTCTGACTAAAGAAATTCCTCCTCATCTCCTTCCTAAAGGAACGTCTTTAATTTGAAGGCTATGGCCTCTGGTACTAGATTCTCCCACTAGTGGAAACATCCTCTCCACATCCACTCTATCCAAGCCTTTCACTATTCGGTAAGTTTTAATGAGGTCCCTCCCCTCATCCTTCTAAACTCCAGCGAGTACAGGCCCAGTGCCATTCCTTGTTCACCAGTTCACAAGTTATATAGGAGTGGACTAAGGCCATTCGGCCCATTGGGTCTACGCCATTCAATCATGGCTGAACTCCGCCTCCTTATCCCATTTTCCTGCCTTCTCCCCATACCCCTTGACACCCGTTCTTATCAAGACTCTATCTATCTCTGCCTTACAAATTCCCACTGACGCCCTCCACAGCCCACCGTGGCAATGTGTTCCACAGATTAAGTACCTCTGACTAAAGAAGTTCCTCCTCACCTCCTTCTTAAAGGAACACCCTTTAATTTGGAGACTGTGACCTCTGGTCCTAGACTCTCCCAGTAGTGGAAACATCCTCTCCACATCCACTCTATCCAGGCCTTTCACTAGTTTCAATGAGGTCCCCACCTTCAAAACTCCAACGAGTACAAGCCCAGCGCCGTTCTTTGAGGTCCCCAACACTTCTCCAAATCAGAGGAGGAGTGAACAACTTCAACGG
>CM075981.1:6007490-6162276 GCA_038087875.1 Malacoraja senta | reverse complement strand
CTCAGCAATAGAATGTAAATGAAGGTTCCGTTTTGTGATGTCACAATGCCCAATGCTCACAATTTCCCCATTCCCTATCCCCCCCACACACGTGGCGACGCCCTTCGACACAGGCTGTGGGGTTGGGGGGGAGGGGCTGGGGCTGGGGCTGCTGCCAAGGCATATGTAAATTAATCCATTCCGATTGGACATCTGTTAGCATCGGGCATTGTGACATCACACAACGGAATCTTTACTAACATTCTATGGCTGAGCTGTTTTTTTTTAATCATTTTGAAATGTTTGGGGGTGGGGGGGGGGAGAAGTTTTTTATTTAAAAAGGTGTACATAAAAACGACCAAATTTAATTAGGATTGTCTATTCGTAAAGATAAACGTAATCACAGGCTGCGGGGTTTGGGGGGAGGGGCTGGGGCTGTGGCTGCTGCAAAAGGCATATGTAAACGGATTCATTTCGATTTGTCACACGTGTCGCAGGGCGTCGCCACGTGTGTGGGGGCGATAGGGAATGGGGAAATTTCAGAATGTTAAACAAACAGCTCTCAGCAATAGAATGTAAATGAAGGTTCCGTTTTGTGATGTCACAATGCCAATGCTGCGGGGGGTTGGGGGGAGGGGCCGGGGCTGGGGCCGCTGCAAAGGCATATGTAAATGGATCCATTCCGATTGGACATCTGTGACCATTGTGCATTGTGACATCACACAACGGAATCTTTACTAACATTCTATGGCTGAGCTGTTTTTTTAAACATTTTGAAATGTTTGGTTTGGGGGGGTGGAGAGGTATTTTATTTTAAAAAGCGTACATAAACACGACCAAATTTAATCGGGATCGTCTATTCGTAAAGATAAACGTAACCTCTTTAGAAACGGTAAAAAACATCGGCGTTTCCGCGCGCCGCGCGGGCGCGGGGCGGTGTCAAAGGCCGCGCGGCACAAAGTCAAGCAGACCGTCGGACGTACAGACGTACAGATGGACGGCAGCCAGAGAGTTTTATATAATAGATAGAGATAGAGATAGATAGATAGATAGATATGTCAGTATATTTGTATATATATGTGTGTATGTGTGTATATATATATGTGTGTGTGTATATATGGGTGTGTATATATATATATATGGGTGTGTGTGTATATATGGGTGTGTATATATATATATATATATGGGTGTGTGTGTGTATATATGGGTGTGTGTGCAACATACTTTCTCCTCACTTATGTGTAACATAAATCTATCTGAGAAAGTAATAGAAATAAATAAGGAGGGTGAATTAGTATCATATAAGTAAAGACAAATGAGGCAGAAGAAAAGATGAAAATGCAACAGCTTTTAAATTGCTATAAGTTATGTATACATATATATATATGCCTGTGTGTGTGTGTGTGTGTATGTGGCTATAGATATATATATATATATACATATACCTGTACGTAACCTATTCATAGCAATTTAGCTGGTAAATTTTTAATTATTTCTTCTGCCTCATTTTTCTCTTTTCTTTACTTGTATGATACTACTTTACCTTCCTTATATATTTCTGTTTCTTTCTCAGTCATAAACCCATTCATTGCTCAATGGGAGCCACTGTAGGCATTGCCTTTAGTCAATCTCAAGTACACTGTATCTTTGCTTTTGTCTCATCCTCAAACTCTTGCCCTTTCAGCAAAACTTCTCTGCTCAGCATGTTGTAGAAGGGAAGGACCATCAGGTACCACGTCCCACAAATGCAGTAGAACCCAACCAGATTAAAACATAACACCTACCTATTCCCCACCTTGCTGCCAATTCAAGGGAGGTTATGAACAGGAAGTCACCACACAGGATATGATGCAACATCCTCGGTCTCTAATACCATGGAAACCAAAGGTTGGGATGAATGGACAATATTTTGTGTCCATGAAAATGAAGAACTTGGTTTCTGGGAAATGAAATCAGAAACTCTCCAACATTTTTGTTTTCTCTATTATTTGATTGAATGAACGATTGATTACAAAAATGTAGCACATAGGCAGGCCCCTCGGAAGATAGACCGTAGACACAAAATGGTGGAGTAACATCAGCGGGACAGGCAGCATCTCTGGAGATCATGGATATATTGTAGGTGAAGTTTCTGGTCGAGACCCTCCTTCAGACGGCCCACTGAGTCCACGCTGACGATCGATCATCCTTTCACACAAGTTATATGATATACCACTTATGCATCCACTCCTTACATGCCAGAACCCAATTAACCTACAACCCCACACATCTTTAGGATGTGGGAGGAAACTGGAGCATTCGCAGTATCGTGAACAATTTTGAGCACCATATCTGAGGACGGATGTGCTGGCCCTGGAGAGGGTCCAGAGGAGGTTTACAAGAATGATCTCAGGAATGAGTGGGCTAACTTATGATGAGCGTTTGACGGCACTGGGCCTATACTCACTGGAGTTTAGAAGAATGAGGTGGGGGGGGGGGGCCTCATTGAAACGTACTGAATAGTGAAAGGCCTGGATAGAGTGGATGTGGAGAGGATGTTTCCATTAGTGCCCAGAGGTCATGGCCACAGAATTAAAGGGTGTTCCTTTAAGAAGGAGATGAGGAGGAATTTCTTTAGTCAGAGGGTGGTGAATCTGTGGAATTATTTGCCACGGAAGGCTGTGGAGGCCAAGTCAGTGGATATTTTTAAAGCAGAGACAGATAGATTCTTGATTAGTACGGGTGTCAGGGGTAATGGGGAGAAGGCAGGAGAATGGGGTTAGGAGGGAGAGATAGATCAGCCATGATTGAATGGCGGAGTAGACTTGATGGGCCAAATGGCCTAATTCTGCTCCAATTACTTACGACCTTCATACAATACAAAAGCTAAATAACAAGGCAATTATGAAAGAAGAGAAACAGATACACTGCAAAGATTTGTTTGAAGAACAATACGCTTTTATTTTATGTTTAGTTTGTTTTTATACAAAAACAGTCACTTTTCTTTTTACAGTTTTCCCAGAGGAAACAGTATATCTGGATGGCTTGGGTATTTTTTTTTTCAGTCTCCCATGCAGTCAGTTTAAATAACCATGTTTATTAGACTCATCTACACACTCTATAACCTTCTCGTGTTACTCTACAGTATTGACTTGGATGCAATCTGTGGGAATGTCAGTTGTTTGAGCAATAGGTATATCTTATATAAGGGAATATATTAATCTCTTTATAAATGGGAGAAAAGAAAAATGTGCAACTTAGTCCGGGACTCTTCATTCACACGGGAGCCAAAGTTGTTAGAGACCCAGCGGTTTTGGTTATCGCAAGTGGGTTAATTTCAAGATGGTGCTGGAGTGTGGCGATTCTTTGCACGCCAGTCCCAGAGGAAGATATCATCCATTACAATCTTTATTTCAACAGCAGCATCTTTATCTTGCACTGAATGTTCTACCCTTTATCCTTTTTAATTGTGCATTGTGGACGGCCTGATTATATTCATGTGTAAGGTAGACAAAAATGCCAGAAAAACTCAGCGGGTGAGGCAGCATCTATGGAGCGAAGGAATAGGCGACTTTGGGTCGAGACCCTTGGGTCGCCTATTCCTTCGCTCCATAGATGCTGCCTCACCCGCTGAGTTCCTCCAGCATTTTTGTCTACCTTCGATTTTTCCAGCATCTGCAGCTCCTTCTTAAACATATTCATGTGTATAATCGTTTTCTCTGACTGGAGAGCATGCAAGCAGAGGCTTTTCGCTGTGCCTCAGTTCACGTGACAATAATAAACGAAACCAAACTAACTCCAAACCGAATGCTCGGATAGATATCTCCCTATCGAGACAAAATCCTTATGGGCCTGTCCCACTTATGCGATATTTTTCGGCGACTTGCCGGCTCCTGCCATAGTCGCAGCAGGTCTCCGAAAATTTTCAACATGTTGAAAATCCAGCGGCGACCAGAACAAGGTACGACTCTTTGGGCGACTACGCACGACCATACAGGCTTCACCCCGCGACATGTCGCCCGGGTGTCGCCTGTATGGTCGTGAGTAGTCTCCTAGTCAACCGAAGAGTTGTCGCGTCTTTCTGGTCGCCGCTGAATTTTGAACATGTTGAACATTTTCGGCGACCTATGACGGGTGCCGGTGGGACAGGCCCATTAATCGCTCAAACGTAGAGTTTCCTCACATCTGATTGTTGTGAAATTTATTGTGGAGCCATTTCTCCAAAACCTTTGGAATTTGATGCATCCCAACAGATTTAAAGGCCGTTCGGCCCGTTGATTCTCCTTTGCCCCTTTCCTGAACCAAGCCAAAACCACTGTTGCTCATTCATCTGCTCTCTGGTTTTATTGAAGGCCACCTTCAGAGTTTCTCTACCTTGGTTTTAAAAAGGCCAGTAGTGCTTGTGGCAAGGCCTTGAATGCTTCAACTATTCACTACATGATGGTGCTTGTCCATATATTGCTTCTCACTCTCTTAATGTTAAGTGTGTGGCCTCTCCAACCAAAGGAAATTACCTTTCCTCATTCAACTCCCTCAGTTTAAGGATGTTGGTTTAACTGTCCATCTACTCTTCCTGGGTAGTCCCAAATATTACCATACCTGATGGTAAAAATGTTTTTTACCATCAGGCCATCAGGCTTCTGAACTAATAAACACATTTCACATCATATATGTTGATTATTTTATTATTATCTTTTTACCTTACCAATGCCATTTTTATCTTATTTTATCCTTGGTATATTATTGCTGAGGTGACCCATTGTCTTGTCAAACACATTTCATTGTACCGTTGACCCTGTGTTAACCTACATATGACAAATAATACTGAATTGATTGAATTGAATTGAATCTTTTACGTCTCACCGCGTAACAAGATTTTCCCAACTTTCTCATCAAACTGACAATGTTAATTATGACCTTTAGTGCAGAGACATAGCGTGGAAACAGGCCCTTCGGCCCATCAAGTCCATGCCAACCAGCGATCACCAGCACACTTGTTCCACCCTACACACTAGGGACAATTTACGGAAGCCAACTAACCTGCTAACCCGCACGTCTTTGGAGGGTGGGAGGAAACCTGAGAACCCCGGAGGAAACCCACGCGGTCACGGGGAGAACATGCAAACTCCAAACAGTGAGAACCTGCACCACGACCCATGGTCAGGATCAAATCCGTGTCTCTGGCGCTGTGAAGTAGCAACTACCACTGCGCCACTGTGCAGACCTTTAACATAATGAGCATCTGAAACTGAATGATACCAGAACACTAACTTCCATTTGGCCTTTACTACCCAGATTCCCATTTCCATGTTTGTGGATGCCTAGATCTTTGTCTCCATAGAATGAATGGAAACGGCTTGTAGGGATGAGGGTGAATGAGTACCTATATTTATTACAAACATTTTAATGAACCTCCATTTCACCTGCCCAGGACAAAGCCATCGTCCTTTGGACTCTGTGTAGGAAGGAACTGCAGATAGTGGTTTAAACTGAAGATAGACACAAAGAGCGGGAGTAATTCAGCGGGGCAGACCACAGCAATGGAGGAAACATCGTCTATTCCTTTTCTCCAGAGATGCTGTCTGACCCGCTGAGTTGCTTCAGCCCCTGGGATTCCCGCAGGTTGGCATTGACTGAAGGAGGAAGGTGCTCACCGCAGTCACCAAAAGGATCACGGTTCGCATTTCATTTTCGCAGCATGGACGCGTTTACTCTTGCTTAAAGACACAAAGTGCTGGAGTAACTCAGCGGATCGGGCAGCATCTCTGTGAGGACATGGATAGGAGGTGACGTTTCGGGTTTGGACCCTCTCCTCCTGCGGACTTTCTGTTGTCAAGTTAAACCTTTCCTGAGATCCTTGCATCTAACTCATGACAGCAATAGTCCGTAGGGACCCACTAATGCGATGGGAATGGCCCCCATTTACCATTCTTCAAATCCCTCCCCAGTGACAATGTTCTACCTTTGTGGTTTAGGGCTCTGGGCGACTACAATTCATAAGTTCGTAAGTGATAGGAGCAGAATTAGATCATTCGGCCCATCAAGTCCACTCTGATCTCACTTTCCCTCTCAACCCCATTCTTCTGCCTTCTCCCCATAACCCCCGACACCTGTACTCATCAATCTCCGCCTTAAAAATATCCATTGACTTGGGCTTCTGTGGCAATGAATTCCACAGATTCACCACCCTCTCACTAAAGAAATTCCTCCTCATCTCCTTGCTAAAGGATCTCACGTCCTTTAATTATGAGGCTATGCCCCCCTGGTACTAGATTCTCCCACTGGTAGAAACATTCTCTCCACATCCACTCTGTCCAGGCCTTTCACTGTTCAGTTTTAACGAGGTCCCCTCCTCATCCTTCTAAGCTCCAGCGAGTACAGGCCCAGTGCCGTCAAACGCTCAACATGTTAACCCAACCATTTCCGGGATCATTCTTGTGAACCTCCTCTGGGCCCTCTCTTACGCCAGCACATCCCTCCTCAGATATGGGGCCTAAAACTGCTCACCACACCCCAAATACCGATTCATTCACCAAACAAGACTCCTAAAGGAAGACTCGAGGAACTGGGCAGATCAGGCAGTATCTGTGGAGGGATATGGATCAACAATGTTTCTGGTCTGGACTCTTTAGTTTAGTCTAGTTTAGTTGAGAGATACAGTGAGGAAACAGGCCCTTCGGCCCACCGTGTCCGGACCAACCAGCGATCCCCGCACACCAACACTATCCGACTCACACTAGAGACAATTTACATTCATACCAAGCCAATTAACCTACAACGTTGCAGGTGTTTTGAGTGTGGGAGGAAACCGAAGATCTCGGAGAAAACCCACGCAGGTCACGGGGAGAACGGACAAACTCCGTACAGACAGCGCCCGTAGTCGTGATCGAACCCGGGTCTCTGGCGCCGCAAGCGCTGTAAGGCAGCAACTCTACCGCTGCGCCACCGTGCCGCCCTTCCTTCAGACTGACGGGCGCACTCCGTGAAATGTGTTAACGCCATGGACATTTTTATTTCATTTTTAACTTAAATGTTTAGGCTTTACAAAGCAACAGTGGTTTGCACTGACATGATGTCTTTTGGACCAACATCCTGAGGTTCCTCAACAAAATTTGGCACCAAATTGAAATGTGATTATTTACACTTATGTACAGAAATATGTATCAAATGGAACATGTGGAGCAGGAACAAAGATTGTTAGGCATCACTTCACGCAGAGTAAGTTCCCCATCTCAGCTTGCTTACCTACTGACTATCATGATCCATTTCCTATCTGCCCACCTGCCTTGGTCTCCTTCACACATTGAACAGTGTGAAAGTCCACCGCAAAATCCTAGTTTAGTTTAATTTAGAAAAACAGCTTCGGCCCACCGAGTCCGCACCGACCAGCGATCCCCGCACATTAACACTATCCTACGCGCACTAGCGACAATTTTACATTTATACCAGGCCAGTTAACTGGAGTGTGGGAGGAAACCCACGCAGGTCACGGGGAGAAGGTACAAACTCCGTACAGACAGCACCTGTAGTCAGGATCGAACCTGGGTCTCTGGCGCTGTAAGTGCTGTGAGGCAGCAACTCAACCGCTGCGCCATCGTGCAGCCCGTTGACTTGGTGAGTGAACATCTGAGATATACCTGGTAGAAACACGGAGCTGAAGACGCTGGTGTACATAAAAGGGGCAAAAAGCGCTGGAGCAACTCAGCGGGTCAGGCAGCATCTCTGGAGAACGTGTAGAAACAAGGAACTGCAGATGCTGGTTTACCAATGAAAGACACAAAATGCTGGAGTAACTCAGCAGGTCAGGTAGTATCTCTGAAGAATATGGATCGGTGACGAATCAGGTCAGGAACCTTTCGTTGGACTGGGCAATGGATAGAGTGAATGCACAGTCTTACCCAGGTTAGGGGGAATCAAGAACCAGAGGTCATAGGTTTCAGGTGAGAGGGCCAAGATTTAATAGGAACCTGAGGGGCAACCTCTTCACTCAGAAGGTGGTGGGTAGAAGGAATGAGCTGCCAGAGGAGTTGGGTACAACAGCAACATTGGAAAGACACTTGGACAGGTACATGGTTAGGATAGGTGTAGATGCATATGGCCTAAATGCAGCAAATGGGACTAGCTTAGATGGGTTAGATTGAGTCTGAAGAAGGGTTTCGGCCCGAAACGTTGCCTATTTCCTTCGCTCCATAGATGCTGCTGCACCCGCTGAGTTTCTCCAACATTTTTGTGTACCTAGCTTAGATGGGGTATCTTGGTCAGCATAGAAGACTTGGGCTGAAGGGCCTATTTCTCTATGAGTACATGACTATTGCAGAGGATGAATTTCTTATCAAAAAGCTTCCAAAATATGCATGAAAAAAAATCAAAAGCAGCATAAATAGGACCTGACATTTTGGTCACCAAATATTAAAAAATATCCCAAGACGTGGCCTCCATAGCCATCTGTGGCAGCGAATTCCACCGATTCACTACCCTCTGACTAAAGGAATTGCTCCTCATCTCCTTTCTAAAGGTACGTCTTCTTATTCTGGCCCTAGACGCTCCACTAGTGGTAATATCCTCTCCACATCCACTCTATCCAGGCCTTGCATGATCCACCGGGAAGCAATGGCTCAAACTCTTTGGTTCTCTGTACAACCCCGTCATCTTTCCCTTGGCCATCCTACTCCATCTACCCCAGCCGTAACCAAAGCAGGCGGAGAGCTTTAATTTAGTTTAGTTTAGAGATACAGCGCGGAAACAGGCCCTTCGGCCCACCGGGTCCGCGCCGACCAGCGATCCCCACACATTAACACCATCCTACACCCACTCGGGACAATTTTTACATTTACCGAGCCAATTAACCTACAAACCTGTACGTCTTTGGAGTGTGGGAGGAAACTAAGAGAGAACTAGATAGGGCTCTTAAAAATAGCGGAGTCAGGGGATATGGGGAGAAGGCAGGAACGGGGTACTGATTGGGGATGATCAGCCATGATCACATTGAATGGCGGTGCTGGCTCGAAGGGCCAAATGGCCTACTCCTGCACCTATTGTCTATTGTCTAACCGAAGATCCCAGAACCGATTGGAACTGGAAGTCGCTACTTTGAAAATGACACCTTCAGCATTGGGAACTTGGTAGGAAGTTTCTAATTTTAGAGGAGCAAACATCAGCTGGAAAGTTCAGTATAAAAACCCTCCACGAGTACATGAATTGTCGCTTCTGTGCTAAAGAAATCTAATCCTGACTGCCAAATGCTTGATTCATCTTGGCAATCAAGCAATAAATCCCATAGATGTGCCGTGTTAAGCCAGGTTCAGTGCAAGGTCACAGTACGAAGATTAAGATACAGTACCAGTCTTGCTATTTTTATTGCTTCATAGGTTTGGGGACGTCAGATGTGCCTTCATTAAATAGTCACCGGCTAAACACTTCTTGTCAACTCAGCGGTATGAATATCGGCTTCTCCAACTTCAAGTAACCCTTGCGTTCCCTCCCTCTCCATCCCTCCCCCATCTTAGTTGTCCGACCAGTCTGACTGTCCCCTTGATTACATTGTTATCTTTGTGTGTGACCTTTGTCACCTTCCCCCTGGCTAACGACGATCTATTCTGCATTTTCCTTGAGCCTCGTCCCCCTTTGATGTTTCGTTTTCACACCTTACATTCCTTATCTCTGTGTCTCCCTCTCCCCTGACTCTGAAGTAGGGCCTCGACCCGAAACGTCGCCCATTCCTTCTCTCCAGAGATGCTGCCTGTCTCGCTGAGTTACTCCAGCATTTTGTACCGATCTTCGGTGTAAACCAGCATCTGCAGTTCCTTCCTAAAAACACCCGTAACTAAGATGGACAAAAAAAAACAACCAATGGAGGACATGAGTTGCTGCAGGAGCGGAGGTGTTATTAACTTGCGAAAATGAAGCTGAGTGGAGGCAATATTAAGGATTGTTAACAAGAGGATGTGGGGTTAGTTTAGTTCAGTATAGAGATACAGCGCGGAAACAGGCCCTTCGGCCCACCGAGTCCGCGCCGACCAACGATCCACGTGCACCTGCACTATCCCACACACACTAGAGACAATTTACAATTATACCAAAGCCAATTAACCTACAAACTTGAATGTCTTTAGAGTGTGGGAGGAAACCGGAGCACCCGGAGAAAACCCACGCAGGAAGCATGTACAAACTCCGTACGGACAGCACCCGTAGTCGGGATCGAACCTGGGTCTCTGGCGCTGTAGGGCAGCGACTCTACCGCTGCCCCACCGTGCCGGGTCTGAGGGCAGCAACTAAAATGGCTTAAGGAAGGTGACGAGTCCCCATAGTGGTTGAAAATTATAGTTCCGGGGCCAGGGATTTTGCTATTTTGAAAAAGATTGCCAATGACTAAGAATGTCCGAAGTTTTGCACAACGCCTGCTGTTAAGAGGTTCAAAAATCAATGATATCTCTTTGAGGGGAAGTCTGCTCATCTGACGGGTCACGCAAATCTCAAAGCGCACGCTGCGAAATTATCTGTGGAAGATCGATGAACCTCACTTTCACCAGCTGAGGGAAACAGATTCAACAAATGCCATTCTTGGGCGAGACCCGGATGTTTTCGTTTTAAGGACTAAAGCAAGGACTAAAAAATACATTTCCTTCATTTAAGTTCAGAGTTACAGCCCGGAAACAGGCCCTTCGGCCCACCGGGTCCAACGCCGCCCAGCGATCCCTGTCACACTAGCACTATCCTACACACACTGGGGACAATTTTACCGAAGCCAATTAAACTACAAAGCTGTACGTCTTTGGAGCGCGGGAGGGAAGCGGAGCACCCGGAGAAAGACACAAAATTGCTGGAGTAACTCAGCGGGACGGGCAGCATCTCTGGAGAGGAGGAATGGGTGACGTTTCGGGCCGAGACCCTGCTTCAGACTGAGGAGAAAACCCACGCGGTCACGGGGAGAACGTACAAATGTTCTGCTCTACTGATTGTGGGAAGGTAGCTCTGGACTGATCACTCGCTGGACAACACTGCCCCGCCAACAAAAGCAAGGACTAAAAAATAAATGGCCTTCGTTAATTGTCCTCCCTAAATAAAGCTCGACCTGATAAATGATGCCTGTAAGGAATAATCTATTGTGGTGTACCATACTTAAGCAGTTCCGTGCGTGCAGGTGACCTGGGAAGTTGAGCTGCTCTTATTAAAAATCGCTCCAAATGTTTCTCTCGGCCCAAACATTTGTTTTTTTTTAAAGAAGCGTCTAATCTATAACAAGAGAGGGCGGCCGGCGAGGGGGGGGGGGGGCGGGGGGGGGACTCAGTGAACGGAGAGACTTGACTCCTTGCGTCATCTTCAGTTGCAATATCCCAGTGTAACTTCACTGTCAGAAACAGGATAAGGATAACAATCCTTATAAGGACGAGGAGCAGTGGCCTAGTGGTGTATCAAATAAAAGGCCATAGCTTGCAACTGGACATTGATTGGCAAGGTGCTAGCTGGTAACATCTACACAGAGTGTTACAAATGGCCCCAAATTGGTGTTACTTGCAATCTAAAGTGGGGGGGGGGGGGGGGGACTGTTAGGTATCATACTCGTGAGGGTGTGATTCTTGAGCAATTAAATGTGGCTATGTTTTTCCAAAGCCCAATCTCGTCCATAAATGTATCTCCTTCATTCTCTCCTGTCCTTCACGTGGCGTCTCGTGTCTCTTGCCTCTTTCGCTGTCTGGCCTTTCCAATTTTGTGTTTTCTCCATGTGTGCGACCATGGGTAGTTAAATCAAATGCATTTACTGCCTTTGGTAGCAGCGGTGTCCATTTGCTCCGCCCTCATCTCTCTCTCTCTCGCTCTCTCTCTCTCTCTCGGTCTCTCTCTCTCTCTGTCTCCGCTCTCACATGCGCGCCAGGGCGTAGGCGGGGTTGACCGGGGACGTGGCCTCCGAGCTGTCGTTGCCCTCCGTCTCCTCTTTGTCCTTTTTCACGGTGTACTGGCCGATGAACGAGCCGTCCTCGCCGAAGCGCGAGTTGTCGTCGCCGTCGCCGTAGATGACGATGCTGTCGTCGCTCTCCTCCTGCTTCACCGTCCCGTCCACGGAGGACTGGCTGCCCTGCGGCTTCTTGCTGTCCTCGTTGTCGCTGGAAGAGTTAATGAAAGGGTTGGCGTGGAGGCAGAGTCAACGTCAACGACAGTCAAACCCAACGCGCAACGGCTTTTCGCGCTACCTCGGCGGCACGTGACAACGAACTAAACTGAAGCCGGACTGCTCTTCCTCCCCCTCAACGCACGGACCCTCCGCGGCACAAAGGCACATCCCACTCTGTCTATGCCATCTCCCAATACAACAATCACATCAGGCACAGGTGGGCCCGAGCGGCAGGAGAGGTTGAGCAGGCTAGGACTCTATTCCTTGAAGCTTCATGGACACATGGTATTTTATGTATTTTCACTCTGCGTTCGTTTTGAATGTGTGGGTTTGTTGGTTGGGGGGCTTCTGGACATCTGAATTTCCCTGAAGGGGATCAATAAAGTATTTATTATCATGAAGGGTGATCTTATTCAGATGTACAAAATCAAGAGAGGAATAGATCGGGTAAAGTTTGAGCAGGCTGGGACACTACTCCTTGGAGCGCAGGAGGACGAGGGGATATTCTTATGGAGGTGCAGAAAATCATGAGAGGGAGAGATCGGGTAAACGCACAGAGTCTCTTGCCCAGAGTAGGGGAATCGAGAACCGGAAGACATAGGTTTAAAGAGAGGGGCAAAGATTTTATGACATTTTTACACAAAGGGTAGAGGGTGTATGGAACGAGCTGCTGGGAGGTACTTTCGCAACAGTTAGACAGGTACATGGATAGGACAGGTTTAGAGAGATATGGGCCAATGCAGGCAGGTGGGACTGGTGTCGATGGGACATGTTGGTTGGTGTGGGCAAGTTGGGCTGACGGGGACTGTTTCCATGGTGTATGACTATAACAATTCTTCATTTTTGCTCTGTGTAGCTCCTGCAACGTACTCTCTCTCTCTCTCTGTGCCGATGCTTTAAGAAGGGTTCTGTTTCCACCCACCCTACAATCACTGAGTTCGAGATCGTAAGTGTTCCCTGCATGAACATATTTTCCTCCATACCCCTGTAGCTTTTGGCCTGAAACGTTACAGCTTGAGCTTAGTTTAGAGCTACAGCGTGGAAGCAGGTCCCTGAGCCCACCCAGTCCACCCTGACTCGTACGCTAGTTCCATCCGACACGCTGGGGACAACTTAAAGAAGTCAATTAACCTACAAACCTGCACGTCTTTGGAGTGTGGGAGGAAAACCGGGGGACACCCGGAGAAAACCCACGTGGTCCCAGGGAGAACGTACAAACTCCGTACAGACAGCACCCGATCCCGCCTACTTGTACACGACCTGCGCGGGTTTACTCCAGTTTCCTCCCACACTGCCAAAACGGGCAGGTTTTTGTAGGTTCATTGGCTTGGGGTAAATGTAAAATTGTCCCTGGTGTGTGTAGGATAGTGTTAGGGTGCGGGGATCGCTGGTCGGTGCGGACTCGGTGGGGACGAAGGGCCTATTTCCTTTTTGTATCTCCGAACTAAACTAAAAACGAAACTAAAGGTAGACAAAAGTGCTGGAGAACTCAGCGGGTGCAGCAGCATCTATGGAGCGAAGGAAATAGGCGACGTTTCGGGCCGAAACCCGGAAGGGTTTCGTCCGAAACGTCGCCTATTTCCTTCAGGGTTTCGTCCCGAAACGTTGCCTATATCCTTCCGGGTTTCGTCCCGAAACGTCGCCTATTTCCTTCAGGGTCTCGTCCCGAAACGTCGCCCATTTCCTTCGCTCCATAGCTGCTGCCGCACCCGCTGAGTTTCTCCAGCATTTTTGTCTCCCTTCGATTTTCCAGCATCTGCAGTTCCTTCTTGAACATACTAAACTAAACCACAGAGCAATCCTTCTTCTTCTTCTTCTGTCGTGTGTCTTTTAGACCTGCAGCTCCGTTGAGGCGAGCCAGGCCAACGTGTCATCGTCCAGGTCAATCAGACCTTGTTCACCATTCGGTGGCCGGTGTTTGGGGCAACTGGCGACTGTGTGCTCCACTGGCTGTGTCGGGTCCCCACACTCCTGAACTACTATCTACTTCCGCTTCCCCTCGGCTAACAAGCGGAAGAAAAGGAAGGTGGGCTTTCCTGGCAGATCAAAGCTGGGAGGTTGGCTTTAATCCAGATTGCAGCCCCAATACTACAATAACTTGACCGTGGCACTTTGTGATGCTGATAATCTGGTGGCTAGATATGGTTTCCCAATCTGATATCAACAATCTCAAAAGCACTTCAGGGACAAAGCACGTTTCCTTACCTTTCCAAAGACCTGCATTTGCCATTCGTGGAATGAAAGCGAAACGGAACAGCGGTGGAGACAAGGAGAAGACAGGCAGAACAGAAAGATTGGTTAGAACTTTGATATTTAAACCCATGGATATATTTTCCTCACTTAAATTCACGATCATAAGTGACTGACAGGAGCAGAATTAGGCCATTCGGCCCATCAAGTCTACTCCGCCATTCAATCATGGCTGATCTATCTCTCCCTCCTAGCCCCATTCTCCTGCCTTCTCCCCATAACCCCTGAGGCCTATACTGATCAAGGATCTGTCTATCTCAGTCTTAAATATATCTATGGACTTGGCCTCCACAGCCTTCTGTGGCAATGAATTCCACAAATGCACCACCCCACCGCCACCACCTTAGATCTGAAGAGTATCTCAGAGTTTGTAAATTAAAAATCAAACTAATCCTTGCTCACGATAGAAGAAAGATCCTCTTAAATTCAAATAGGTGAGAGCCATTAAGTTATTCCCAATATTAATTGTAAACACGGCAAACTCAATCCCAATACTAACACCAGTGTAAAGAGTTTAAGCCCATTTTGAAAGTAGTTCTTTAAACCAATTGTTTCCATTACATTAATTGGAAGATTTAAGCCACAGAAGGCTGTGGAGGCCACGTCAATGGATATTTTTAAGGCAGAGATAGATAGATTCTTGATTAGTACGGGTATCAGGGATTATGGGGAGAAGGCAGGAGAATGGGGTTGGGAGAGATAGATCAGCCGTGATTGAATGGCGGAGTAGACTTGATAGGCCGAATGGCCTAATTCTGTTCCAATCACATGAAATTTTTTTCAATTTCTTAATATAATCCCAATGAATATAATCCCAATTTTATTCTAATTTCATGGAGGTTGAATGTTCAAGGAGAAAAATATGGGGGAAATTGAGCGGGAAATAAAATTTGTAACCAAAAATCATCTTGATTTTATTTGGGTAGATTAAAGATATGTCATCAAACCAAGATCATCATCAAAGAACACTGGCCACTCTGAACAGCTTGGTCGGGTTCAGATGCCTTTGGTTGGCAAGGTGCGTGTTCTTTCACTTGTTAGAAAGCCCTCAGTTTAAAAATCACCTAACCTTCCTTCCCTCCCCCAAGTTGGCATTTACACTTGCTCTGTTACGGCGGCACGGTGGCGCAGCGGTAGAGTTGCTGCCTTACAGCCCCAGAGACCCGGGTTCAATCCTGACCACGGGTGCTGACTGTACAGAGTTTGTACGTTCTCCCCGTGACCCGAGTGGGTTTTCTCCGGGACCTCTGGTTTCCCCCCCACACTCCAAAGACGTACAGGTTTTGTAGGTTAATTGGCTTGGTATAATTGTAAATTGTCCCTAGGATAGTGTTAAGGTGTGGGGATTTCTGGTCAGCGCAGACTCGGTGGGCCGAAGGGCCTGTTTCCGCACTATATATCTCTAGACTAAACTGAGAAGAGATTTAATGTTCTACAATTGCTGAGAGAACATTTACTACCCAGTAACTGAGAAGATAAAATATACACCTTCATATTTCTCTCACTGGCCTACAGTTTTATTCCACAAAAATCTTTATTGGGCCACAAAGATTTAGGAAAAAAGAGCAGTGTTTTACGGCATTTTATGCCATGCACTCTTTCTAAGTAATTTTAAGTAATTCTCCTCACATCCAAGATTTTTTTCCACGTCAGCAAGGTAATGATTGAAAGTGGAAACTAAATCACGCAACCGTTTTCTCTTTGGCCTTTTCGAGTTCCCTTGACCGTCTTTCAATAATTTTGCTTTCGACTTTCGAGATACAACGCGGAAACAGGCCCTTCGGCCCATCGAGTCCTCGTCGACCAGCGACCACCCAGTACGCTAGCCTGCACACTAAGGGAAATTTACAATTTTACCAAAGCCAATTAACATGCAAACCTGTACGTCTTTGGAGTGTGGGAAGAAACCGGAGCTCCCTGGGAAAAACCCCGCGCGGCCACGGGGCGAAGGTACAAACTCCGTACAGACAGCACCCGTAGTCAGGATCGAACCTGGGTCTCTGGGGCTGTGAGGCAGCAACTCTACCGCTGCGCCACCGAGCCGTTCCTTTGTCCAGACTGAACCCCCCCCCCCTCCAAAAATCCAAACCAATCTCGCCATCTCAACTCGTTGTTTTCAATGCAAGACATGCTCTCAAGCGGGTGATGAATATGCACCATGCATATGACACATACTTACAATGAGCTGAATGCTTTAGAACGATCAGTGACTAAACTGATGGAGGCCATAGAAATATGTGGGGCTCAACCCCATAAAGATTTCAAGGAGGCGCCCAAAACCTTGGGATTAGATCACCATCGTCATTAACTTCTAGCCAATTCACAATTTATATTGGCCGAGATCAGTTTAGTCTGCGATCTTAACTGTGAAGACTGCACATGCGTATTTTACTTTGAGGTAATGCTGTGTCCATAGGTTGTTCCCTGAAATCTGGCATCGAGTGGGAGATAATGTGGATAGCAATCAATTAGCAAATTACTTCACATACGAGACACTGGCCTGGAGGCTGGGTTTTGCCTGGGGTATTTTTTTTTCTCGATCTTTACGTTCTATTTCAAATTAACTCGTTCAGTGCGTTTCAGCCAGGCCGTGAACTGCCACACGACATCAAAGGCATTGTGGAATAAATCGCTTGACTAATCAAAGACACACACACACACCCCTGCATTTCGCTTCTCCATTTTGTTCTGTCCGGCTGACTTATCCCAATGAAAAATGTTCCTGTTTACATGCAAGGTGGACAAAAATGCTGGAGGAACTCAGCGGGTGAGCCAGCATCTATGGAGCGAAGGGATAGGTTCCTTCGCTCCATAGATGCTGCCTCACCCGCTGAGTTTCTCCAGCATTTTTGTCTACCTTCGATTTTTCCAGCATCTGCAGTTCTTTCGTGCACTGTTTACATGCAAACATGTTCTCATACACGGGCTCGGACACTGGTTGGCACGCAACAAAAGCTTTTCATTGTACCTCGGTACACGTGTCAATAAACTAAAGTAAACTGCGAATAAGTCGTAAATTGACCCTGTGTTTTCAATCAGCTCGAGACCCGGTTGCATCAACATTGAATTAAAAATGCAGATTAAGGGGCACTTTGGGTTGGTGTTGGTTGGTCAACCTATTGTAATATTCCTCCATCTACACCTCACGCTGCCTCGGCAAGGCCACCAGCAAAATGGAGGACAAGTCTCACCCCGGCCACTCCCTCTTCTCCCCTCTCCCATCAGGCAAGAGGTGCAGAAGTGTGAAAACGCACACCTCCAGATTCAGGGAGAGTTTCTTCCCGGCTGTTATCGGGCAACTGAACCATCCTACCAACAACTAGAGAGCGGCCTTGATCTACCATCTACCTTATTGAAGACCCTCAGACTATCTTTAATCGGACTCTGCCTTGCGCCAACGTTATTCCCTTTATATTGTATCTGTACACTGTAGACGGCCTGATCACGATCATGTATAATCTTTTCACTGACTGGACAGCACTGGATGGCTCACTGTACTTCAGAGCACATGACAATAAATAAACTATGTTCCACCCCAGGGTAGTTTGGTTTAGAGATACAGCACAGAAACAGGCCCTTCGGCCCACCGAGTCCACACTGACCAGCAATCCCCGCACACTAACATCATGCTACACACGCTAGGGACAATTTACAATTATACCAAGCCAATTAGCCTACAAACCTGTACGTCTTTGGAGTGTGGGAGCAAAATGAAGATCTCGGAGAAAACCCACGCAGGTCACTGGGGAGAACGTACAAACTCCATACAGACAGCTCCCTTAGTCGGGATCGAACCCGGGTCCCTGGCGCTGTGAGGCAGCGACTCTACCGCTGCGCCACCGTGCCGCCCCGTCCCCTTTTCCGAAATCCCTCTCACACTTCTCACTCAATCCCATCAATTCCACGGGGAGAGAGTTGGAATAGTCAACGCTCTCCTGGTTTACGGCATGAAAGTAATTCATAATCAATCTCCATCCACATGTGTGTCGTGTGTAGGTGAACATCGTCTCATTGGAACTCATGAGCAGGGAAGGATAACTGGTTTGTATAATTCTGAAGATCACAGTAATACCTTTTGTCCAGCCCGGGTCTAGGGTGCGGTGAATAAAGAAACATAAAAGCATTGGTGAGTGTTAGCATGCACAGAGACACGTCGACAGCAGAACACGTTTGGGCCAGCGCGTACTACCAATGTCACAGGAGAATGGATTGAGTGTGGAAATGAATGAAAGAGGCAATCTCACCGCGCTTTCTTCTTTACGTGTGGGCGGGCATTTAAAACAAACTTCATCCCTCAAGCCAATTTTAATGTCCCAATGATTCCCAACCACCTGGAGTTCAGTTTACAGTTTAGTGGAAACAGGCCGTTCGGCCCACCCAGTCCGCGCCGACCAGCGATCACCCGTACACTAGTTCTCCCCTGCGCACTCCGGACAATTTACAGAGGCCAATTAACCTATAAACCCCTGGACGTCTTTCGGGGGAGTGGGAGGAAACCGGAGCACCCGGAGAAAACCCCACGCGGGGTCCACGGGAGGAACGTGCAAACTGCGTACGGACAGCACCCGTGGTCAGGATCGAACCCGGGTCTGGCAGCAACTCTGACGCTGTGCTACCCTCAATGGCAGCTTGCTGGAAGGCACCAGGTGTAACCAGGTGCAAACTCTGTGCAGATGGACCCCACAGTCAAGATCAAACCCCCGTCCCTGGCGCTGTGAGGCAGCAGCTACCTCACGCCACCCTGCTGTAAATCAGAAAGGTAAATGAGGCCAGTAGCTGAGGTACATTGGTCCTCACTGAGACCAGATTCAGGTGTAGCTTGAAGCTGAGTTCATTGATCCCTGTCGAGACATTATCGAGGCAAGCCTAAACTTGATCACAAATGACCCTGGTTTAGGAGGAGGTTGCAAGGTTAGTTATGGGCCTGTTCTGCAGGCTCAGTTGGAACCAGGGTATCAACACTCTCCCCAGAGCCTACTGGGCCTTCCACGCTCATTCACCGCACTCCACTCGCTGGTTACAGGCCACATTGGACAAGAGCGCTCCTCAACTTAATCCCAACAAGGGCTGATACTGGACTGAAGTCAGGGTTACCTATACTGGGTTACCTATACCTATATACTGGCACAGATATTGGACAAACATCAAACAGGAAGAATCCATGGGGGAGGTTTCACACTTTTATGCCCGATCCCAACATTACATAGGGTCAAATGGTTCACGGAAGAGTTCTTCTTTCTAATCAGTGTGCCTAGTGTCTACATGGAAATTGCTTTGTCATCATTTATTTCACTATCAGTGTTCTGGGGAGTTTCGCTCTGTGATAATGTTGAACGGTGGAATCTGCCGTCAACAGTAAACCAGTCCAAGGCGACTCAACGGGTAAAGAACTGTTGCCATAAACATCAGGGATTGATTGGAACGGAAAATGGAACAAAAGTCAAGAGGGAATCTCACAGATGGTATTTATTCCCAGTCCGGGTCAATATTAACTTGAAACCAATACATGCCGTTTGGTCTGAGGTTCCAATTTCTCCATGGTTCTCCAGTATCTCCTGACGGGACAAGGTTCAGGAATGGCTGAAGATTGGGCCAGGGAGCCTGGTTATGTGCGTGACTCGTGTGGGGGGATGATGTAGGCTCGGGTTAGGATTCTCTCAGTCAGCACACCCAAGATGGCGTCGAACGTGAACCATGAACGATGGATGTGAAGAACAAAGAAGCATGGCGCGGAATAATACGAGGGGATGGCGCAGGTCTGATGGGCTGAATGGCCTCTTCCCCTGCTGTACCCCAACTCACTATTCCAATGATCAAGCAGCAGGGATGGCATGACTCAGACTAAGCAACCCTTACTGACTGACGCCCACCTGGGTGGGGCCATTAAACCATGCACTGGAAATCGTTGAAGAGTGCAACGAATGTTTGAAACACCTGGTTAACAGCCAATGCTGTCAGCGTTTTATATTGCCGCTAATTGATATGATGCAAAGGAAATTTAGTTTAGTTTAGAGATACAGTGCGGAAACGGGCCCTTCGGCCCACTGAGTCCGCGCCGACCAGCGATCCCCCCGTACACTAGCACTATCCAACACACTAGGGACAATTTATAATTCCAACCAAAGCCAATTAACCTACAAACCTGTACGTCTTTGGAGCGCGGGAGGAAAACCACACGGTCACGGGGAGAACGTACAAACTTCGTACAGTAGAACTTTGTAGTGTTCATCGTGACTCCAACAATCCAGTGTTTGAGAAAGAACTGCAGATGCTGGAAAAATCGAAGGTAGACAAAAATGCTGGAGAAACTCAGCAGCGGGTGAGGCAGCATCTATGGAGCGAAGGAAATAGGCGACGTTTCAGGTTGGGTCTGAAGAAGGGTCTCGACCCGAAACTTCACATTCCTTCGCTCCATAGATGCTGTCTCACCCGCTGAGCTTCTCCAGCATTTTTGTCTACTAACAATCCAGTTATGCTGTTTGTTAAGTTAATGGACTTTGTTTCCGTAAAGCTTTGATCCAGAGTTTCTTTGAGTTGTGAAGGACAATCTAGATCACCGACAGAAGTTTGGAGCTCGTGTGTGGTTTGGAGAATATCTCAAAGATGCTGATCTATGGAGATAAAGTCGCTCTGACTTAGTTTCGAGATGCGGGTCCTTCAGTCCACGGAGCCCACGATGACCATCGATTACTCGTTCACACTAGTTCTATGTTATCTCATTTATGTCCAGCAGGTGGCAGAGGCCAGAACTCTGAACAAACTGGGTTCTATAATGACCAACCCCACTCACCCACTCCATGCCCTGAAGGTGATCAAGAGCAGCATCTTCAGTCAGAGACTGATTGCACCAATGTGCAAAACTGAGAGACATAGGAAGTCCTGTTTACCAGCTGCTATAAGGTTATATAATGCGCATAAATAACTGTATTTTAATTGTATTTTAACTTGTATTTTAACTTGTATTTTAACTTGTTAAGTATGGAAGCTATTTGAGGAAATGTGTGGTGTTATGTCTGTCTTGAAGCTGTCGTGGCACTGTAATTTCCTGTAAAGGATTATTAAAGGTATATCTTATCTCTCTTATGCATCCGCTCCCTACACACTGGGGACAATTTATAGTGGCCGATTAATCTACAAACCCGCACTTCTTTGGGACGTTCGGGTGGGGGGGGGGGGGGATTGGAGCACCCGGACGAAGCTAACGAAGACTGTCATATGTTGATAGAATGGAGCAGCTGGGCTTGTACACTCTGGAGTTTGGAAGGATGAGAGGGCATCTCATTGAAACATATAAGATTGTTAAGGGCTTGGACACGCTAGAGGCCGGAAACATGTTCCCGATGTTGGGGGAGTCCAGAACCAGGGGCCACAGTTTAAGAATAAGGGGTAAGCCATTTAGAACGGAGACGAGGAAACACTTTTTCTCCCAGAGAGTGGTGAGTCTGTGGAATTCTCTGCCTCAGAGGGCGGTGGAGGCGGGTGGTCTGGATGCTTTCAAGAGAGAGCTAGATAGGGCTCTTAAAAATAGCGGAGTCAGGGGCTATGGGGAGAAGGCAGGAACGGGGTACTGATTGGGGATGATCAGCCATGATCACAGTGAATGGCGGTGCTGGCTCGAAGGACCGAATGGCCTACTCCTGCACCTATTGTCTATTGTCTATTGTCTAACGTGGCATGAACGTGCAAACTCCACACGATTAGCACCTGCAGATCAGGATCGAACCCGGGTCTCTGGCGCTGTGAGGCAGCAGCTCCACCAGCTGCGTCACTGTGCCACCCTTTCTTAATGCAATCTTTATTGCTGTTCCAACTGCGTTCTATATTACGAGGAGAATTGCCTCTCCTTTTACACCAGTTCTACATTATCCCACTTGGAGATCCACTCCCCAGACACTATGGGGGGGGGGCAGTTTGCAGAGGGCCAATGAATCTACAAACTAGCACATCTTTGGGATGTGGGATGAAACCAGAGCACCCGGAGGAAACCCACGCGGTCGCAGGGGAGAACGTGCAAACTCCACACAGACAGCACCTGAGGTCAGGATCGAACCCGGGTCTCTGGCGCTGTGAGGCAGCAGCTCTACCGCTGCGCCACCAGTGTTGACCGAAGGAACGGTCTACTCTTTGCAAAAGGGCACACAGGTCTCAGGTACAACAGTTGGTGTGTGAGTGTGTCTGCAATATGGTGCCTAACACATTGTCCCCAAAGAACTTTAAGCTTTGTGATTTGCGTGGGATAGTGGGCAGCACGATGGAGCAGCGGTGGAGTTGCTGCCTCACAGCGGCCGGAGACCCGGGTTCGATCCTGACTACGGGCGCTGTGCGTGCAGAGTTTGTACGTTCTCTGCACGTGACCTGCGTGGGTTTTTTTCCCCGGGATCTCAGGTTTCCTTCCACATTCCAGAGATGCACAGGTTTGTAGGATAATTGGCTTGGTATAATTGTAAATTGTCCCTAGTGGTGTGTAGGGTAGTGTTAGTGTGCGGGGATCGCTGGTCGGTGCGGACTCGGTGGGCCGAAGGGCCTGTTTCCTCACTGTATCTCTAAACTAAACTAAACTAGTGGGCCACGTCTGATGGGACAATGGTCAGGTTGCTATTTCAAGTCAACCGTACTACAGAATCCATTATAGTAGACGGGGCACTTAAACTTTTTTTTCCTGATAAGGTCTATAACCTTGTAACTAGGTCGATACAAGATGCTGGGGTAACTCATGCTAACTCAGGCAGCATCTCTGAAGAGAAGGAATGGGTAATGTTTCGGGTCGAGACCCTTCTTCAGACTCACGCCAGCATTTCGTGTCTCTCTTCGGTGTTGGCCAGCATCGGCAGTTCTTTCCCTTGTAACAAGGACCGCTGGATTGTTGACCAAGGTTACAGGTCGGTTTCTGCACAATGGCCTGCCTTTGACCGGATGGGCATTGCCTAAGTTAGTCCCTAGTGAATGAATTGACAGCTGAAAGATGGCACTGGAGAATTGCCCCCTGAATCGTTACATTGTCAGGCTATCCT
The DNA here is from genome assembly GCA_038087875.1 of Malacoraja senta. Lineage (NCBI taxonomy): Eukaryota > Metazoa > Chordata > Chondrichthyes > Rajiformes > Rajidae > Malacoraja > Malacoraja senta. Next base: position 6,138,948 of record CM075981.1, on the reverse strand, counting down.
TTCAGCCAGAAAGTTTAGAAGTTGGGAGGTCTTTCCCTAAAGTGGCGTCACATGTAGATAGGATGGTCAAAAAGGCTGACAGCACATTGGCCTTCATCAGCCAGAGTATTGAGCATAGAAGTTGGGTGGTCATGTTGCAGTTGTACAAGACGTTGGTAAGTAAGTAAGTAAGTAATCTCTTTATTGTCATTGCACTATGGTACAACGGAATTTAAAAGTCAATGGTGAGGATGCATCTGGAGTATTGTGTTCAGTTCTGGGCACCATGTTAGAGGAAAGATGTTGTCACCCTGGAAATTGGTGCAGAGAAGGTGTACGAGGATGTTGCCAGGACTCGAGGGTCTGAACTATAGGGAGAGGTTGAGCAGACTGTGATTCTATTCCTTGGAGCACAGGAGGACTAGGGGATATTCATATAGAGGTGTATAAAATCATCAGAGGAATAGATCGGGTAGATGCACAGAGTCTCTTTGCCCAGAGTAGGGGAATCGAGGACCAGAGGACATAGGTTTAAGTTGAATGGGAAAACATTTAATAGGAACCTGAGGAGTAACTTTTTCACACAGAGGGTGGTGGGTGTATGGAACGAGCCGCCGGAGGAGGTAGTTGAGGCTGGGACTATCCCAATGTTTAAGAAACAGTTAGACAGGTACATGGACAGGACGAGTTTGGAGGGACATGGGCGTAGACGGAACATGTTGGCTAGTGTGGGCAAGTTGGGCTGAAGGGCCTGTTTCCACGCTGTACGACTCTAAGACTCCGTTAGTGAGGAAGGGTAATTATGCGCGGGGGGATGCATGCACTGTGCAATCACTGATACAGTCAACAACAGGCAACCTGGCAGATCCATGGTAGTGTTCAGGAGGACTGGAGTGGGTTGTAGGAGAGGGCAGGGAAGGTGGAGGTCGGTGCATCTCTCTCAGTTCTCATTGAAAGCATGTGAGTAAGTTAATACCTACAAGTATCCATTGTCATCCTGTGAAGGCCGGTTCTCTTCCGTCGTCTTAACTGGACAGAACAAAGAGCTGGTGTTAAAACTCATGAAAGGCAATGCAGTAAAAGACTTGAAGATGGACACATAGAAACATAGAAAATAGGTGCAGGAGTAGGCCATTCGGCCCTTCGAGCCTGATCATGACCATCATCCAACTCAGTATCCTGTACCTGCCTTCTCTCCATACCCCCTGATCCCTTTAGCCACAAGGGCCACATCTAACTCCCTCTTAAATATAGCCAATGAACTGGCCTCAACTACATTCTGTGGCAGAGAATTCCAGAGATTCACCACTCTCTGTGTAAATGTTTTTTTTCTCATCTCAGTCCTAAAAGATTTCCCCTTTATCCTTAAACTGTGACCCCTTGTCCTGGACTTCCCCAACATCGGGAAGAATCTTCCTGCATCTAGCCTGTCCAACCCCTTAAGAATTTTGTAAGTTTCTATAAGATCCCCCCTCAATCTTCTAAATTCCAGCAAGTACAAGCCAAGTCTATCCAGTCTTTCCTCATATGAAAGTCCTGACATCCCAGGAATTAGTCTGGTGAACCTTCTCTGTACTCCCTCTATGGCAAGAATGTCCTTCCTCAGATTAGGAGACCAAAACTGTACGCAATACTCCAGGTGTGGTCTCACCAAGACCCTGTACAACTGCAGTAGAACCTCCCTGCTCCTATACTCAAATCCTTTTGCTATGAATGCCAACATACCATTCGCTTTCTTCACTGCCTGCTGCACCTGCATGCCCACTTTCAATGACTGGTGCACCATGACACCCAGGTCTCGTTGCATCGTGCTGGAGTAACTCAGCGGGTCGGGCAGAATCTCCAGAGGAAAAGGACGGGTGATGTTTTGGGTCGGGTCCTCTGAAGAAGGTTCCCAACCCAAAACGTCACCCATCCTTTTTCCTCCAGAGACCCGCTGTTCGATCTTGTCTACAGTTGCTGTCTGTAAGGAGTTTGCACGTTCTCCCTGTGACTGCGAGGATTTTTACCAGTTGCTCCGCTTACAGATTTATAGGTTACTTGGATTCGGTAAAATTATAAAATTGTTCCAGTGTGTGTAGGAGAGTTCTAGTGTACGGGGACTCGGTGGGCCGAAGGGCCTGTTTCCACACTAGTTTAGTCTAGTTTAGAGATACAGAACGGAAACAGGCCCTTCAGCCCACCGAGGTCACGCCAACCAACAATTATACACTTACTGTACACCAAGCCAATTAACCTAAAAAGCCTTTGTACGTCTTTGGAGTGTGGGAGGAAACCCGAAGATCTCGGAGAAAGCCCAAGCAGTCACGGAGAGAACGTGCAAACTCCGTTTCGCCAGCACCCGTGGTCAGGATCGAACCTGGCGCTGTAAAGCAGCAAATCTACTGCCGTGCCACCTGCATCACTAAAGTCTAAAGACGAATACCTTTATTTTGTTCCTTGGCAGTAAAAATGGGAAAATTCACTTCACAGACGGCCCTGGTCCACAACCCAGGCCCAGGCCTAGGGAAGTGGCTCCAATCAGTCTCTTTCAACAGATTTATTTATTTTTGACAACTTTCTCTTGAAGATAGATATCCTGACCTGATGGTTCTATCGGCTTCCATTTGGGATACTGAGAGAAAAATGGACAAGAGTTTCAATGCTGGATCTCAATCCAGTGGCCCAAGTCTCAACGGGCAGGATGTGCCAACCCTACTCTTTAAACCTCACCCTTCCATGGAAGGACCATGTTTTTTTGTTTTTTTTGTTTATTTTATTAGAAGTTAATACAATACAAAACAATACAGTGGCACCTAATTTTAGGTGCCAACTATGTCATAACGTAATGCATTCTATGTACAACCTCTAGTTTTATGTTTGAGAAAAGGAGGTAAAAAATAAAAATAAAGAAAGAAAAAAATAGAGAAAAGAAAGAGGAAAAGTAAATAGTAGAAAATAGAAAAACGTGAAGTGTGTATATAAGAAAAGAAAAAATGGAAAGTAGAAATAGTAGAAAAAGCTGTATTTTTCCAAAATTTAAGTATCAATTTCTTTCCAATTATTAACCCATAATTAAAGAATACTTTTTGGTCTTTGTTTAAATTGATATCTTCTAATATTATTCCAAATATAATCCATTCCATATTAGGTTCTATTCTTGACTTGAAGAGCTTTGTAAATATATCAAATATATCGCTCCAAAATGTATTCAACTTTGTACATCCTACAAATGAATGTGTTATATTGGCATTTTGAAACAAACATTTATCGCATCTGGGAGAGACATTTGGGTAAAATTTATTCAACCTCGTTTTTGAATAATATAGTCTATGTAATAATTTAAATTGAATTAAATTATGTCTTGCATTAATGGAACAATTATGTGTATTCATCAGATACTTTTCCCATCTATCTTTCGGGATCTTTATCATTAGTTCATGTTCCCAATCTTCTCTTAGTGCCTCTGTTGAGGGTAATTCTTTATTTAATATACTATTATAAAAATATGATATTAGTTTTTGTGAATCAGCCTTAATATTCATTGCTTCTTCTAAAGGGTCTAAAATATAGTTTGAAATCTATGTATATATTTCTTCATAAAGTCACATATCTGTATATATTTAGTCGGGTGAGGTGGCAAAGCCTTTGGAGTTAATCGCATGGCATGGTTCATAAATTGAGAGGTTCATTAGTTCCAGGAGCAGAATTAGGCCATTCAGCCCATCAAGTCTACTCCGCCATTCAATCATGGCTGATCTATTTTTCCCTCTCAACCCCATTCTCCTGCCTTCTGCCACCCTGACTAATCAAGAATCTGCCAATCTCCACCTTTAAAAAGGAGATGAGGAAGAATTTCTTTAGTCAGAGGGTGGTGAATCTGTGGAATTCATTGCCACGGACGGCTGTGGAGGCCAAGACAGTGGATATTTTTAAGGTGGAGATTGACATATTCTTGATTAGTGCGGGTGCCAGGGGTTATGGGGAGAAGGCAGGAGAATGGGGTTGAGAGGGAGAGATAGATCAGCCATGATTGAATGGTGGAGTAGACTTGGTGGGCTGAATGGCCTAATTCTGCTCCTATCATGTATGAACTTATGTATTGTTGTCAGGAGGTAGGATAACGGGGTTAGGAGGGAGAGATAGATCAGCCATGATTGAATGGCGGAATAGACTTGATGGGCCCAATGGCCTAATTCTGCTGCTAGAACGTATGGACATGAACCAGGCCCTGTGGTTGGCACCCAATGGGGACACTGGGCCTGGGAGCTGGGAAGATGGAGGTGGGGGGGGGGGGGGAGGTTGTAAGTGATCTCTCTTACCTGGGTACTTGCCTCCTTTACTCCTCTTAATGAAGCAGACGATCAAGAGGATGAGTACCAGCAGAGCCACCGCACACATCAGGCCGATGAACCAGCCCTGAGTGGCGATGTCCACGTGACTGTTGGTGAAAGCTGGAACAGAAAATAACACGGACGTTATGCGGGTCGAACGATCAATCTGAAGAAACAACGGTGGTTCGACACCAAAGGTAGACGTGAAGTGCCAGGGTAACTCAACGGGTCCGGCAGCATCTCCAGAGAAAAAGGATAGGTGACGTTTCGGGTCGGTTCCCTTCTTCAGAGGCGCAGGGCCTCTACTTGCTGGAGTTTGGAAGGATGAGGGGACACCTAATTGAAACTTACCAAATAGTGAAAAGACTGGATAGAGTGGCTATGGAGAGGATGTTTCCACTAGTGGGAGAGTCTAGGACTAGAGGCCACAGCCTCAGAATACAAGGATGTTCCTTTAGGAAGGAGGTGAGGAGGAATTTATTTTGTCAGAGGGTGGTGAATCTGTAGAATTCATTGCCACAGAAGGCTGTGGAGGCCAAGTCCATGGGTATTTTTAAGGCAGAGATAGATAGATTCTTGATTAGTATGGGTGTCAGGGGTTATGGGGTGAAGGCAGGAGAATGGGGTTGAGAGGGAGAGATAGATCAGCCATGATTGAACGGCGGAGTAGGTTTGATGGGCCGAATGGCCTGATCTGCTGCTATCACTTATCAACTTCAGACCCGACCCAAAACATAGCCCATCCTTTTTCTCCAGAGATGTTGCCCGACCCGTTCAGTTACTCCAGCACTTTGTGTCTATCTTTGGTGTAAACCAGCATCTGCAGTTCCTTCCGACACACAGTGGATCCACAGCTCTGGATTGACCTGAAGAAACAAGAAGGGCCAAGACTTAGTTAGCAGACTCTGCTGACATCTTGAATTGAGTTTGAAAGTCCTGTCAGCAAAACACCTGGAAGGATGCTCCCTCCTCCACCTGTTTCTTCTGCATTCTGTTTCTCCGTCAGTTCATTTTATTTTTTCACATGCATTTTGCATTCTTCCCACGGGCAACCTGTTACCTGTTTGAGCGGCCGGTGGCTCGTTCAATGGTTTCTTCCTTGTGCAGAGCTAATCCTAGCTTCCTTCATATTATCTCCACCTCTGCATGGCAAGGAGCGGCTATGGTGGTACATCCTGCGCATAATCTCCACGTAGCTACAGTCCAAGCCAGCAGATGGTCTTTCCACCTTCTTAACCTGTCCTCTGTGTAAATCTCCTTAAAGGAACGTAGAACCGAACGGCACACGAGCAAGCCCTTCGACCCCCAATGACCCATGCCAAGACCAACTCTTATCTGCCTGCACGGAGTCCATACCCCTCCGTTACCTGTGCAGCAATATGCCTATCCAAAAGTCTCTTAAATGCCACTATCGTATCTGCCTCCAACACCACAGCAGCATGTTCCAGGCACTCACCACCCTCTGTGTGAAAAATCATGCCTCCTTTAAACTTTGCCCCTTCTCACCTTAAAGCTATGCCCTCTAGTATTTGATTTTTTTTCCATTCCTGGAAAAAGATTCTAATTGTCTAGCCTATCTAAGCCTCTCATCATTTTATATACTTCTATCAACTCTTCCCACAACCTCTGGCGTTCCAGAAAAAAACCCCCAATCCAAGCCTGTCCAACCTCTCCCTGTAGCAAATTTCCAGGCATCATCCTGAGGAAGGGTCCCGACCCGAAACGTAACCCATCCTTTTTCTCCAGAGATGCTGCCTGACCAGCTGAGTGACTGAGCACTTGTGTCGTTTTCATCATTCTGGTGAACCTTCTCCTCATCCTCACCAAAGACTCCTCAACCTTCCTGCAACGGAGCAACCAGAACTGCAAGCTCTACTCCAAATGCGACATAAACAATGTTCTATAAAGCTGCATCATGACTTCCTGACTTTTGTACTCAATGCCAGACGTATGAAATGCGAGGTTCTCCGTGGATATGAGATCTTGTGACTTGATGCCATCCTCCTGTGCTAACTCCATACATTTCCACCAAAACTGAGGTCCACCAGCATCATATATGACATGTGGTTGTCCGAAGTTCGATAAAGTCCTTCACAATCAGGCTCCATTACATTTTTTTTATCGGGAGGCATCACAGCACGGTTTGGGAACAGCTCCATCCAAGACCGCAAGAAAGTGCAGCGAATTGTGGACGCAGCCCAGACCATCGCACAAACCGACCTCCCTTCCATCGACTCCATTTATACCTCACGTTGCCTCGGCAAGGCCAGCAGCATAATCAAGGACGAGTCGCACCCTGGCCACTCCCTCTTCTCCCCTCTCCCATCAGACAAGAGGTGCGGAAGTGTGAAAAAACGCACACCTCCAGATTCAGTGACAGTTTCTTCCCAGCTGTTATCAGGCAACTGAACCATCCCACCAACAACTAGAGGGCGGCCCTGACCTACCATCTACCTCATCGGAGATCCTTGGACTATCTTTAATCGGACTGTACTGAACTTTTAGCTTGCAGTGTGGACGATTTGATTGTAATCATGTATAGAGTCATAGCCATTAGTCTTACAGCATGGAAACAGGCCCTTCGTACCAAATTGTCCACACAGGCCAACATGTCCCATCTACACTAGTCCCACCTGCCTGCGTTCTAAACCAGTCTGAAGAAGGGCCTCGACCCGAAACGTCACCCATTCCTTCTCTCCAGAGATGCTGCCTGGCCCGCTGTGTTACTCCAGCATTCTGTGTCCACATGACTACAAATGCCCATCTGTGGCAGTAGATGGTGGTAGTGTACACATTGTCTTCAACAGTCTACGGCAATGCACGCAGCCACCACTAGAGGGAGCAGCCTTATGAAAACACAATAGAGACAGAAACATAGAAAATAGGTGCAGGAGTAGGCCATTCGGCCCTTCGAGCCAGCACCGCCATTCAATATGATCATGTCTGATCATCTAAAATCAGTACCCCGTTCCTGCTTTTCCCCCATATCCCTTGATTCCTTTAGCCCTAAGAGCTAAATCTAACTCCCTCTTGAAGCAATGGAAGCATTTGTAGTGTTTTGGGGAAGAGGAACAGAATTGGCATTTTAGATTGATTGCCAGATGCAGAGAGGAAGGGAAAGGACAAAGAATATCCGGCCTTGCCTGTTCGTTTCCCAACAGGCCAGTTCTCCAATGTCAGAGTGAGGCAGAACGCATATTGCAAGGAACAGCATCTCATATTTCGCTTGGGCAGCTTACAACCCAGCGGTATGAATGTTGATTTCTCTAACTTCAAGTAACCCTTGCTTTCCCTCTCTCTCCGTCTCTCCCCCATCCTAGTTCTCCAACCAGTTCTAATGTCCCCCTCATTAAATATTACTGACTGTTTGCCTCGTTGTCACCTTCCCCTCAGCTAACAATGATCCATTCTACATTTCCTTGAACAACGTCCGCTTTGATCTGTCATTTTTACATCTTCCCCTTCCATATCTCTAGACTCCCTCTCTCCTGACTCTCAGTCTGAAGAAGTGTCTCGACCCGAAACATCACCCATTCTTTAGAGATGCTGCCTGTCCCGCTGAGTTACTTCAGCATTTTGTGTCTGTCTTTGGTTCTGCTGTTAGCTCAACCACCTATAACATGACCTCAGTGTATCTTCCTCCATTGATACTGCCTGACCTGCTGAGTACTTTCAGCATTCTCTTTTATCTCTGAATTCCTGGCAAGTGATGGGCCAAATGTTTCTAAACGTTTCTTAAACGTTGCAATAATACCTGTCTACAAAAAGCCCAGTCCATCATTGGCTCTGACCTCCCTACCATCGAGGGGATCTATCACAGTCACTGCCTCAAAAAGGCTGGCAGCATCATCAAGGACCCACACCATCCTGGCCACACACTCATCTCCCTGCTACCGTCAGGTAGAAGGTACAGGAGCCTGAAGACTGCAACGACCAGGTTCAGGAATAGCTACTTCCCCACAGCCATCATTATTAAACTTGGCTTGGACAACACTCTGAACATTAATAGCCAATAATCTGTTTATTTGCACTTTATCAGTTTAATTATTCATGTGTGTATATATTTATGCAATGGTATATGGACACACTGATCTGTTCAGTATTCATGCCTACCATATTCTGTTGTGCTGAAGCAAAGCAAGAATTTCATTGTCCTATCTGGGACACATGACAATAAACTCTCTTGAACTCTTCTTTTAAACACTGTCCTTCGTGCATCCATCTAACAAACCCCCCACCCCCCCACCCCTCCTCCTCACCTGTATCCATCTATCACTTGCTTGGATAAACACAAAAAACTGGAGTAACTCAGCAGGTCACTTGCTAGGCTTTGTTCCAACCCCACCTCTTGTATAACTTTCTCCCCCCCTAGTACAATCAGTCTGAAGAAGTGTCTTGACCCGAAACATTGCCTGTCCACGTCCTCCAGAGACGTTGCCTGACTCGCTGAGTTGCTCCAGCACTTTGTGTATTTTTTTCTGTAAGCCAGCACCTGCAGTTCCTTGTGTCTATCAAATTACATCCGGGCTACAAATCGAATGCCCCAAGAAGCCCTGGTCTCCTGTTACCTACTCCCCAGAAAGGATATAATTGAAAGGAACTGCAGGTGCTGGTTTATACCAAAGATTGATACAAATTGTTGGCGTAACTCAGCGGGTCAGGGAACATCTCTGGAGAAAATGGATAGATGAAGTTTCGGGTCAGGACACTTCATGTGACTGCTGCCTGTTGGAGTTTGTACGTTCTCCCCGTGACCTGCGTGGGTTTTCTCCAGGATCTCCGGTTTCCTCCCACATTCCAAAGACGTAGAGGTTTGTAGGTTAATTGGCTTGTTATAAAATGTAAATTGTCCCTAGCGCGTAGAATAGTGTTGGTGTGTGAGGATCGCTAGTTGGCACGGACTCTGTGGGCCGAAGGGCCTGTTGCCGTGCTGTATCTCTAAATTAAATTAAAACTCCTTCAGACTCATTCTCTGAAAGTCCTGGCTTGAAATGTCACTTATCCATTCTCTCAGGAGATGCTGCCTGACCCGCTGAGTTACTCCAGCATTTTGTGTCTTTCCTCATAAAGAATGTTGATCGATAGCACAAGAGACCAGTCCCACACAAAACTGAACCAGTCCCACTCCGAACTCTGACTGTTCCTCCTTTATTCACCCCCCAATCACCCACACCAGGCCTTTGATCTGGAAGTTCTATATTCCTTGGTATCCAAGGTGATCCAAGATGGCGCCCAACACAGGCGAGTCTTTGTGAGCTAGCCACAGAAGTAGATCTGCAATCACGCATTACAATCGCTGCACTTTTAAAGCTCCACTCCAACAGTTATCATGTACACTGTGGATAGCTCGATTGTAATCATGTACACTCTTTCCGTTGACTGGTTAGCAAGCTACAAAACCTCGGCACATGTGACAAAAAAATAAGCTAAACAAAGAAATATAGGTCGTAACAAGTTAGCAACCACATACTGTAGGCCTGCAACATTGGGCCAAGTGAGTTCTACAATCCAGCAGTGGTGTGGCAAGCAGGGCACATGCCGATTCCAAGGTCGCCCCGTAATAAAAGCCGCAACTAAGCTCACAGTCAGCGGACTGAGCTGGAAATGCGATGGAGTTGCGCAGGGAGGGCAGATGGAAATGCGTTTGGGAGTGTAATGCAGGGGAAACACTAGGAGCTCACACTCCACAGATGGGCACATGCGTGTACGCACACGCACACTCACACATACACACACACTCACATACACACATGCACGCACTCGCGCACACACACATACACACATACACACACGCACTCTCACATGCGCATACGCACTCTCGCATACACATGCACACACACTGTCACATATACACACACGCACGCACATACACACGCACTCATATACTCACATACACACGCGCATGCAATCGCACACACACACATACACACCCACACATACACACACGCACTCACATACACATATACACACACTCCCACATACACTTGCACAAACACTCACATATACACACACGCACGCACATACACACGCACACACACGCACTCATACACTCACATGTTCTATGTTGGACCCCCTCGAAAACGAGATGACTGTCCATCTCAAGGGGTTATCCATAAATAAACTTGTTGAAACATACACACGCGCATGCACTCGCACACACACGCACTCACATACGCATATACACACTCCCACATACACACGCACACACACTGTCACATATACACAAACGCACACTCTCACATACACACACTCTCACATACACACACTTGCGCATGCACGACGCACACACATACACACTCTCATGCACACACACACACACTCTCATGCACACACAGGCACACATATGCACGCATATGCACACACGCACTCACACACGCACGCATGTACGCGCACACACCCACAACAAATGCCAGGTGCTCCTTTATCCATGGTCAATGAACCACTTTGTGTAGCGAGTGTAAGATTGGGTTAAGATTGAGGAGAGCAGACTGCGCTGGACTGCAGAAATATTAGTTGTTTGAAGGTTTCTTTCAGAAGGTGCTTGTAGTGATCTCTGCCAGCAGTGAGTTATGAAGAGGGCAACACTTCTCCACCTTTCTAGGTATTAAAAATGCATTGTCCACCGGGGTGGCATGGTGGCGCGGTATTAGAGTTGCTGTCTCACAGTGCCAGAGACCTGGGTCTCCAGACATTCTGACCATAGGTGCTGTCTGTGCAGAGTTTGTACGTTCTCCCTGTGACTGCGTGGGTTTTCTCCGGGTGCTCCGGTTTCCTCCCACACTGCAGGCTGCAGCGAATCGTCCGATCAGCTGAGAAGGTTATCGGCTGCAACCTTCCCTCCATTGACGAACTGCACACTGCAAGGGCCAGGAAGCGAGCGGGCAAGATCATCTCTGACCCCTCTCACCCTGGCCACAAACTCTTTGAATCACTTCCCTCTGGAAGGCGACTCCGGACTGTCAAAGTTGCCACAGACAGACATATAAACAGCTTTTTTTCCCCACAAGTAGTAGCTCTACTCAATAACTGAAAATCTATAGCCTCCTTTTGCTCTGGTTTTTAACTTAATTCACATGTTTAATCAATAATGTTTTATTATTAATGTTTAATGTTTTATGTGACATTCCTAACTGTCACTGTATGTCATGTTGTCATTTGCGGGCGGAGCACCAAGGCAAATTCCTTGTATGTGAATACTTGGCCAATAAACTTATTCATTCATTCATTCATTCATTCATTTAAAGGCGTAGGTTTGTAGGTTAATCGGTTTCGGTAAAATTATAAAATTGTCCCCAGTGTGTGTAGGATAGAACTAGTGTAGGGCATTTGCTGAACGGGGCGGACTAGGTGGGCCGAAGGGCCTGTTTCTCTAAAACTAGCTTAACCAATGGTCGGCATGGTGATGATGGACTGAGGGGCCTATGTCTGTGTGGTATGACACTGTGACACATGCTAGATGCTCCAACTAATGGAATGAACAGACACTGGAGTTGCAAGTTGCGCGGGATGGGATGGTGGGAGGAGGTTGCTTAAGGTCCAACCAACATCAGCTCCCACTGTGGAAAGACCCATGTCGTAGATGGGCACAAAATACTGGAGTAACTCAACGGGTCAGGCAGCATCTCTGGAGGGAAGGAATGGGTGAGAGATGTTTCGGGTCGAGACCCTCCTTCAACCACAGTCCATGTTGTCGCTGACCCGGGGACAGGGATGTCCTCCCTAGTCGCTTCCCTGTACGACTCAAGTCTCATGGAGCTTGGCTTTGAAGAAGAAGGATCGGAAGGGTGTACAAAATCACGAGAGGAATAGATCGGGTAGATGCACAGAGTCTCTTGCCCAGAGTAGGGGAATCGAGGACCAGGGGACATAGGTTCAAGGTGAAGGGGAAAAGATTTAATAGGAATCTGAGGGGTAACTTTTTCACACAAAGGGTGGTGGGTGTATGGAACGAGCTGCCAGAGGAGGTAGTTGAGGCAGGGACTATCCCAATGTTTAAGAAACAGTTAGACAGGTACATGGTTAGGATAGGTTAGGAGGGATATGGACCAAGCGCTGGCAGGTGGGACTAGTGTAGCTGGGACTAGTTGGCCGGTGTGGGCAAGTTGGGCTGAAGGGACCGTTTCCACACTGTATCACTCTATGACTCTATGACCTCGAGAACGTCACCTATTCCTTCTCTCCAGAGATGCTGTCTGGCCCGGTGAATTACGCCGGCTTTTTTTGGTGTCCGGCTTGGCTTCGGAATCCAGCCCCTTTGCAGCTACAGGACGCATGCGATCCTTTCTACGAGAGCGGCTGGGAGAAGCCATGCACGGCCACAAGAGCGCTGGCGCAGGGACGCCGACTACGTTCCTGCTTGGCTTTCCGCGCCCCCCCACCCCCCAGCGCGGTGGATACGAGAGAGCTGGCGTGGCATGCGGGCATGCACGTGCAGGGGGGGGGGCTCTCCGGCCTCACCTGGGCTGGTCTCGGTGATGGTGACGTTGCTGGTGACCGGCGGGAAGAGGGCGGAGAACACCCTGACTTTGTACACGGTGCCGGGCGTCAGGCCCAGGATCCGGGCAGAGTTCTGGCCGACCTTCACCTGCTCCCATTTCACCGTGCCGTTACCTGTCAAAGACGTGCGTGAAGGAGACAAGAGATTCCGGTCAACTCCTCGGAGGGTGCCCCCTGGTGGACAGGTGGTGGCGGGAGGCTATGACCCAGCGCCTCCTGTTCCTCCCTTCTCCTGGGTAGTAGGGCAGGTGGGAGAAGGGAGACTCCACTCTTCCCCCACAACTAGAAGCCACTGCCCCCCAACCCAGACATTTGCTCCCCCTACACTCGCCTCACTTTCTCCCATCTTATCACCCCTCTCCGGCCCTTCCAGAAACTTTAGCTCGAGAGCAGTGTTTCTAAGTTTCTAAGGTTAAAGTTGTGTGTGGTGAACAATCCTGATTCCCTTGTGAGGGTTTGGATCCAATGGGTTCGGATCCTTCAAGATAAGGCTCCATCCAATTATGGGTACAATATAGGGCGACACAGTGGTGCAGGGGTACAGTTGCTGCCTTACAGTGCCAGAGACCAGGGTTCGATCCTGACTACGGGCGCTATCTGTTTGTATGTTCTCCCCGTGACAGCGTGGGTTTCCCCCGGGTGCTCTGGTCTCATCCCGCACTCCAAAGATGTACAGGTTTGGAGGTTAATTGGCCTAGGTGACGCTTGTAAATTGTCCCTCATGTGTAAGGTGGTGCTAGTGTACAGGGATCACTGGTCGGACTCGGTGGGCCGAAGGGCCTGTTTCTGCGCTGTAGGGGCTTTGTATAGGCAGATCCCGTGTGACGCATGTATTGGAGTCTTGGCTGCCAAACACCTGAGCTTCTTCTCTGATCATCTCTGGTGGCCTCCATTGCTGACTTTCCCCAGGAGAGGCCCCTCCGGGACGGAATGGGCCACTTGGGGGATGGACATTGTGCTGTTGAATAATGAAAGGCCTGGATAGAGTGGATGTGGAGAGGATGTTTCCACTAGTGGGAGAGTCTAGGACCAGACGTCTTAGCCTCAGAATAAAAAGACGTTCCTTTAGGAAGGAGATGAGGAAGCATTTCTTCAGTAGAGTTTGGTAATCTGTGGAATTCATTGCCACAGAAGGCTGTGGAGGCCAAGTCAGTGAATATTTTTAAGGCACAGATAGATAGATTGTTGAGTAGTATGGGTGTCAGGGGAGAAGGTAGGAAAATGGGGTTGAGAGGGAGAGATAGATCAGCCATGATTGAACAGCGGAGCGGACTGGATGGGCCAAATGGCCTAATTCTGCTCCTATCACATATGAACTTATGAAGACGCCAGTGTTGTAAGCCCTGCAGATCACACCAGGTCTTCCAACGGCTGAAGTGACGCCGTGCCTGGCATTTCCCGAGACCCCTCTCTGCATCTTTACAGTGGCCCAGTGTCTCCACACCACCATTAGTGCTCTCTCCCAGTTCCGATCCAGTCGTGACCTACTCTCTACCTCATCGGGGACCCTCGGACTATCTTTGATCGGACTTTGCTGTCTGTACCTTGCACTAAGTATTATAGACAATAGACAATAGGCGCAGGAGTAGGCTATTCGGCCCTTCGAGCCAGCACCGCCATTCAATGTGATCATGGCTGATCATCCCCAATCTGTAACCCGTTCCTGCCTTCTCCCCATATCCCCTGACTCCGCTATTTTTAAGAGCCCTATCTAGCTCTCTCTTGAAAGTATCCAGAGAACTGGCCTCCACCGCCCTCTGAGGCAGAGAATTCTACAGACTCACAACTCTCTGTGTGAAAAAGATGTATCTGTACACTGTGGATGGCTCGATTGTAAATATGTGTTGTCTTTCTGCTGGCTGGACAGCGTGCAACATAAGCTTTTCACTGTACCTTGGTACACGTGACAATAAACTAAACTGACGAGCCGAGACTACTGCCGTCGGGATCCCCCTGCCACGTTGAATGTCCCGTCTAGAACGATGGCCCCATGCATGCAGAGCATAGAGCGGGTGCTTACTGTGTATGTATTCAACCGTAAACTCAGCCAGGTCGCTGGGGAAGGTGTGAGTCCAGGTGACATTGATGGAGTCATTGCCCGCTGATGTGGTTAGGTTCGATATCCTACCGGGAGCTTCCACTAAACGGGCAGCAGAAAGAGAGAGTTAGTACGGAGCAGAGCGGAGGTCAGGTTTCCATAGCCGGGGAGCAGTCACTGCTGGGGTTCATGGCCACCATTACACTTGGACGTCACCTGGCCCGGCCTAGAGACACTTAACACTGCATTCACCTGCAATCCTACTACACCTGGCAAGGTTACACCCTTCTTTCAGTTCAGAGGTACAGCGCGGAAACAGGCCCCTTTGGCCCGCCGTGTCCGCGCCGACCAGCGATCCCCGCACACTGGCACCGTCCTGCACACGCGTGGGACACCGAGCCAATTAACCTACAAGCCCGTACGTCTTTGCAGTGTGGGAGGAAACCGAAGACCTCGGAGAAAAGCCACGCGGGGTCACGGGGAGAACGTACGAACTCCGTACAGACAGCGCCCGTAGTTAGGATCGAGCCCGTGTCTCTGGCGCTCGATCTAACATCCAACACGCCGGCATTGTGGGCGACATGGTGCCGCAGCGGTAGAGTTGCTGCCTTACGGTGCCAGAGACCCGGGTTCCATCCTGACTACGGGCTCTGCCTGTTGGGGGTTTGTACGTTCTCCCTGTGACCACGTGGGTTTTCTCCGGATGCTCCGGTTTCCTCCCGCATGCCAAAGACGTACAAATTTGTAGGTTAATTGGCATCTGTAAATTGTCCATAGTATGTGTGGGATAGAATTAGTGTAAGGGAATGATCGCTGGTCGGCGCAGACTCAGTGGGCCGAAGGGCCTGTTTCCGCACTGAATCTCTAAACTAATCCTCACGGGCCAGGGTCAAGGATATTCACTGAAGCAAAGACCAGCTCAGGACATTCGGCCCATTCTACATCTACCATCTCTTTTCACTGTACCTCAGTACACATGATAATAAACCAAACTATAAACTGTTGCAGCAACTATCAAATTAGTCTCACTCTTCTGCACTTCCTCCCAGAGTTTTGCAAAATCCTCTTCAAGTTACTTACTTTCTGAATTCCATTTGGAAAGTCCATTTTGAATTGAATAGAATTGAATACATTTTAATCACCAAGTATGTATACAGACAAGGAATTTGGCTTGGAAAATAAATAAATAGAAGAAAATAGAACAAATTGTTGATTCTGGTTCCATCCCCTTTCTAGGCAGGGCCCATCAACCCACAAAAGCTCACTGAAAATCCCTTCTGGTTATTTTGATAATTGACCTCAATATGCCACCATACGAGCAACTTTGCGGCCTCTCAGTTTAGGCATCGACAGGAGGCGCTGTCTCAAAATGGCCGCCAACGTGTTCAAGGACCCCCCACCGCCCTGGCCACGCTCTCATTTCCCCCTCTGCCATCGGGAAGGAGGTACAGGAGCCGGAAAACTGTAACGTCCAGGTTCAGAAGCAGCTTCTTCCCAACAACCATCAGGCTCCTGAACACCACAAACTGCGACTAACTTCCAAACAAACAAACTGCCTTGATTGCACTTGGAACTTCGGGCTTAGTTTTGTATATTTGCACAATATTGTATTTTTTTTTAAATTGAAGTAAAAAAAAAAAAGTTTGTTAATTATATTATCTGCTCCATCCAATGCTGCTGCAAGTTAGGAATTTCATTGTTCCCTTTCGGTACATATGACGATAGAACACTCTTGACTCTTGAGAGTCCAACGTTAACTTTCAATACTCCCTGCGTAGGTCACGGTGCCAAAGATATCAATTCCAGCTACTTTGGTCTCTCCCCTGTAACGGTGCCAAGTTAGTAAATCACATTGATACACAAGAGTCTGCAGATGCTGCAATCGTGAGACAAAAACGAACTGCTGGAAGACCTCAGCAGATCAGGAGGCATCTGTGGAAGAAAAGGGATGTTCAACGTTTCAGGTCAGGACACGATGGCCCAACTACAGGATGTGGACCTGAAATATTCGACCAATCTTTTGCCTCCACAGATGCTGCCTGACCAGCAGAGTTCCTCCAGTAACTGTTTCTTTGGACAGTGAATCACATTACATCACATTTGTGTCCTGCCCAATGCCTCGTTGTCCTTGCAACTTGTGTTGTCCAGAGCTGGTTGCTAGTTAATCGGAAAAAAAAATCATATCCCGGATTCATATAATTGCAAATGACCATTTGATACTGAATACATTCACTTAAGTATCAAAACCATCTTAACTTGACTTAAACCTTTGGACTCAACAAAGAGAGTATTTTGGATTAGATTTGAAATAGGTGGACAGCACGGTGGAGCAGTGGCGGAGTTACAGCGCTAGAGACCCGGGTTCGATCCTGACTACGGGTACTGTCTGTGGGGAGTTTGCATGTCCTCTCCGAGAACGGATGGGTTTTTCCCCGGGTGCTCTGGTTTCCTCCCACACTCCAAAGAGTTTGCAGGTTAATTTGGATTTGGTAAAAAATTGTAAATTGTCTGTGGGATGGTGTGCTAGTGTGCGGGGATCACTGGTGGGCGTGGGCGTGGACGCGGTGGGCCTGCTTCCTCGCTGTATGTCTAAACTAAACTATGGATACTAGCAGTTTCTCCCACAACCACCAGGAGGATTACATTCTTTATGCCGAGAGATAATTGCCCCAAAATGAGGAGATGGGTTAGTGGCAGCCATAATTTTGATAAATTATCAAAAATAATTTATTTAATTCTGATCACGATACAAAACCCACCACCATATTACAAAATCACCAAATTATCTAGACACTAAATTTTCCAAACAACTAAGTTACAATCCTTACAAATATACAAAATAACTACTGTACAACTATGTCCCTCTCTAACACCACCCGGGCGCGGACGTAACCCCGGTAAAGGGGCGAGCATGTGGCACGGGCAAAGCCCTCTTCCGCCTGGCGCCGTGACCAACTTGTCTAATCGCCGTGACGATGGCCAACTTGGCCAGGCCTAGGAGCAACCTTCAGCCCTGCCCACTCCCTAGATCCCGTCACCAGTCCTTCGGTCGCTGACAGCTCCCCCTACGGGCCCCAGGTGGAGGTGCGGTGCTCCTTGCCCTCCAGACCCTGGCTACAAGGGAGGCTCTACTGGTCCCTACCACATTGTTCTCGGTGGTGAGGGGACTTCATGTTTCTGTACCTCCTGCTCAATGGTAGCAACGAGAAGAGGGCATGATCCAGGTGGTGGAGATCCCAGATGATGCTGCCTTCTGGAGGCAGCACCTCATGTAGATGGTTAGTTTAGTTTAGAGATGCAGCGTGGAAACAGGCCCTTCGGCCCACCGAGTCCATGCCAACCTGCGATCCCCACACACTAACATTATCCTACACATTGGCGACAATTTACAATTTTACCAAAGCCAATTAACCTACAAACCTGTACGTCTTTGGAGTGCGGGAGGAAACCGGAGCACCCGAAGGAAACCCATGAGGTCACGGGAAGAATGTATAAACCCCGTACAGACAGCGCCCGTACAGACAGAACCTGTGTCTCTGGCGCTGTAAGGCAGCAACTCTACCGCTGCGCCATCGTGCCGCCCATTGACGGTTTAGATGGAGGGGAGGACTCTACACGTGATGGACTGGGCCGAGTCCACCACTCGCTGCAAACCCATTAGTTCAGTAACATCCTTCAGGGAAGAAAGTTACACTGACTCCAGGCTGAGAGAAATGTGGTTGCCACTAAACGATCTCCTCATTTGGGGGCAATTACTGTATCTTTGGACATTGAGTGCCAAAGCTATTCGCATCCGAGCACAAAATATATTCCTTTGTAGTTGTGTGGGAACCTGCTCGTATTTCATCCCAAATGTTTAGTTTAGTTTAGAGATGCAGCGCGGAAGCTGGCCCTTCGGCCCACCGAGTCCGCACCGACCAGCGATCACCCCGTACACTAGCACTATCCTACACACAATGCAATTTCACCAAACCTGTACGTCTTTTTGGAATGTGGGAGGAAACCAGAGCACCCGGAGGAAACCCACGTGGTCACAGGGAGAACATACAAACACCGCACAGGCAGCACTCATAGTCAGGATCGTACGTGGGTCTGTCGCGCTGTAAGGCAGCAACTCTACTGCTGCGCCACCATGCCACCCCGGCAGTGGAAACCTTCTTCAAACATTCCTTCCCCCCTCGAAAACTCATCCGATTAGACTGCACCGTCAGCACCACATATTGTTCCCACGTTTTTATTGACGTTTTACCTCAATTGTGGGTGCCAGCTAAAACCAGAGGTTGGGGGTTTGAACATCTAAACACCAATCAATTAGTTAGGGCGGCACGGTGGCACAGCGGTAGATTTGCTGCCTTACAACACCAGGGACCCAGGTTCGATCCTGACCACGGGTGCTTGCCCGTACGGAGTTTGTACGTTCTCCCCGTGACCTGCTTTGGTTTTTCTCCGAGATCTCCGGTTTCCTCCCGCACTCCAAAGACCTACAGGTTTGTAGGTTGATTGGCTTGGTATAATTGTAAATTGTCCCTCGTGTGTGGAGGGCAGTGTTAATGCGTGGGGATCGCTGGTTGGTGCGGAATCGGTGGGCCGATGGGCCTGTTGCCGCGCTGTACCTCTAAACGAAACCAAATCTAACTAAACGCGTACCGTCCCCATTGAACACTCAGTCCATGACACTGAACCTTCGGCACCACATTTAGTTTCCACGATTTCATTGACGTTTTGCCCCAATTGTGGGTGGCAGCCAGAACCAGAGGTTGGGGTTTGAACGTCTAAACATCAATCAATTAGATGGGGAGTCGGTGGCAGCAACTGAGTGGCTGTTTTAGGCTCCCCATGGATGTAAGGCTTAAAAGTACCAGCAAAGATTGGATACCATATACACGCGTGGCGGTGACGGCTGGCCGGGCGAACTCGGTGATGGTGGTGACCGGGGGCGCGGCACTGGTGGTGGTGGTGGTGGCGTCTGTTGTGATGCTGGGTTCGGCGGGGACGGTTGGGACAGGAACGAATCTTGAGACGACTGAGAGGAAGGGGAAAAAAAAGAGAAACAGCTGAATTGAACCACCCGCTCGCTACCTGGCTGGAATGAACACCCCACCGACCCTTCCTGTCCTGGGCATGCACTGATGGCTCTTGACAACCTTTGTGGAGGCCTGGATACACTGCCCGCGAGCCAGTTACTAGAAGTAACAAAAAGGAAGTGAGGTGAACACGTGAGAGGCCAGGATGTGGAGAGGATGCTTCCACTAGTGCGAGAGACCAGGACCAGAAGTCACAGCCTCAGAATAAAAGGACTCTCCTTTTGGAAGGAGATGAGGAGGAATTTCTTTAGTCAGAGGGTGGTGAATCTGTGGATTTATTTTAGCCACGGAAAGCAATGGAGGCCAAGTCCGTGGATATTTTTACGGCAGAGATAGGTAAACTGTTGATTCGTACGGGTGTCAGGGGTTACGGGGAGAAGGCAGGGCGATGGGGTTGAGAAGGATAGATAGATCGGCCATGATTGGATGGCGGAGTAATGACATTATGACTTGACTTGACGGTTTCTTGCCGTCTTTGTTATTCGTTATTATTTATCTGATACGTTGGAGCTCTGCTCGGGCCCTGCGCCTGGAATTTCATTGTATGTATTTACAATGACAATAGTATATTATTATTATTATTATTATGAGTAGACTTAATTCTGCTCCTATCACTTATGAACATATGAACATCCAGTGGTCTCGTCTCATGATAGAGGCTTCATGGGGGGGGGGGGCAGAATGTTATCCAGTCCAATTTCTAGCTGTTGAGAGCCATCACGGCATCACCACACTGCACGCAAAAGGCATGCCTATAATCACAGGGCGGAATTTTTATCGAGGGAAAACATCATCCTTTCTGAAGCTCTGCACAGGCTGAATGACAATAGTTGTTAGCACAACTTGAATTACCTTAACAGTACAAGTCATTTTCTTCACCGACCAGAAGCATATCACTTGCAGAATAATGTCACGATTGAATAATCAGATTATTTTTATTTTGGACAAAATTGTCACCGGACTTGACCAAATGATATGACTGAATGACTTGGACATTTTTTTGTCTTTATTAAAAATCACATATTCCAGTTAAATTTAAAGAACGCATTCTGTTGGAGATTGCAATCAATGCCTGGCATTGGGGGGGGGGGGGGGGCTTAGTGAAAGGATGCGCGGTCCCTTTAACTGGAGACACGTCGGTTCGATCCCTTTTACAACTCGGTTCATTCTTTTCGCAAAGAGCAGCACTTTGGTCACGTGTGGCGTCGTGACTGGGTTTACAAGCGGCGATCATGCTGATGGAGGCCGTACATGAATGAGAGGAGATGCAGGGAGAGAGGGCAGTGGCTGCATCCTGGGCCAAGCGTTTTTATCGAAGGGTTGGCATCATGCCCAGGTCAAGCACTGCCATGCGCTGGCTCAAACCTCCAACATGCCCCACCCTCCCTTCCCTCCCTCTCTTCACCATTGCATTGGATAGCGTGCAGCCACCTCCTGTGTTTCTGAGAAGACTTAGAGTTCATGTAGACATGCATACCCTCTTTGTAAAAACATCCATTAGAAGAAGGGTCTCGTCCAGAAACATCACCTATTCCTTTTACCCAGAGATGCTGCCTGACCCGCTGAGTTACTCCAGCATTTTGTGCCTATCTTCCACATGAACACGTCAACATGTACACATGCACGCACACACACACACATCCACGCGCACACATACACACACACATACACGCACACACACACACACACACGGGTGTACGCACACGCGCAAACGCGCACACACAGCGCACACATACACATGCACACACACACACACACGCACACACACACACAAACGCACACACGCACACACACACACACACGCACACAAACACACACAGGCACACATACACACGCACACACACACGCGTACACACAAGCGCACACATACACATGCACGCACACACAAACACGCACACGCGCACACACACACAAACACACACACAAACACACACAGGCACACATACACATACACATGCACGCACACACGCACACGCGCACACACACACAAACACAGGCACACAGGCACACATACACACGCACACACGCGCACACACAAGCGCACACATACACATGCATGCACACACAAACACGCACACACACGCGCGCACACACAAACACGCACACACATGCGCACACTCACACGCGCACACACACATACCACAAGAATATTGGGAAGTAACAGAGTGAGATGATGGACACTGTGGGACACAGTGTAGTCAAAATTACAACGCTCTGTAGGAATGATCTCTCATTCGTGGAGAGAATTTGGATTGGATTAATTGGGCTGATGGGAATTCCTGGTTATTGAGAGACCCACACATACACACACACATACACACACACATACGCGCACACATACACACACACATACACGCACACACACACACACACACGGGTGTACGCACACGCGCAAACGCGCACACACAGCGCACACATACACATGCACGCACACACACACACGCACACACACACACACACGCACACACGCACACACACACACACACGCACACAAACACACACAGGCACACATACACACGCACACACACACGCGTACACACAAGCGCACACATACACATGCACGCACACACAAACACGCACACGCGCACACACACACAAACACACACACAAACACACACAGGCACACATACACATACACATGCACGCACACACGCACACGCGCACACACACACAAACACAGGCACACAGGCACACATACACACGCACACACGCGCACACACAAGCGCACACATACACATGCATGCACACACAAACACGCACACACACGCGCGCACACACAAACACGCACACACATGCGCACACTCACACGCGCACACACACATACCACAAGAATATTGGGAAGTAACAGAGTGAGATGATGGACACTGTGGGACACAGTGTAGTCAAAATTACAACGCTCTGTAGGAATGATCTCTCATTCGTGGAGAGAATTTGGATTGGATTAATTGGGCTGATGGGAATTCCTGGTTATTGAGAGACCCACTGGAGTAGAGAATGCTGAAGGGAGAAGTGGCCGGACCAAAGAACAGTTCCCATTTTCTCCGGAT
The DNA here is from genome assembly GCA_038087875.1 of Malacoraja senta. Lineage (NCBI taxonomy): Eukaryota > Metazoa > Chordata > Chondrichthyes > Rajiformes > Rajidae > Malacoraja > Malacoraja senta. The sequence goes on along the minus strand of CM075981.1, from coordinate 6,115,991 downwards.
TGGAAAGTAAATCAGACATTGTTTCATTTTGCGGGAGTCCTCACATTCCTTTGCAAAGATCACAAAGATAAAAATGACATCTAACTAGACGCGTGGTCCAGATTTCACACTCCTACTCAAAAACCTTCTGCTTGAATGGGATTGCAAATTGACAGCAGTGTGTCGGAATTCTGGTGTTGTAGAATCACAGACATTCATGTCAGCCCATACAGACTTTCAGTGTACCTGGATAGTCAATGCTGGGACAGTCAGCTCTGTTAGTTTAGTTTTGTTCAGTTTATTGTCACGTGTACTGAAGCTTTTGTTGCGTGCTCAGAATTGTATAGATGAGGAGTGATCTTATAGAGGTGCATAAAATCATGAGAGGAATAGCTCGGGTAGAGTCTCTTGCCCAGAGTTGGACCGGAGGATATATGTTTGTGAAGGGGAAGAGATTTAATAGGAATCTGAGGGGTAACTTTTTCACACAACGGGTGCTGGGTGTATGGAACAAGCTGCCAGAGGACGTGGTTGATGCAGGGACAGTTAAGGGACAGGGATAGTTGAAACAGTTAGAACAGGTGCGTGGACAGGATAGGTTTTGAGGTATATGGGCCAAGCGCGGGCAGGAGGGACTAGTGTAGCTGGGACATGTTGGCCGACGTGGGCGAGTTGGGCCGAAGGGCCTGTTTCCACGCCGTATGACTCCATGACTCTATGATTACATGCGAGCCGTCCGCTCTGTACAGATACAATGTTGTTCACTTAGTTAGTACCGGGGCATCAATCCTGTTATGCGCAAGTCAATATTGGGCCACTCAGTCCTAATACAGGTCGTCAATACTGGGAGGTTTAGTGCTGTACACATCCAGCCAACATTGGGCATTTGGTGCTGTTACACACTGACTCAATAGTGGATACTCCATTCTGAAGCACACAATCAACACTGGGGCTTTGACTGAGTGTTATTACACACTCGGTCAGTATTGGACATGAAGTGCTATCCTTGCGGTCAATAGTGAGGCAGTCAGTGTTGTGCTGTTACACACCCAGTCAATAGTGGGTTAATTCAGAGTTATAACCCTCAACCCTCTTTGCTCCTATACTCCTATACATAGGAGTATATCCTCCCATTCGAGCTCAGTGTTTCTCTTGATTTATTGTTCAGTGGCTTGACGTATGAACGAGCAAGTCGGCCATCTCTGCCCTGCCTATAAACGGTGGCAGTTTAGGGGCAACACGCTGGCGCAATTGGAGAGCTGCTGCCTCACAGCGCCAGAGACCAGGGTTCGATCCTGACCACGGGTGCTGTCTGTGCAGAGTTTGTACACCCCCCCTGTGACCGCGTGGGTTTTCTCCAGGTGCTCCGGTTTCCTCCCCTACAATTCAAAGACGTGCAGGGTTGTAGGTTAATTGGCTTCTACGCACCTCCTGTGTGGGATGTGAACGCAGGATAACACAGAACTCGGCTGGCCGATGAGCCTGTTTCCATGCTGTATCTCTAAACTAAACTAAACTAAACTGTAGTTGAAGGTCACTCTTGTGGGTAGGAATTGTATTTCGATGTCCAGTATAACAAATAAAAACCAGGAAGATTCCTCATAATTATTGACCCACCAAATGAAATCTTGAAACACAGATAGACACAAAATGCTGGAGTAACTGAACGGGACAGGCAGCGTCTTTGGGTAGAAGGAATGGGTGACGTGTCGGGTCGAGACCCTTCTGCAGAGTTGAAATGCAGACCAGTTTAGTTTAGTTTAGTTTAGTTTAGCTTTGAGATACAGCGCGGAAACAGGCCCTTCGGCCCACCGAGTCCGTGCCGACCAGCGATCCCCGCAAATTACTCCAGCACTTTGTATCTATCTTCGGTATAAACCAGCACCTGCAGTTCCTTTGTTACACTGAGAGTTAATTAGTGCGGGTGTCAGGAGTTGTGGGGAAAAGACAGGGGACTGGGGTTAGGAGGGAGATTACTGCATTTCGTTGTCTCTGTACTGTACACTGCACAATGACAATAAAGTTGAATCTGAATCTGAATCTGAATCAGCTATGATTGAATGACGGAGTAGACTTGATGGGCCAAATGGCCGAATTCTACTCCTATCACTGATTAACACTATCCTACACACACTAGGGACAATTTACAATTATACCAAGCCAATTAACCTACAAAACCTATGTGGTGTATTTGGAGTGTGGGAGGAAACCAGAGCACCCGGAGAAACTCATGCATGGGCAGAATGTATGAACTCCATACAGACATCACCCGTAGTCAGGATCAAACCCGGGTCTCTGGCGCTGTGAGGCAGCAACTCTACCGCTGCGCCACTGTGCCACCAAGTGTTTGATTTTACTTCGGAGTCACGTGAGTGACTACGTGAAGAACCCGCTCAGTGCGCAGGCGCGGCATTACGCCAGCAGTGCAACTGATTTCCAAAGGATACTTCATGGCAAGCATTGAGCTTAAAGATGCTCACTATCTAATACCCATACACAAGGATCATTGCAGATACCTAAAATTTATCTGGTTGGGGCAGCTGTGGCAGTACAAAGCATTGCCCAATGGGCTAACTTCAGCCCCAAGATTATTCATCAAAAAATTGAAAATAGCCATGGCAAGACTAAGAAAACAAAAACATATTGTCATGGCATACCTGGATAGTAGGGAAAATGATGGAATTGGCTGTGGCAGCAGTATCAGCTACAAAACAGCTCCTCGAAACTCTGGGGTTCGTCCTACATCCAGATAAATCTAAGTTGAAGCCATCCACTATCATGGGCTACCTGGGCTTCACAATTAACTCAGTCCATATGAAGAAAAGGAATAGATGATGTTTCGGGTCGAGACCCTTCTTCAGTCTGAAGAAGGATCTCGACCCGAAAAGTTATCTATTCCTTTTCTCCACAGATGCCGCCAGTCCCGCTGAGTTACTCCAGCTTTTTCTGTCTATCTTCGGTTTATACCAGCATCTGCAGTTCCTTCCCACACCAGAGTCCTAGGGAAATTGAATTCCAATCAAGGATTTCAAGCTTCTGACGACTTGGATCTGGAAAATATAGAAACAAGGAACTGCAGATGCTGGTTTACCGAGGTAAGCCACAAATCCTGGAGTAACTCAGTGGGTCAGGCAGCTTCCCTGGAGAACATGGACAGGCGTCGTATCGGGTCAGGATCCTTCTTCAGACTCAGTCTAAAGTCTGAAGAAGGGTCCCGACCCAAAATATCACCTACTATAGGTATGTTACAAAACATACCTTCAGCGGCGCTGCAGTTCTGTCACTGCCCGTGTGCACGACTTTGGCGCCTTTGAGAGGGGGCCGGGTTTAAAATGCGATATTTCGGCAGCCTGTTCTAAACGATCTTGAACAGGCTAAATAGTTGATGAAGAAAAATCGCTTCGACTGCCGTTTTATTAAGTTTATTAAAATTAGCACTTTATAATTTAATTGTTGGAGTAAAATTAAAATCATCTTCAAATGCCGTCAACGCCGACAACGGGGACGGATTTCACGCACGGGACAAGGCAAGGTACACCGTTTATTTTTTCATATAAACTTGCTTCTTAGGATGCCTTTAATAAAAATTTCAAGTTGCGAAAATGTGATTATTTAAATATACCAACCGGCAGTATTTTTCCTGCCGATATTGGGGTTTAATTCAGTGCAACTGCAGCATTCCAAACCAGCGCGTTCCACAAAAACCCACTCGCAAGATGATTTAAATGGCCATTAATTTACAGGAATTAAACACTAAATTCCTTCCATTTGGCCTATAAATTAATGACAATGAGATTTAAAAATAATGTTATATTGTGAATTCTTGTGTGAATGTTATTTGGACACTTAGGCTTTTTAAAAATGTTAACTTTTTCTTAAGAAATGGATAGATATTGAGATCTAGTAATTGAATTTTGTAATTAGCTACAATTGGGTAACTAACTAATTATATGCTTTAATTTCAGGTCATCCAAGTAAGATTGTTTCATATTTGTTTCAGAATGCTTCAATCTATAATAACTGAAAATTTCATTGTTCTCTTAATTTTTAAGAAAGTTATGGGCTTTTGACTGTCCTCGATCACGGCTTTTGTGTTAAGTCAATGGAAAAGCAATAGGGAACAAGATGATAATTTCTGAGTATGAAAATGGCCATAACCTTTTTAATACTGAAGATATGAAAGTGAATTAAGTGTCAAATTAAACTTATTTTTATGCTTTATCTGATGGATAAATTGCAGACTTTTTGTAACATTGCTACCTACTATGTTCTCCAGGGATACTGCCTGACCCGTTGAGTTACTCCATTTCGTGCCTTTCCTTGAATCTCGAACATATTTGAAAAGTTAAGAAACTTGTTTGGCAGCAAGTGATGCGATGCTCAATTTAGTCTCCGTTGTTTAAAAAATATATATTATACAGTAAGGAATTGCACAAATCCTTTCTATGCAAAGGGTTGGAGAAACAGCTGTAAATCCCACAGATCTCAGATATTCTTTCCTCCGTCAATGCATCCCTGAATTTTAAAAATATTCAGACCTTGCACAACACTGATGCAAATTTGGTGATCTTACTTACAGTGGACATGGAATGATATGGGCAATGTTGGAGAGGTACCGGCAGGATGGGCCAAATGGCCTCCTCCTGAACAATATCAACCTGTGGGTATTTTTGCAGGGTGTTCTTGTCTGGTTGGACGTGAGGTGATTTGTGGAGGCAAAGAGAAGGGAAGTGCACCCTGCCATTGAACTCGAGCCTTCAGCCTATGTTTCGTTTAGAGAGACAGCGCGGAAACAGGCCCTTCAGCCCACCGAGTCCATGCCGACCAGCGATCCTCGGACACTAGCTCTATCCTACACACTAGGGATAATTTACCATCTTTACCGAAGCCAATTAACCTACAAACCAAGCAAAACTGTACGTCTTTGGAGTGTGGGAGGAAACGAGAGCACCTGGAGAAAACCCACGCGGTCACAGGGAGAACGTACAAACTCCCTACAGGCAGCACCCGTGGTCAGGATGATACCCGGGTCTCTGGCACTGTAAGGCAGCAACTCTACTGCTGTGCCACCTTGCCAGCCATGAATGAAAGTCAAAGACCAGCAGATGCTGGAAGTCTGAAATAAAAACAGAAAATGCTGGAAACACTCAGCAGGTCAGACAGCATTTCTGATAAAATGTCGTTGACTTAAAACGTTAACCGTGCTTCTCTCTCCACAGATGCTGCCTGATCTCCTCAGGATTTCAAGAACTTTCTGTTGGGCGGCACAGCAGCTCAGCGGTGGAGTTGCTGCCTTACAGCGCCAGAGACCCGGGTTCGATCCTGACTACAGGTGCTGTCTCTACGGAGTTTGTACGTACTCCCTGTGACGGTGTTAGTTGTCTCCAGGTGCTCCTGTTTCCTCCCACACTTGAAAGACGTAGAGATTTGTAGGTTAATTGGCTTTGGTAAAAAAAAAATTGTAAATTGACCTCAGTGTGTAGGAAAGTGCTAGTGTACGGAGTGATCGCTGGTTGTCACGGATTCCGCCTTGTGTCTCTAACATCTAAAGTCTAATGACTTTTGATGGATGAGGTTGATAATTGGTAGATAAATGATATGCACCCCATTTCCCATATTAATATCCCTCACCTCGATGTATACGTACACAAGTGCACATCACACACACTCACACACACTCACACAGACTCACCCACACACAAAGTCCACCACACGGAACATGTATAACCGCAGAATTATGGGACATGGACAAATTTCTCAGAGTCCCAGTGCTAATAAAAAAAGCAACCCAAATAGAAATTGTCCACCCCCATTCCTTGTAAACCTAACTGAGCTACGCGAAACGCAAGTCGACATACCGGAGAACGCTCAGAATATTGAGCCAATATTGCGTGAAAATGATGATCCAGCCACAAACACGGGTGCACGTGAAAAATGAAGAATATGGTGTCGATGTGCATTCAAGAGCGTAAAAGCTGGGTTGAATTGTATGGCATGCACTGGCTCTGTAGAGTCACAGTCAGTGTGGCCTGGCTATAATATATACTGTGCAGACAACTCCCTGGATTGTACTTTAAAATCTCGCTGCTTAATACTCTGTACGACAGACACCAAATCTCCTCTTGCAAATGTGCCACACCAGAGGTCCCGGACACAATGCAAAAAGACAACGGCTTGCCCACTGTAAAGAAAATTGCCAACAGTATATATTATAGAAGAATCGCAGATACTCAGAAGGGAGTTGAAGGCTCTAATCTCATCTCTGGCCTCAGGTACTGTTTACAGCAACAACAGCATCAGAGATTTGCTTGTTCTGATTTCTGATCCTCAACCCCCCTCAGATTAGAGCCTTTGAACCCCTGGATTCCAGTACCTGCTTCTCTAGTCATTCATGCTTTATGGTGGTCTGCAAGCAAGGCCTCTCTCCTCCCGTTCCCTCCCATCCCCTTTACCTCCATCTGTAATTGCAATCTCAGCGGTAGGGGTGACTTCGAAGAGAAAGGCAAAGAGGAAGGAAGAAGGGAAAGAAACAAGATACCAGATTAAAATAAAGATCAACAGTCAATAGACAATAGACAATAGACAATAGGTGCAGGAGTAGGCCATTCAGCCCTTCGAGCCAGCACTGCCATTCAACGTGGTCATGGCTGATCATCCCCAATCAGTATCCCGTTCCTGCCTTCTCCCCATAGCCCCTGACTCCGCTATCTTCAAGAGCCCTATCTAGCTCTCTCTTGAAAGTATCCAGAGAACCAGCCTCCACCGCCCTCTGGCAGAGAATTCCACAGACTCACAACTCTCTGTGAGAAAAAGTGTTTCCTCATCTCCGTTCTAAAGGGCTTACCCCTTATCCTTAGTATACTTACCCCACGCAGTTAGAGAGTGAAGATTGAATTGTTTGTTCTCAACACCTATTATTATGGTTGCCTGATTGTGACGTACCCTGACAAGTACAGTAAGTATTCAGGACCATGCAGAACACACTGTTAATTCCAAGGTAAACACAAAATGCTGGAGTAACTCAGCGGGACAGGCAGCATCACTGGAGAGCAAGAATGGGTGACGTTTCGGGTCGCGACCCTCTTCGCCCGAAACGTCACCCATTCTTTCTCTCCAGAGATGCTGCCTGTCCCGCTGAGTTACTCCAGCATTTTGTGTCTATCTTCGATAGAAACCAGCACCTGCAGTTCTTTCCTACACACTGTTAATTCCTGCAGACACCTGGGGCTGCAGATGCTGGGTTGCCGAGTTTAACACAAAGTGCCGGAGGGTCAGGCAGCATCTGTGGTGGGAATGGACAGATGACGTTTCAGGTCAGGGCGCTTCTCCAGACTTTAATTTAGTTCAGTTTAGTTTATGGTCACATGTACCGAGGTACAGAGAAAAGCTTTTGTTGTTGTGAGCTATCCAGTCAGCGGAAACACTAAGCATGATTACAATCAAGCCGCCCGCATTGGACAGGTACAGGATAAAGGGAATGACAAAGTCCATTCTCTCCAGAGATGCTGCCCGACCCGCTGAGTCACTTGTTTCACTAAGCATTCCTGTGACAAATGAGCCTGTCCCACTTAGCGATTTTTTAGGCGACTACAGGCGACTGCCGAAAAAATTTCAACATGCTGAAAATTTTTCGGCCACAGCGGCGTCAATTTGGGCTGTCGTAGGTTGTTGCCAGGTTAACATCGGTTGGCGTAGGTTGGCGCCGGTGCTGACTTCGGTGAATTCCATTGTCCTAGTCGCTGGCAGTCGCCACGAAATCGCCAAAGTGGGACAGGCCCATAACTGTAAACATTCAATTAATATGCCAGCCGGTGTTATTCAAGATTCTTCGGTCCTTTTGTGTCATAATTGTATCTGTCAGTGTATATAATCGGTTTCATCATTTCAATCTTCACATTATATACAGAAAAGCATTGTACACCCTGAATTATGTTATATTCGAATCGTAATGTCTTCAACCAACCTACTTGTCAAACACTGATTAGATTCCCTCTGCATTCACTGCCAGTATTGCATATTATATATGTACACTATCTGAGTCTCTTGGTTAACTTGTAACCTGCAGATCACTCTTCATTATCTGTAATTCTATGCTTTTTTAGGCGGCACGGTGGCGCAGCGGTAGAGTTGCTGCCCTCCAGCCCCAGAGACCCGCGTTCGATCCTGACTACGGGTCCTGCCTATACGGAGTTTGTACGTTCTCCCCGTGATACTGTGTGGGTTTCCCCGGGTGCTCCGGTTTCCTCCCACACTCCAAAGACCTGCAGGTTTGTAGGTAATTGGCTTCTGTAACAAATTGTGAATTGCCCCTAGTGTGTGTAGGATAGTGTTAGTGTGCGGGGATCGCTGGTCGGCGCGGGCCTGTTTCTGTATCTCTAAACTAAACTAAACTAAACTAAACTAAACTAAATTAATCCATCTTTACTTTTGCAGAGTCTCGCCTTTAATTCACTCTACTGTGTCTGTTACATTATACTTAAGCCTCTTTGTATCTCTCAATTGATTCCAGAGTGTGACTCATTTGATAGAATATCTTACAATTTAAACTAATCCATTCGTGTCAGAGATCAGGGGTCAAGGGTTATGGGGAGAAGGCAGGAGAACGGGGTTAAGAGGGGAGAGATAGATCACCCATGATTGAATGGCGTAGACTTGATGGGCCGAATGGCCTAATTCTACTCCTAGAACTTGTGAACATGGACTGTTGCTTGTTGTTGCAGCAGGCAGTGAAGAAAGCGAATGGTATGTTAGCTTTCATAGCAAAAGGATTTGAGTATAGGAGCAGGGAGGTTCTACTGCAGTTGTACAGGGTCTTGGTGAGACCACACCTGGAGTATTGCGTACAGTTTTGGTCTCCAAATCTGAGGAAGGACATTATTGCCATAGAGGGAGTGCAGAGAAGGTTCACCAGACTGATTCCTGGGATGTCAGGACTGTCTTATGAAGAAAGACTGGATAGACTTGGTTTATACTCTCTAGAATTTAGGAGATTGAGAGGGGATCTTATAGAAACTTACAAAATTTTTAAGGGGTTGGACAGGCTAGATGCAGGAAGATTGTTCCCGATTTTGGGGAAGTCCAGGACAAGGGGTCACAGCTTAAGGATAAGGGGGAAATCCTTTAAAACCGAGATGAGAAGAACTTTTTTCACACAGAGAGTGGTGAATCTCTGGAACTCTCTGCCACAGAGGGTAGTCGAGGCCAGTTCATTGGCTATATTTAAGAGGGAGTTAGATGTGGCCCTTGTGGCTAAAGGGATCAGAGGGTATGGAGAGAAGGCAGGTACGGGATACTGAGTTGGATGATCAGCCATGATCATATTGAATGGCGGTGCAGGCTCGAAGGGCCGAATGGCCTACTCCTGCACCTATTTTCTATGTTTCTATGTTTCTATGTTTATTTGTGAATATCCTGTATCTGAATCGATCTGAACCATCAATTAAATCCTCGTCAATAAACCCTTCCAGCCCATCAAAAATTATTTGTATAAATCATAACAACATCTTTTTTTCAGTTAGAATTCTACCCAAATATCGAGTGGAATGCTACCAACAATGTTTACACCCCAGTGGTATGAACATTGACCTCCAATTTCAGGTAGTCCTTGCTTTCTCCATCCTTCCCCTCCCCTGCCCAGCTCTCCCACAGCCTACTGTCTCCGCCTCTTCCTTTCATCTTCCCGTACCCCACCCCCCCAACCCCCACATCAGCCTGAAGAAGGGTCGCGACCTGAAATGTCACCTATTCCTTCGCTCCATAGATGCTGCCTCACCCGCTGAGTTCCTCCAGCATTTTCGTCTACCTTCGATTTTTCCAGCATCTGCAGTTCCTTCTTAAACAATGTGATACAAGGTCAGCCCTGGGCGGAAGAGTTTTGAAATGATGTTCCTTTTGTTCATTTTATCTTCCAACCACAAACGTTCTTGGTCGTAACAACACAAATTCCTTCTGCAGGTTCTTGTTTAGTTTAGTTTAGTTTAGAGAAACAGCGTGGAAACAGGCCCTTCTGCCCACCAAGTCTGCACCGACCAGCGATCCCCGCACATTAACGCGACACAACACATTTATACCAAGCCAATTAACCTACAAACCTGTACGTCTTTGGAGTGTGAGAGGAAACCGAAAATCTCGGCGTGAACCCAGGCAGGTCACGGGGAGAACGTACAAAAACACCCGTCGTCAGGATGGAACCTGGGTCTCTGGCGCTGTAAGGCAGTAGCTCTTACCTCCGTGCCACCCTATTTGTGCGAACACATTCCCAGTATTCATTGCCAAATGTACAATATCAACCCCTAATTTAGATTGGATCTCCTTGCTTACACACACCTCTTCTTATTTTAACGTAAACTATATGATTTTAAGTCAACCTATTTTACCAAGTATCCGTTAGATGTATTGAATAGTGAGTATCTGAATCCTTTCATTCACTTACAATCTACAACTTATTCTCAGACATTAATGACATTCCCTTTATGCCTGTCCTGATGGAATCTCAACTTAATTCGGGTAAGATTACAACTCAAGAGGCCAGGACATGATACCAATCCCACCGGAGAATTCCACATTGGCATCAGAAGGAGCAGAGGGTCCGGCTACCCGAGGCAGAGCAAGTCTCGAGAGACAAGGCGAGGAAGCCCCCTTGCCGTGGCTGGACAAGACAAAGACAAAATGGAGAAACAAGGAACTGCAGATGCCGGCTTCTGCCGAAGATACAGACACAAAATGGTGGAGAAACGCAGTGGGTCAGGCAGCATCTCTGGAGAAAAAAGGTGGGTGACGTTTTTGGTCGGGACCCTTCTTCAGACTGAAAATGGAGGGTGGGGGAGGGGGTGGGGTGAAGAGTTGCAGGTAAAGACTAGCCAGAAATGACCTCAGGCAGGGTGGTGCCTGGTAGGCCCATTATTGGCTGGGGAAGGTGTGATCTCAGGAGGGAAGGAATGTGGAGAAGACAAAAGATGCTGGAGCAACTCAGCGGGACAGCCAACATCTCTGGAGAGAAGGAATGGGTTGAAGAAGGGTCTCCACCCGAAATGTCACCCATTCCTTCGCTCCGGAGATGCTGCCTGCCCCGTTGAGTTGCTCCAGCATTTTGGGTCTATGTTTGATTTGAACCAGCATCCGCAGTTCCTTCCTACACGTGGAGAAGTGTGGAGCTGGTGAAATGAGCTGGGTGGAGGAAGGGGGATAGAGGGGAAGGGGGTGGGAGGGGAGTCAACGCGGAAGTTACTCCAAAGGGGAGAATTCAACGTTCATACCGCTGGGACTTGTAAGCTGCCCAAGTGAAATATGAGGCGCTGTTCCCCACCTGGGTGGGTGACGTTTTGGCTCTGTGTCCTTCAGTCTGATGAAGGGTCTCGACCCGAAACGTCACCCATCCTTTTGCTCCAGAGATGCTGCCTGACCCGCTGTGTTACTCCAGCGCTTTGTGTCGATCAAGACAAAGGCAGATGGATTGTCCAGATGTCCAGATGTCCAGATGTCCAGATGTCCAGATGTCCAGAAGACCCACTTCTAGGGGGTCGGGCCGGGAGAGAAGACTCTCCATTGAAAGCATGTCATAGTAGAGGAGGTCCAAGTGTGTAGGTTGGGATTTGATCTTCTAGGGGGGCGCAAGCCTGAGGCAGATGTCAGGAAGCAGGGGTCTTGTCAAAATAAGATGCCTTTCAGTTCTCCCCTCAAACTTTTGTGGTGTTGGTGCGTTGGGGCAATCCTGGAGAATGCATTGGGATTAGGTCATAAGGTCATAAGGAATAGTAGAATTAGGCCATTCAGCCCATCAAGTCTACTCCGCCATTCAATCATGGCTGATCTATCTGTCCCTCCTAACCCCATTCTCCTGCCTTCTCCCCATGACCTCTGACACCCGTACTAATCAAGGAACATGTGGATGTGCCGTAAATAAACTACTGCAGTGTTCATTATTGCATCCCCTTAGGTAGGAGGTAGTCCTCTGGTTCCATCCTGTTGAGCAGGAGAGAAGGTCAATAGACAATAGGCAATAGGTGCAGGCAGGAGTAGGCAATTCGGCCCTTCGAGCCAACACCGCCATTCAATGTGATCATGGCTGATCATCCCCATTCAGTACCCCGTTCCTGCCTTCTCCCCAAAGCCCCTGACTCCGCTATCTTTAAGAGCCCTATCCAGCTCTCTCTTGAAAGCATCCAGAGAACCTGCCTCCACCGCCCTCTGAGGCAGACGCCTCAGGCTGACGCCCCTCTGAGGTCCATGTCACCAGTAAGAAAATTGCTCTCTCCTGGCCAGTTGGACACTCAGGCATAGTCCAATGTGTCAACCCAGGACATCATCTCCTTTGGGGCAAGATTCCCTGCCAACCCGCATTCCCACAACTCGTGTAAAGAATGGCCACTCCTCAAGGACCGTTGGCACAGATGGAGAGGGAGAAAAAGTTGGGGCGGCACTGGGTGGAGCGACGGTAGTTGTTTGCCTGCCGCGGAACATGGAAACAGAGAAAATAGGTGCAGGAGTAGGCCATTCGACCCTTCGAGCCAGCACTGACATTCAATATGATCATGGCTAATCATCCACAATCAGTACCCCGTTCCTGCTTTCTCCTCATATCCTTTGGTCCGTTAGCCCTAAGAGCTCAATCTAACTCTCTCTTGAAAACCAGGAACCTGCCCAGAAAGACCCGGCAGGCCGCGGCCAGTAGGGGGGAACGGTGATCGCAGGTCAGCACAGACCCTGTGAACACACTGTATCGCCAAAGTAAAGTCAAGAAAGACATGAATACGTAAAGGCAGCACGGTGGCACAGCGGAAGAGTTGCTGCCTTACAGCGCCAGTGACCCGGGTTCGATCCTGACTACAGGTGCTGTCTATTCGGAGTTCGTACGTTCTCCCCGTGACCTGCATGGGTTTTCTCCGCGTGCTCTGGTTTTCCTCCCACATTCCAAAAGACGTACGGGTTTGTAAGTTAATTGGCTTGGTAAAATTGTAAATTGTCCCTAATATGTGTAGGATAGTGTTAATCTGCGGGGATCGCTGGTCGGCATGGACTCTGTGGGCCGAAAGGCCTGTTTCTGCGCTGTAACTCTAAACGACACTAAACTAAACTAAACATTAATGATCCTGAGGCCTGAAACAAGGTGTGAGAATATCAGCCATTATCTGAGGAAGAGACATGGGTTCCACCAAGTTGTTAAGAAGCAAATGACTTCCTTTGGGAAAAATTAGATCAAGATGGGACCCTTGATGTTGAGGCCAACTGAGGTTTCTTACTGGGGTCACCTCCACTTGCCTCTTTGTTTTCTCGCAGAGAGAGGAGATCAGGGATGTTTGGTGGACAAATGGGGAAGAAATGGAGGCGGTCACAATCCCAAGAGACAAAAAACGTTGAGATTCTTGGCCCTGAGATTGACTTGTGGCCATGAATGAGGAAACATCTCAGAAACCTGAGGTCCACGGCACTGGGAGGATGAGGGGGAAAATTGGAAAGTCAAGACACGACTGATTGTTCCTCTGATTTTTAAAAACAGACCAAACACAGTTCCAAAGTCCATCAGCAAACTTACCTGAGCATCGCAAGTCAACCAGACGTCGCCAGTGACACTGAATTGGCCTTGTTCTCACTGTTTAGTTGGGTCACAGAAGTGAGAAAGATATACAATGGGGACTCGGCGTGGGGGGACCACCACGACGAACAATGGACAACGGAGGACCCAAAGTGGGGGGACCACCATGAGGGGGGGGGGGAGAACAGTGGACAATGGGGACCTGGCGTTGGGGGACCGCCGCGAGGAGGAGATCAAAGGGGGACCTGGCGCGGGGGTGCTTTGTAACTTTGTACGTGCCCTTTATGGGCGACTATTTGCATACCTTGGGTGTGCAAGCAAAGAATTTCACTGTGACTTGTCAATAAAGTATTCATTCATAAAGAAGCAGATTTTAGACAGCATGCCTTGGCACATTTTGAAACCTGTTTGAACGGACAAATTTATTAGCATCAACACATCTGCATCTACAAACGAAAAAGCAGGATGCAAGGGAAGATATAAGCACATCAGATATTTGGATCACAAAGACCTTCCTATTAATGCACGAATAACAATTATACTATATTACCTGGAGGACAAGTGGGATATATAGACATAACCTGCTGTACCTGGTCTATAGTGTACATTTTCACACTACCAAGGTACATGTAACAATAAGGTATTGAGTATGTGAAAAACATAGAAAACATAGAAAATAAGTGCAGGAGTAGGCCATTCAGCCCTTCGAGCCAGCACAGCCGTTCAATATGATCATGGCTGATCATCTAAAATCAGTACCCCGTTCTGCTTTTTCCCTCATATCCTTGATTCCTTTAGCCCTAAGAACCAAATCTAACTCTCTCTTGAAAACGTCCAGTGAATTGGCCTCCACTGCCTTCTGTGGCCACAGATTCACAACTCTCTGGATGAAAACGTTTTTCCTCATCTCAGTCCCAAATGACCTACCCCTTCTTAAACAGTGACCGCTGGTTCTGGACTCCCCCCAACATCCTACCCCTTATTCTTAAACTGTGACCCCTGGTTCTGGACTCCACCCAACATCAGGAAACATGTAACACTTTGGAGTAACACTTGGCTCTTTAAACTGAGAATACATTCTTTACTCTTTTGCCCAGGAAGAGGGCCAAGGAGAAATGCTAACTTTGGAGAATGCCTGAAATAAGAACTGATGTAGTGACCAATTAGTGTTACAGATGTGGTTGATTAACATCTGGAAACAGCAGACCTTCAATTTGGATTGGTGTTGGTTTCGAACATCTGGATTCAACACACTGGTCACTCCAGTTTAAAGCTGAACGTACAGTAGGTTAACCAGTTCATTGCAAGTGTGATCCTAAAACCTGTTGTTCTTATGAGAGAGTAACACAGCAGGAAGGCCAGCAATTACGGGTTGGGAAGGGGACCATGCGCATGCACGGGGTGTAAAGGGGATAAACTGTGTGACGGTCATTCAAGTGGTGTGTGGGTAGGTAGGTGTAGTGGGAGAGGGGAGGGGTGAGGTATTGAGTCGACGGGGCCGAGGTGATCTTAATGCTGGGGGGGGCACCCGTTATCTTTCAGTGCCATCCGCCATGTGATCTCTGCCGTATTCCTCAGATGCTGGCATTTCTCAAAGACACAGCGGCCATTTTGCCCTGGCACTGCGTTCCTTCCCGCTCCTCATTTGCGGGGCACACAAAATGGCGTCAATGGAACAAAATGGCGATCGGGCCTAGAAAGAAGCGCGGCGATAATTTAATCCAAGGTCCGGTGAGGCCAGCTCTCTTACCTTCGTTTTGGAAGTCGGGCGAGTCCAAGACGATGGGCTCTCCGAACCCCTTGCGGGTTTGGGCAATTACGTAGAACCTGTACTTGGTGTTCGCATCGACATTTTCCAACTTGTAGGTGGTCGCGTCGGGCGGAAGTCTGGGAATTGTGGAATTGCGCCTTGCCCGGGAGCCAGTTACTAGAAGTAACAAAGGAAGTGAGGTTAACAGTGAAAAGCCAGGATAGAATGGACGTGGAGAGGATGTTTCCACCAGTGGGAGAGTCTAGGACCAGACATCACAGTCTCAGAATTAAAGGATGTTCCTTTAGGAAGTAGATGAGGAGGAATTTCTTTAGTCAGAGGGTGGTGAATCTGTGAGATTCTTTGCCACTGAAGGCTGCGGAGGCCAAGTCAGTAGATATTTTTAAGGCAGAGATGGATAGATTCTTGATTAGTACGGGTGTCAGGGGTTATGGGGAGAAGGCAGGAGAATGGGGTTAGGAGGGAGAGATAGATCAGCCATGATTGAATGTCGGAGTAGACTTGATGGGCCGAATGACCTATTCCTTATGACCTTGTGACCTCAAAAAGCTGGAGTTACTCAGCGGGACAGGCAGCATCTCTGGTGACGTTTCCGGTCGAGACCCTTTTTCAGACAGAGAGCCAGGGAAGAGGGAGACAAAAGATATGGGAGAGTACGGTGTGAAAAGTACTGATCAAAGCAGACGATGATCAACTCATCTCAAAATCTATTTTTAAATTATGGTTTAATAATAGCAAAAAAACAAATTCTAGAAAAATACACCAATACCAACGCTTAAAATGTGGATTTCAAGCATGTTGGACACCGCACATCTTGAGGAAATGCGATTCCTCCTGATAGATAAATCAGACCAATACTTAACGAGTTGGTCTCCATTTGTCGTCTTTTTGGAATCATATGGTGCAACACAATTGTAGAAGCTAACTGTTCCAGGACTGGGTGAGGGATGGTCAAGAGTATAAATAATGATCTCCTTACTTTTCTTTTTTACCTTTCTACTCTCTTTTTTCTATTTTCTTTTCTTCAATTTTCTTCTTTCACTCTTTTTTTTTCTTATTCACACACTATATACCTCACGTTTTTCTATCTCTTATTATCTACTTTCTTTTTCTTATTCTTCTTTATCATAATAAAAAAATAAGAAGCTGTACATAAAATGTATTATGTCATTATATATTAGGCACTTAGGTACTTCTAATAAAATAAAAATATTAAAAAAATTTTTTTAAAAAGCAGACGATCAAGGAAATATAGAATGGTTCGTTGTTAGCTGAGGGGAGGGTGACCACGAGGCGTAGAATCAGTCAAATTTCAGTCCAATTAATCAGGAGGACAGTGAAACTAGTCAGAGGATTAAGGTGGGGGAGGGACAGGAACTTGCATTTTCCAGCAGAATTTCGAAAGGGATGGAGGATTCATGTCGCAGACTGGGCCCGGCCAGTAGACCCGGCTCACCCGCCCAGAGTGGAAGGACACGGATGGTGAGGGGTGTTTAAATTGTGCACTATTTTTGATAGGCCAGTTCATTGGCTATATTTAAGAGGGAGTTAGATGTGGCCCTTGTGGCTAAAGGGATCAGGGGGTATGGAGAGAAGGCAGGTACGGGATTCTGAGTTGGATGATCAGCCATGATCATATTGAATGGCGGTGCAGGCTCGAAGGGCCGAATGGCCTACTCCTGCACCTATTTTCTATGTATCTATGTATCTATGATACATGCATTCTAACAACATGGAGTCATAGAGAGAGTCGTGGATTGATACAGCGTGGAAATAGGTCCTTTGGCCCAACTTGCCCACACCGCCCAACATGTCCCAGCTACACTTGTCCCACCTGAGTGTCCAATATTGACTTGCGCCTAACAGGATTGATGCCCCAATACTAACTAAGTTAACAACATTGTATCTGTACACTGCAGACGGCTCGAATGTAATCATAGAGTCATGGAGTCATACGGCATAAAACCAGCCCAACTTGCCCACACCGGCCAACATGTCCCAGCTATACTGCCCTAAATTGACAAAAGGAAGCAACTGACAATTTTGTCAGCATTGAGTTATTGCTTGTTTTAGGGTATTTGAGATAAGCTCTACACAATGGTGAACAAAATACGTCTTCTCCGAGTACAATTTGAAAATATTTATACCAGAGAAGTAAGAAATTCCATCACAGTGAGCAGAAAGAAAAACACGTTTTCCTCATTTACAAGAAAACGCCTTTCTGTCAGTTGCTTCCTTTTGTCAAAGTAGGGCAGTATACTGGTCCTACCTGCTTGCGTTTGGCCCATATCCCATTCAAACCTGTCCTATCCATGCATCTGCCTAACAGCTTCTTAAACATTGGGATAGTCCCTGTCTCAACTACCTCCTCTGGCATCTCGCTCCACACACCCACCACCCTCTGTGTGAAAAAGTGTCCCTTCAGGTTCCTGCACCTTAAACCTGTTCCCCCTGGCCCTCGATTCACCTACTCAGGGCGGGAGACTCGATGTTCATCTGCCAGATCTGTTCCTCACAGGATTTTATACAGGTTGCAGTTCCTGAAGATGTATTTTGCTTTTTGTGTGCTGATGATCAAATTGGACAACCCCCATATACGTACATCGGTGGTAGAGTATGGTGTAGCCCGTGATGATCCCATTAGGCTGCCGGGGGGGAGTCCATTGCAACGTAATCGATTCCAGATCCGGTTGTCGAATCCTGAGTGAATCTGGCTTCCCAGGCACTACGAGAGAAATAGGACAGAAAAGTTAATCACTGTGTCACGTGACACTGTGAGCAAATTTGGGCACCATATTTTAATTTAGTTTAAAGATACAGCGTGGAAACAGGCCCTTCGGCCCATCGGGTCCGCACCAACCAGCGATCCCCAAACATTAACACGATCCTACACCCACTAGGGACAATTTTTACATTTACCATGCTAATTAACCTACAAACCTGAGGTAGACAAAAATGCTGGAGAAACTCAGAGGGTGAGGCAGCATCTATGGAGCGAAGGAAATAGGCAACGTTATCGGGCCGAAACCCTTCTTCAGATAGATCAGGTCTGAAGAAAGGGTTTCAGCCCGAAACGTTGCCTATTTCCATCGCTCTATAGATGCTGCCTCACCTGCTGAGTTTCTCCAGCATTTTCGTCTACCTTCGATTTTCCAGCATCTGCAGTTCCTTCTTAAGCAACCTACAAACCTGCACGTCTTTGGAGTGTGGTAGGAAACCGAAGATCTCGAGAATACCCACGCAGGTCACGGGGAGAACGTACAAACTCCGTACAGACAGCGCCCGTAGTCGGGATCGAACCCGGGTCTCCGGCGCTGCATTCGCTGTAAGGCAGCAACTCTACCGCTGAGCCACCGTCACCGCCCTGAGGAAGTATGTGGTGGTCTATGGAGGGTCCAGAGGAGGATTACGAGAATGATCCCAGGAATGAGTAGGTTAACCTGTGATGAGCTTTTGTCGGCACTGGGCCTGTACTCGCTGGAGTTTAGAAGAATGAGGAGGGACCTCATTGAAACATAACGAATAGTGAAAGGCTTGGATAGAGTGGATGTGGAGAGGATGTTTCCACCAGTGGGAGAGTCTAGGATGAGAGGTCACAGCCTCAGAATTAAAGGACGTTCTTTTAGGAAGGAGATGAGGAGAAATTTATTTCGTCAGAGGGTGGTGAATCTGTGGGATTCTTTGCCACAGAAGGCTGTGGAGGCCAAGTCAGTGGATATTTTTAAGGCAGGGGTAGATAAATTTTTGATTAGTACGGGTGTCAGAGGTTATGGGGAGAAGGCAGGAGAATGGGGTTAGGCGGGAGAGATAGATCAGACATAATTGAATGGCGGAGTAGATTTGACGGGCCGAATGGCCTAATTCTACTCCTGTCACTCATGACATGACTTATGACATCCAGAGACAGCTCCAAAAAGAGGGATCTTAATAGTTACCAGCGCGATCAATAAGTTCAAAGTGGAACTAAACTCTCGTGTTGGATTAAATTGAACGATAAAACGTGGAAACGTGGACCGAGTCCGCACCGTCCATTGATAGCCCGTTCGCACAAGTTGTATCTTATCTCTCTTTCACATCCACTCACTACACGCCAGGAACAATTTTACGGAAGCCAATTAACCTACAAACCGGCGAGAGGCACAAGATACTGGAGTAACTCAGCGGCACGGGCAGCCTCTCTGGAGAGAACCTACAAGCCTGCATATCTTCAGGATGCGGGAGGAAACTGGGGCCTCTGATGTCTACTCTATCTATCTCTCCCTCCTAACCCCATTCTCCTGCCATCTCCTCTTAACCTCCGACACCCGTACTAATCAAGAATCTATCTATCTCAGCCTTAAAAATATCCATTGACTTGGCCTCCACAGCTTTCTGTGGCAACACTTTTTCTCACAGAGAGTGGTGAGTCTGTGGACTTCTCTGCCTCAGAGGGCGGTGGAGGCAGGTTCTCTGGATGCTTTCAAGAGAGAGCTAGGTAGGGCTCTTAAAAATAGCGGAAACAGGGGATATGGGGAGAAGGCAGGAACGGGTTACTGATTGGGGATGATTAGCCATGATCATATTGAATGGCGGTGCTGGCTCGAAGGGCCAAATGGCCTGCTCCTGCACCTATTGCCTATTGACTATTGCAATGAATTCCACAGATTCACCACCCTCTGACTAAAGGCATTCCTCCTCATCTCCTTTCTAAAGGAACGGCCTTTAATTCGGAAGCTCAGACCTGCTGGTCTGGTTGTTTGGGTGGTAGATCTGCTGCACTAATCAAGATCTACCTTCGGTTCAAACCAGCGTCTGCAGTTCCTTCCTGCACAGAGTAAGAGTTGCTTGGGCTCCCGGGCAGAGTTGCCACCTACCTCCCTCCGTGGTGTTCATGGCAAACACCTCACTCCAGCCGCCAGCTCCCCTGCCGTTGACGGCGGCCACTTGGAACTTGTAGATGCTGTACGGTTGCAGTTCCGATACCACGGCACGCGCCAGGCGGCTCTGGGAGTCCATCACCTTCATGCGCGACTTGTACCGGCTGGTCTTCAGCAGACTACCCTCGTTCCAGTACTGAATCTGTGCACAGGAAGACACCCAGTTAGATTGCCCCCCCCAACTTTCTCCGATAGGACCCTGGCCGATATTCACTGGAAGGACGAGAGGATATCTTATAGAAACATGTAAAATTCTTAGGGGTTTGGACAGGCTAGATGCAGGAAAAATGTTCCCCATGTTGGGGGAGTCCAGAACCAGGGGTCACAGTTTAATAATAAGGGGTAGGCCATTTAGGACTGAAATCAGAAAAAAACTTTTTTCACCCAGAGAGTTGTGAATCTGTGGAATTTCCTGCCTGTGGATGCCAATTCACTGGATGTTTTCAAGAGAGAGTTAGATAGAGCTCTAACAGAATCAAGGGATATGGGGAGAAAGCAGGAGTGAGGTACTGATTTTGGATGATCAGCCATGATCATATTGCTGGCTCGAAGGGCCAAATGGCCTCCTCCTGCACCTATTTTCTCTGTTTCTATGTAACTCGGCGGGTCAGGCAGCATCCCTGGAGAAAGTAGATAAAGTCATAGTCATAGAGCGATACAGCGTGGAAATAGGTCCTTCGGCCCAACTTGCCCACACCGGCCAACATGTCCCAGCTACATTAGTCCCACCTGCCCGTGTTTGGCCCAATGGAGGAGGCCCAGGACAGAAAGATCAGTATGGGAATGGGAAGGGGAGTTATAAGTGATTGGGAACCGGGAGACCCAATAGGCCTTGGTGCAATTGTTCAACAAAATGGCTGCCGAGTCTACGGTTGGTCTCGCCGGTGTGCTGGAGAACACCTCTGGAACGTTGGATGCAGTAGATGAGGTGAGAGGAGGTGCACATGTAACCTCTATCTCACCTGGAAAGACTAGTTCGAGGCACTTGCTTTCTTTGAGGAGTTTGCAGCACAAAACTCCTCATTCACTTGGCTTTTGATGGTTGAGTTGTACTGGCAGTAATATTCAACGCTAGAACCATGGAGTGCAGCGTAGGTTCATGGGGTTAATTCCCGGGATGGCGGGACTGTCATATGTTGAAAGAATGGAGCGACCGGGCTTGTATACTCTGGGATTTAGAAGGATGAGAGGGAATTCCTATTGAAACATGTAAGATTATTAAGGGATTGGACACGCTAGAGACAGGAAACATGTTCCCGATGTTGGGGGAGTCCAGAACCAAGGGGCCACAGTTTAAGAATAAGGGGTCGGCCATTTAGAACGGAGATGAGGAAAAACTTTTTCACCCAGAGAGTTGTGAATCTGTGGAATTTTCTGCCTCAGAAAGCAGTGGAGGCCAATTCTCTGGATGTTTTCAAAAGGGAGTTAGACAGAGCTCTTAAAGATAGCGGATATGAGGAGAAGGCAGGAACGGGGTACTGATTGTGGATGATCAGCCATGATCACAGTGAATGGCGCTGCTGGCTCGAAGGACCGAATGGCCTACTCCTGCACCAATTGTCTATTGCCTATTGTCACCTTACCTCTTAAGATAGATACATAAAGTGCTGGAGTAACTCAACGGGACAGGCGGTATCTCTGGAGAAAAGGAACGGGTGGCGTTTTGGGTTGAGACCATCCAGCTACTTACTCGATAGCCGATGAGATATCCCCGGATATTTTCTTGTGGTACTTCCCTCCACTGCAACAAAATGGCCGTGCTGTTGAAGTGCCTCCCGGATAAGCTCGTTGGAGCCGCGTTTGGATCTAAATGCAAGCACAAAGCAGGTCAAAGTCCATTCCTCAAGGAACTTTAGATGTTAGACTTTGGAGATACGACAGGCCCTTCGGCCCACTGTGCCCGCGCCGGTACCAGCGTTCACCCCGTACACCAGCACTACCCTGCACACTGGGGGACAATTTTCCATTTTTACCAAAGCCAAATAACCTACAAACCCGCACGCCTTTGGAGTGCGGGAGGAAACCGGAGATATTGGGGGAAAAAACCCACGCAGGTCACGGGGAGAACGTACAAACTCCATACAGACAAGCACCGGTAGTCAGGATCGAACCCATGTCTCTGCCGCTGTGAGACAGTGGCTCTACCGCTGCGCCATTGTTAATATTTCAGGTTGTTGATTGTTCAGTAGTCAGGATCGAACCTAGGTATCTAAGGCAGCACTCTACCGCTGCGCCACCCTGCTCCCTGATGTCACAGGTCAGGCTGTATAGCCCAAGTACTCGAGAAGATAGGTCCCTATTTAAGCCCCCATCCAAAATACAGCACATATGACCATTCAGTATGGCACTGATGTACTAGCCTTGGCGATATGCTTGGGCCTCTGTGATGAGATCTTAAACAACTCTTCATCTCCCCCCACCCCCCCAAGTATCCAGAGTTTAGTTTAGTTTAGAGATACAGCGTGGAAACAGGCCCTTCGGCCCACCGGGTCCGTGCCGACCAGCGATCCCACATTCACACTAGTTCTATCCTACACGCGAGGGACAATTTACAGAAGCCAATTAACCTACAAACCCGCACGTCTTTGGAGTGTGGGAGGAAACTGGAGCATCCGGGTAAAACCCACGCAGGTCACGGGGAGAACGTACAAACTCCGTACAGACAAGCACCCATGGTCAGGATCGAACCCGGGTCTCTGGCGCTGGAAGGCAGCAACTCTACTGCTGTGAGGTGGGGGCGGTGTTTACTATGGTGAGCCTGAGACCCCCACCCTGTCAGAAGATCCCCGCTTAAGTGTGCACTCAGGGAGGTCCAACGTAGAAAAAAGGTGCAGGAGTCGGCCATTCGGCCCTTCGAGCCGGCAACGCCGTTCTATATGATCATCGCTGATGGGCAGTGAAGTACACACTTGTTCAACACGGAAGCAATTCCCAGACGGCTCCACCCGAATACACTTACATTCTTCGCCCGAGTATCCGATGATGACGTCTGGCTCGGGACCCGGGCCGAAATCGTTCACCACCTGCACTTTGATCTCGTAGGGGGTGAAGAGGGGCGTCGGAGAGACGACGTAACTGGACCTGGTCACCGTGACCGTTGACCATTCCCCGCCCACGTCCCGCTGCCTCCAGCTGATGATGTACCTGACGTTGAGATCACTGACCTGGGTAGCAGACAGCGGCTGGAAAACACAGCGAATGAAACCCAGGCATGAACATTTGCAAGAGATGTTCGGAGCCAACGGGCAGCTGAACTCACCCTCGGACTGTCCTGGTTCGGACTTTGTGGAAAGGGCCCGTCCCACTTGGCGATTTTTTTCGGCGACTGCCGGCGTCATATCAGTGTCGCCAAAAGATTTTGAACATTTCAAAATCCAGCGGCGACAACAAAAAATGTCGCGACACTTGATGAAACACCGCCGCGTCTCCGCCACATCACGCCGCAATTTTTTCGGTGACCTGATACGTCAGTCAATGATGCCCTTAAAGGGCCTGTCCCACTTACGCAACTTTTTTCGGCGACTGACGGCGCCCGTCATAGGTCATGACAGGTCGCCGAAAATTTCCAACACGCTGAAAATCAAGCGGCGACCAGAACAAAGTACGATTCTTTGGGCGACTACTCACGACCATACAGGCTTCACCCCACGATATGTCGCCCGTATGGTCGTGAGGAGTCTCCTCAGTCGCCCAAAGAGTTGTAGCATCTTTCTGGTTGCCGCTGGATTTTCAACATGTTGAAAATTTCCGGCGACCTGCAATGACCTATGACGGGTGCCGGCAGTCGCTGAAAAAGTCGCGTAAGTGGGACAGGCCCATGAGAAAGAACTGCAGATGCTGGTAAAATCGAAGGTGGGCGCAAAACGTCGCCCATTCGAGACCACCCGAAACGTCGCCCATTCCTTCTCTCCAGAGATGCTGCCTCACCCGCTGAGTTACTCCAGCATTTTGTGTCTCCCCTTGATCGGACTTTACTGGCTTTATCTTGCACTGACACCTTATTCACATTTTTCCCTTCATCGTGTATCTGTACTCTGCGGACGGCTCGATTGCAATCACGAATCGTCTTTCCGCTGACTGGTTAGCGCGCAACAAAAGCTTTGCACTGTGCCTCGGTACACGTGTGACAAGTAACTGAACTCAACCTCAGAAACTGCAGGTAAAAGTTCAACGGTTCAATGGTTCTTTTGTTATCACGTGCACCAAGGAATTAATAGATCTGTAAGGTTATTCCCATACATCAGGACCCGATTAAGTACCAAATGCATGGGAACAGGTCACTGAGACCATCCAGATGCAAGAGTCTCCAGGTTTTGGCACCATTTGGTACCATTTGCACAGGTCAGGTTGGGGGGAGTTCCCACCGTCGATGGGGATTTCCCCTCGCCACGGGTACCACCATGTACACCCGTGTTACCTGCTCCATGGTCGGATAGTCGGCGACTAAACCGTCTCCCCCACCTGGTTTGCCAGGTGAGGATGGGGCTGTGGACCCCCAGCAGGACCAAAAACAACACCTGTCAAAGGGCGGATGAGCTTCTGGCGAGCCAACGGCCATCCACACTTCAGTAGAAGTTGCGATCACTGTCGTACACGGCATTGTGAGGAGTGAAGAAAAACATGAAATGTAATTCTTCCCTCTCCTTGCTTCTCAAAGGGGAAGATGTTGATTGATCGATTCACAGTCCAAAACGACCGGAGAGAGGGGTCCCGACCAGAAATGTCGCCCTATTCTCCAGAGACGCTGCCTGATCCGCAGAGTTACTCCTGAATGTTGTGCCTATCTTTGGTATAAACATGCATCTGCAGTTCTTTGTTTCTACGTGTTGGCTGTTCCACTGCTCCACATGGATACAGTATGGAAACAGCCCCCATCGGCCTGCCGAATCCACGTTGACCATAGATCACCCGTTCACACTAGTTCCATGTCATCCCACTTTTACATCCAGTCCCTGCACACTGGGGGGCAATTTTCAGAGACCAATTAACCTACAAACCCGCGTGTCTTTCGGATGTGGAATGAAACCGGAGCACCCAGAGGAAAAGCACGCGGTCACGGGGAGAACATGCAAACTCCACACAGGCAGCGTCCAAGCTCAGGTTTGAACTTGGATCTCTGCTATGGTGAGGCAGCAGCTCTACCTGTTCATAAGTTCTGGGAGCAGAATTAGGCCATTCGGCCCATCAAGCCCACTCCGCCATTCAATCATGGCTCACCTATCTTTCTCTACCTCACAACCCCATTCCCCTGCCTGCTCCTCATAACCACTGACACCCGTACTGATCAAGAATCTGTCAATCTCCAATGTTAAAAATATCCATTGACATGGCCTCCACGGCCTCCTGTGGCAATGAATTCCACAGATTCACCGCCCTATGAGCTGCCCAAGTTGACGTGTTTCCTCCTCTGGCTTCATAGACCACTGGCAAAATGTGACGTTCCTGTGTGGCAAATGGAACTTGTGGAAAACTGCACTTACTGTCCAGCTGATCTGCATGCTGGATTCCGATATTCCCGCCCCTCGGACATCAGTGGGATTCATCTCAGGAGCTGGGAAACAAAAGTGATGTTAGACTTCCTGAGCCTCCAAGAAGATAAGAAGATATGGGAATTAAGTTTAGTTTAGTTTAGAGCTGCAGCACGAAAACAGGCCCACCGAGCCCGCGCAGACCAGCGATCTCCGCACACTAACTCTATCCGACACACACCCTGGACAATTTTACATTTACACCAAGCCAATTAACCTACAAACCTGTACGTCTTTGGAGTGTGGGAGGAAACCGAAGATGTCGGAGAAAACCCACGCAGTCACGGGGAGAACGTACACACTCCGTGACAGACGAGCTCCCATAGTCGGGATCGAACCCGGGTCTCTGGCGCTGTAAGGCAGCAACTCTACCGCTGCGCCACCGTGCCCTTCCAGGAATTGACTGGTTATCTCCAAGATATTTCAGTGAGCAAAACCAGGAAGGAAAACTATGGCAGCTTGAATAAAAGCCCTGCACCTTCTCTCATTTTATTCATCCTTTTGTTATATATAACAACACAGAAGTCTGCGGAAAAGACTGTGTGGCAGTTAGGAGTTATTCCATTTCACCTTCAGAACACAGAACATAACCGCACAAGGACAGGCCCTTCGGCCCACAATGTCTGTGCCGAACAAGATGCCGAGATAAACTAATCTCCTCTGCCTGCATGTGAACCATATGTCTCCGTTCCCTACATATCCATGCACCTAGAACAAGCCTCTCGAACAACACTATTGTATCACCACTCCTGGCAGCACGTTCCGGGCACCCACCACCCTCTGTGCATGAAGCTCTGCTCTTTTAAAATTTGTCGCTCACACTCAAAGCTACGCCCTCTATTCTTTGACATTCCAACCCTGGAAAAAGGTTCTGACTGCCTACCCAATGTATGGCTGGTGCACCCTCGGTGGCCCTATGTACCTTTGTATATACAACTATCAGTTCTCACCTCAACCTCCGGCGCTTCAGAGAAAACAACCAACAGTTGTCCATCCTCTGTTGGGGGAGTCCAGAACCAGGGGCCATGGTTTAAGAATAAGGGGTCAACTGTTTAGAATGGAGATGAGGAAAAACCTTTTTCACACAGAGAGTTGTGAGTCTGTGGAATTCTCTGCCTCAGAGGGCGGTGGAGGCCGGTTCTCTGGATGCTTTCAAGAGAGAGCTAGACAGAGCTCTTAAAGATAGTGGAGTCATGGGATATGGGGAGAAGGCAGGAATGGGGCTACTGATTGTGGATGATCATCCATGATCACATTGAATGGCTGGAGGGGCCGAATGGCTCTCTCCTGCACCTATTGTCTATTGTCTATTGTCGCTCCATGTAGCTAATACTGTCATACCCATAATGTTTGGTCTATTTTCTGGACATAGTGTATCATACGGACAATCGACCGGGGACAGGACATATTCAAATGAAATCTCCAGATATGCAACCAAGCAGCGTTGCCACCCTCGCCAGGCAGGTATAAAGGTTATTGATCTCAACATGTCTCCTCAGGGGTGAGGAATGGAGTTCCCATCTCAGCCACATCCATGCATGGTCTTTCAGGAAGGACCAGGGTAAGACGTCTGGTTCCAAAGTGCAGGTGGTCCCACCATGGCTCTTCTTTGATACACAGTGTGATAGTCATAGAGACATACAGCGTGGAAACAGGCCCTTCTGCCCAACTTGCACACACCGACCAACATGCCCCACCTACACCAGTCCCGCCTGCCTGCATTTAGCCCATATCCCTCTAAACCTGTCCTATCTACAGTATGTATCTGCCTAAATGTTTCTTAAACGCAGTGATAGGGCATGCCTCAACTACCTCCTCCGGCAGCTCGTTCTATGCACCCACTGCCCTCAGAATGGCCAAGTACTCCAGGGTCCACAGTTAACTGTATAGATAGAGTCATAGCATCCATCAGCGTAGAAACAGGTCATTTGGGCTAATTTGCCCCACACCGAGCAACGTGTCCCATCTTCACTAGTCCCACCTACCCAGGTTTGGGCCATATCCCTCTAACCCTGTCCTGTCCATGCACCGGTCTAAATATTTCTTAAACACTGTGATAGTACCTGCCTCAACTACCTCCTCCGGCAGCTCGTTTCACCCTTTGTGTAAAACAAGTTGCCCCTCAGGATCCGATTAAATCTCTTGCCCCCTCACCTTAAACCTATGTCCTCAGGTTCTCGATTCCCCTACTCTGGGTAAAAGATTCTGCGCATTTACCCAATCTGGGTAAAAGGAAATGCCGAGGCAAATAACTCTGAAGCCAAAATAATTTGCTAAATGGGATAAAGGGAAGCAATTGATGAAGAATGTGAAGGATTGCATGTTAATGCACACATCTACTTTTTATGGGGTTTTTTAAATCAAAAATAATGTATTCAATTCTGATCATGATACAAAACCGTGGTGACACACCCACCACCAAATTACAAAATCACCAAATTATCTCGACACGAAATTTCCAAACAACTAAGTTACAATCCTTACAAATATACTAAATAACTACTGTACAACTATGTCCCTTTCTAACACCACCCGGGCGCGGACGTAACCCCGGTAAAGGGGCGAGCGTCTGGCTCGGGCAAAGCCCTCTTCCGCCTGGCGCCGTGACCCGTGGATGGCCAACTTGGCCAGGCCTAGGAGCAACCCAACCAGGACATCTTCAGCCCTGCCCTCTCCCTAGATCCCGTCACCAGTCCTTCGGTCGCTGACAGCTCCCCCTACGGGCCCCAGGTGGAGGTGCGGTGCTCCTTGCCCTCCGGACCTTGGCTTCAAGGGATGCTCTACTGGTCACTACCACATTGTTGTCGGTGGTGAGGGGACTTCATGTTTCTGTACCTCCTGCTCAATGGTAGCAACGAGAAGAGGGCATGATCCAGGTGGTGGAGATCCCAGATGATGCTGCCTTCTGGAGGCAGCACCTCAGGTAGATGTTTAGTTTAGTTTAGAGATGCAGCGTGGAAACAGGCCCTCCGGCCCACCGAGTCCATGCCAACCTGCGATCCCCACACACTAACATTATCCTACACATTGGCGACAATTTACAATTTATAATTTACTCGCGGATGGCCAGCCTTCTTCTACTGTGGGGTGTTGGTCTGAAGGCTGGGCCTGATTTTTGACATGATATTGTTCAGCCTTTAAGTGAGGTCATTGCCAGCAGAACAGCGATGGAAAGGTCCAGGACAGGACTGTTACCTGCTCCGGTCGTCTGATAACGTTCCGAGGGGAGACTAGGGGCACCTTCGCCCACTTCGTTCACTGCGATGACCCGGAACTGATGGTTGACGTACGGAGCGAGCTGCAACACTGCGGAGTTGATGTTTCCCGGGATCCTGGTTAAATTGTGCCACTTTCTGGGCTCAAACCTGTTTTCTTCGTACTGCACGATGAACTCTGCGAAGAGAGGGCGACATAGCGA
The DNA here is from genome assembly GCA_038087875.1 of Malacoraja senta. Lineage (NCBI taxonomy): Eukaryota > Metazoa > Chordata > Chondrichthyes > Rajiformes > Rajidae > Malacoraja > Malacoraja senta. Next base: position 6,086,848 of record CM075981.1, on the reverse strand, counting down.
GAGCAACAAATCCGTCAACGTCTCTCAACTCGTTTCGTTTTTAGTTTGGAGATGCAGCAGGGAAACAGGCCCTTCTGGCCCATTGAGAGAACAAAGAGGGAACCAGGCAGGAGGAGGTGGGGGGGGGGGAGGGGGGGTATACCAAGAACAAAAAAGGACCATTTGGGACGATATTGAATACTCTTGTAACCATGGCGACGCCCTTCACATAGCGACTCTTTGCATACCTTGTGATACAAAGAATCTCACTGTGGCGTGTCACATGTGTTAATAAAGTATCAATCAATCAATCAATCAGTGATATTAATAAGATTATTAGTTTAACACAAAAAGCTGGCGTAACTCAGCGGGACAGGCAGCATCTCTGGAGAGAAGGAATGGGTGACGTTTCGGGTCCCGAAACGTCACCCATTCCTTCTCTCCAGAGATGCTGCCTGTCCCGCTGAGTTACTCCAGCATTTTGTGTCCATCTTTGGTTTAAACCAGCATCTGCAGTTCCTTCTTACAGGATATTAGTTTAGTTTTGTTTAGAGATACCGTGCGGAAACAGGCCCTTTGGCCCACCTAGCCCGCACCGACCAGCGATCACCCTGTACATTCGCACTATCCCACAAACTAGGGACAATTCTTACAGGAGCCAGTTGACCTACCCAGCTGTACGTCTTGGGAAAGTGGGAGGAAACCGGAGTACCCGGAGAAAACCCACGCAGGTCACGGGGAGAAGGTACAAACTCCGTACAGACAAGCAGCTGTAGTCAGGATCGAACTTGGTTCTCTGGCGCTGTAAGGCAGCAACTCCACCAGTGAGCCACTGTGCCGCTCCTATCCATATACCCGTCCAAATGGTTCTGGTTGCTATTCTCTCATCAATATAATCCATGTCTGAAGAAGGGTTTCGGCCCGAAACGTTGCCTATTTCCTTCGCTCCATAGATGCTGCTGCACCCGCTGAGTTTCTCCAGCATTTTTGTGTAATCCATGTTGAATCTCATTTTTATCTTACTAAGTTAACTCTTGACTTACCAATAATTTATTTTAAGAGGGTGACGAATCTGTGGAATTCTTTGCCACAGAAGGCTGTGGAGGCCTTCAGATGGCAGTTTTAAGGGGAAGATAGATGGAATCTTGATTAGTACGGGTGTCGGGGGTTATGGGGAGAAGGCAGGAGAATGGGGCTGAGAGGGAAAGATAGATCAGACATGATTGAATGGCGGAGTAGACTTGATGGGCTGAATGGTCTAATTCTGCTTCTATCACCTACGAACTTATGAGACATTGCAAGTATGTACAGCTTAAAGAGCCTGTCCCACTTACGCGATTTTACGCAACATGTCGCGGGGTGACGCCTGCTTGGTCGTGAGTAGCCGCCCAAAGAGTCGTACCTTTTTCTGGTCGCCGTTGGATTTTCAACATTTTGAAAAATTTCGGCGACCTTTCTGCGAATATGACGGGTGCCGGCAAGTGGCGGAAAAAAATCGCGTAAGCGGGACAGGCCCTTTGGTCTTTTCCTTGGTCGCCTTGACGAGCCAACATTGGGTACCAAATGCGATGACCAAAATAAATCAATGGTGCATCTTGTTCAAGGCAAAGGCTGATTCCGTACCTGTGATTGGGCTGTTGTTGTCATCGCCAGGAATCCAGGTCAATCTAATGCTGCGATCTTCTGGGTCCGTTAGTTCCAGGTCTCGAGGAGGCGCAGGGCGGTCTACAATGTCGAAAAATGCAACTGATACATCTCTCTGAATCGCCCCCTCCCAATCCACCCTCGAACGTAATAGTTGGAAATGCGACCATGCCAACCAAACCAAATGAACTCAAAGATCAAAACAATGAAACCGACCTCCCTTCCACTGACTCTATTTATATCTCACGTTGCCTCGGCATTCGCACAAATGCTTACCTCTTACCTCTCCCAGTGTATACATACAGTCAATGCCACTTAAGAGAATAACATTATTTAGGTCATTTGATTAGCCCCATGATCCTTCCATCTTTTGCAGACCATTTTGTTTTGGAAGGCACCAAAATATAATGCGGTAAGTGCCTTAGTGGTTAGAGGGGATAGCATTGTCCTGTGATTTGTGTTAGAAAGAAGGTCACAGCATGCATGTTATACCACAAGTTCTGTATCTGGGAATATTACTGTGGTTAATGCTTTTACGTTTTAATCAGTCTTTTTTCCTGGAGTTTATCTTGCACTGATTCGATACTGTATCTGTACACTGTGGATGGCTCGATTGTAATCATGTATATAGTCTTCTCGCTAACTTGAGAGCATGCAACAAAAAGCTTTTCACTGTACCTCGGTACACGTGACAATAATAAACTGACCTGAACAGTCCAAGAAAGAAAAAACTGGGGTGCTGATCATCAGAGGTTTTAAGAGTAGACCCAGGATAATAAACCACAGTCTATATATATTTATTAGGAAGCATCACAGCTTGGTTTGGGAACAGCTCCATCCAAGGCCACAAGAAGTTGCAGCAAATTGTGGACGCAGCCCAGACCATCACACAACCGACCTCCCTTCTATTGACTCCATCTACACCTCACGCTGCCTCGGCAAGGCCAGCAGCGTAATCAAGGACGAGTCGCACCCTGGCCACTCCCTCTTCTACCCTCTCCCATCAGGCAAAACGTATAGAAGTGTGAAAACACACACCTCCAGATTCAGGGACAGTTTCTTCCCGGCTGTTATCAGGCAACTGAATCATCCTACCACAACCAGAGAGCAGTGCTGAACTACTGTGGTGACCCTCAGACTATCCTTGATTGGACTGTGATGGCTTTACCTTGCACTAAATGTTATTCCCTTATCATGTATCTACACACTGTAAATGGCTCGATTGTAATCATGTCTTTTCTTTACGCTGACTGGATAGCAGGCAACAAAGGCTTTTCACTGTACCTCGGTACACGTGACAATAAACTAAACTGAACTGACATATCAGGCCAATATTTGTAATATTATCCCTTTAATTATAATGAGACCCAGCAGAAGACAACGCAAGCTTCTTTTTATAATGAAACGGAGGAATCTGAGTTTGATCTGACATGTGCCATCTTTGGAAAGAAACATATTTCTTAAACTTGTTCATTTCAAGGTGCTTGATGTTAAATTTGGAGGCCTATCGTTTCAGGCAGCATCTCTGGAGAAAAAGGATGTATGATGTTTAGAGATCGGAACCTTTCTTCACACCCGAATGATGCTGCCTCGCTCAGTTACTCCAGCACTTGGTGGCTATCTTCAGTATAAACCAGCATCTGCAGTTCCTTTCTAAACTTTTACTGAACTCATAGAATAATGGACTCATGGGGTCATACAACATGGAAACATGGCCTTTGTCCCACACCTGAATGGTGACGTTTTGGGGTCGAGACCTTTTTCAGACAATGAAGCCCCCCTGAACCATTCTGGGTTTAGTTTGGCAATACCTTGGACATGAACTATCCCAGAATCAGTCTGAAGATGCGGTCCTGACCCAAAACGTCATCTGTCCATTCCCGCCACAGTTTCTGCCTGACCCGCTGAGTTAGTCAAGCACTTTGTTTTCTTGCCCAGAGTAATAGTGTGAGGGCAAAGATGAAGGCCGTGGACGGCAACAGGATGAACGAGCTCATCAGGAACACTGGATCCGTCCTGGGGGCGGAGTTGGATTCATGGGAGGTTGGTCTTGGAGGGGAGGATGCTCCTCAAACTGCGGAGCATCCTGGACAATACAGCCCTCCCCCTCCATGACACACTGGTCAACCTGAGGAGCCAGAAGCGCTGGCTCGAAGGGCCGAAGGGCCTTCTCCTGCACCTACGTTTTCTGCAACAGACTGGTTCCACCAAGATGCAGCACAGAACGCCTCAGGAGATCCTCCTTCCCTGTGGCTATCAAACTGTACAACTCCACCCCTTCTGTCGTGGTGTGGACTAACTCCCCCCCCCACCCCCACCCCCAATTCTTTGCACATCCCAATCCTTTCCACTCGTCAATTTAATTTCATGTTTCATGTATCTTGTTGTGTTTTATGACTGTTGGCAGACCCAATATCCCTCCTGGGATAAATAAAGTCCTATTGTATCATATTGTAGTGCACTCAGGTAGTCCTTGCTTTCTCCCCCTTCCCCTTTCCCTTCCCCTTCCCCTTCCCTTCCCAGCTCTCCCACTAGCCTACTGTCTCCACCTCTTCCTTTCTTTTTCCCGCCCCCCCCCAACATCAGTCTGAAGAAGGGCCTCGACCCGAAACGTCGCCTAATCCTTCTCTCCATAGATGCTGCCTCACCCGCTGAGTTCCTCCAGCACTTTTTGTCTACCTTCGATTTTATTTTTCCCCCAGCATCTGCAGTTCTTTCTTAAAGACTGCGGGGAATATGGTGCCTGATAAGGGAATGGTGTTAGACCATACGTGACTGTTCAGGGTGACCTCCGCAACCGCGGAACAGGTTTGAGAATGACGTCGCCAGGCGCAAGTTGTTAACGGGTTTGAGGTAGTTAGTAAGCAGATTACCTTTAAGTACAGCAGCAAGCGGGGTAATGTGGGTGGAGGGGACAACTGTGAAGGTAAGAGGGAGGACGAGAGAGTTTAGTTTCCACATTGATCACACAGTTACATTAAAATAAAGATTACAGTTAGTTTTGAGGAATTACAGATAAGCATCAAGAGATTTGTTGGATTGTACATATGGCAACAGACAAGGCGATTGGTAGTCCAGCGCTCAATGCATTGAAAACCTTATTGCCTCCCGTTCCATCTTTTCCTGCCCTTTGATGCATTTAGTCATACAGGTCCACCACCGATTTTCCGGCGAATCCCAGTTCCAGAGTCTTGCCGGATTATCCGTTTTGCCGGACGAACAGAGGTCACGGCCTCCGAGAGGAGTCCAACTTCCCTCCTGGGATAAATGAAGTTCTATCGTATCGGATCAGTACTTAAACTTCGCAGTAGGACAGTGGAACAGATTAGAACCGTTGTTCTGCAGAGGTTAGTATCATAGAGTGATACAGCGGGAAACAGGTCCTTCGGCCCAACTTGCCCACACTGGCCAACAGGTCCCAGTTACACTAGTCGCACCTGCACTCATTTGGTCTATATCCCTCCAAACCCTGTCCTATCCATGTACCTGTCTAACTGTTTCTTAAACGTTGGGATAGTCCCTGCCTCAACTACCTCCTCTGGCAGCTTGTCCCACACACCCACCACCCTCTGTGTGAAAAAATTACCCCTCGGATTCCTATTAAAACTTTCCCCCTTCACCTTAACCCTATGTCCTCTGGTTCTCGATTCACCTACTCTGGGCAAGAGACTTGGTGCATCTACCCGATCTCTTCCTGTATGCAAAAAAAAGAAGACACTTCACCGTATCACAGTACACGGAGATACCGGTCCGTAAAGTCGTCCTCGGAGATCGGCTGTGGGAACGGATCTGCCGGCTCTGGCCGGGTTGGAGTTCCAGAGTCCCGCCTGCAGGGGGCAAATTCGAGCCGCCGATCGGCCGCGGAAGTCCAGATGAGGTTGGGATCGGCCGCCTCGCCCGGCCTAGGCGCCACATTTGCGGGGGGGGGGGGGGGACCTCCAGGGTGGGTTTTCACGTGCGCTCTCGTAATTTTGTCTGGATTAAAGGAGGTGTCGGACAAACAGTTGGCGGAAAATCGGTGGTGGACTTGTAGTTGGGAGTGACTCTACTTTGTCTTATATTTTCATATGACACCGTAGGAAGACATTCGGCCCATTTAGACTATGCTAGAAAGTTATGGGAACAGGGGAGGTAATGGATGCAGTCCTGAAAGAGATTTTTGCATCTTCGCTGGTCGTCTCATCTGCCGTTTCTCCCCGAAACTTCCATCTGATTTCTATCCCGTGATAACCTTCAATAACCTTCCTTGCCAACCACAACTCACCGCGTTTCATGTCGTCTGCAAACATACCAATCACACTTGTTTAGTTTAGAGAGACAGCGTGGAAACAGGACCTTCGGCCCACCCTGCACAAGCACTATCCTACACACTAGGGACAATTTACAACCAAACTCAATTAAACTACAAACCTGTATGTCTTTTGAATGTGGGAGGAAACCGGAAAACCTGGGGCAAACCCACGTGGTCACGGGGAGAACGTACAAACTCCGTACACACAGCATTCGTAGTCGGGATCGAACCCGGGTCTCCGGCGCTGTAAGGCAGCAACTACCGCTGCGCCACCGTGCCGCCAACAATGACACTTCTGATATGGACCCATTCCTTACAGTAGAGACTTTCTATTTGATAGGGGACGATCAGCCATGATCACAATGAATGGCGGTGCTCGCTCGAAGGGCCGAATGGCCTCCTCCTGCACCTATTTTCTATGTTTCTATGTTTCTATCTATGATTTTTGATCGAACATAGGAAATTCATTCATCTTTAATATTTACTTACTTGCGTCATCAAATAGGGGAACCATGGTGTTTTGAAATAAATAACCTGCTTTAGTTAAACGGAGTCTGTTGAACAAAATTAGAGCAGACAATTCTGCGGGGCTATGTACTGGGGATTGAGTTATTGAGGAAACCAGGAAGCACGTGAAGAGGATGTTTTCACGAGTGGGAGAGTCCAGGACTAGAGGCCACAGCATCAGAATTAAAGGATGTTCCTTTAGGAAGGAGATGAGGAGGAATTTCTTTCGTCAGAGGGTGGTGAATCTGTGGAATTCATTGCCGCAGGAGGCTGTGGAGGCCAAGTCGATGGATATTTTTAAGGTAGAGATAGATTCTTGATTAGTACGGGTGTCAGGGGTTATGAACTTATGAACTGATGAAAGGAAGACATTGTTTTCGTGTTGGGAGACTGTGGCCAAAGGAGTGTCGTTTAGTTTAGTTTAGAGATACAGCGCAGAAATAGTCCTTTCGGCCCACCGAGTTCGCACCAACCAGCGATCCCCGCACACTAACACTAATCCACACACACTTGGGACAATTCACACATACACCAAGGCCAATTAACCTACAAACCTGCACGTCTTTGGAGTGTGGGAGGAAACCGAAGATCTCGGAGAAAACCCACACGGTCGCGGGGAGAACGCACAAACTCCGTACAGACCGCGCCCGTGGTCGGGTTCGAACCCGGGTCTCTGGCGCTGGTGAGTGAGCGTTGTAAGGCAGCGACTCTACCGCGGCGCCACCGTGCCGGGTGTGGTGCGGGCTGTCGCTGGAGAGTCTGCTGCTCACAATTCGTGATGAGGAAAGGGCAGAACCAACAAGATCATGTCATTTACCTAGAACCGTGAGGCGTGCTTTAGCTGAGTCTCTGTCGAGATCCGTGCGGGCGATACAGGTGTAGATGCCTTCATCTCGTTCAGACACGTTGATAATTGTCAAAGAAACCTCATCTTCCTTCGCCCTGAAATTAGAGTAAGTCTGGTTATTTATTTATCTTCTTTCTTTCCTCTGAAACCCTTTTTCCTCAGAGTACTGACCCAACACCAGTGTAATATAAGGTCATAAGTGATAGGAGCAGAATTAGGCCATTCGGCCCATCATCTACTCCGCCATTCAATCGTGGCTGATCTATCTCCCCTGCCCTCTCCCCGTAACCTCTGACACTCCTTACTGATCAAGAATCTATCTATGTCTGCCTTAAATATACCCATTGATCCAATGTATAAGAAAGAACTGCAGATGCTGGAAAAATCGAAGGTAGACAAAAATGCTGGAGGAACTCAGCGGGTGAGGCAGCGTCTATGGAGCGAAGGAATAGGCGACGTTTTGGGTCAAGACTCTTAAGGTATAGGTGACGTTAAGGACCCTTAAGGAATAGGTGACCCTTAAGGACCCTTAAGGGTCTCGACCCGAAACGTCACCTATTCCTTCTCTCCATAGATGCTGCCTCACCCGCTGAGTTCCTCCAGCATTTTTGTCTACCTTCCATTGATCCTATATAGATTACCGAGGCTGACATTTCGTTTCATTTAAGAGATACCGCGTGGAAACGGGCCATTCGGCCCACGGAACCCATGCTGGCTCTGTGACTTACTTCCGTAGCTAAATAAAAACACATTATTGCTCACTTAAGACTTTAGACTTCGGAGACTATGGGGAAAGAGGCCCCTCGGCCCACCGAGTCCACGCCGACCGTCGATTACCAGTTCACTAGTTCTATCCAACACACTCTAGGGACAATTTACAGAAGCCAATTTAACCTTTAAACCTGCACGTCTTTGGAATGTGGGAGGAAACTAGAGCACCCGGAGACAACCCACGCGGCCACGGGGAGAAACGTACAAACTGCGTAGAGACAGCACACGTGATCAAGGTCGAACCCGGGTCTCCGGCGCGGTAAGGCAGCAACTCTACCGCTGCGCCACCGTGCCGCCTGAGGTACAGGGGTGAGTGGCTGTAGTCTGACCCACACTAGCCAAGACCAGTCTGTTACACAGTGAGATTCTGACTAAACCCAGGCAGGTGTAGGAAGGAACTGCAGCCGCTAGTTTAAACCGAAGCTGGACGCAGCAAAATGCTGCAGTATCTCAGCGGGTTAGTTAACAAGAAACCTACCGAACAGCGAAAGGCCTGGATAGAGTGGATGCGAAGAGGATGTTTCCATTAGTGGGAGTCTAGGACTAGAGGTCATAGTGTCAGAATTAAAGGTCGTTCCTTTAGGTAGATGAGGAGGAATTTCTTTCGTCAGAGGGCGGTGAATCTGTGGAACTCTTTGCCAAGGAAGGCTGTGGAGGCCAAGTCATTGGATATTTTTAAGCCAGAGAGAGATAGATTCTTGATTAGTATGAGTGTCAGGGGTTATGGGGAGAAGGCAGGTGAATGGGGTTAGGAGGGAGAGATAGATCAGCCATGACTGAATGGCGGAGTAGACTTGATGGGCCGAAAGGCCTAATTCTGCTCTTATCACTTATGATCTTATGTAGACAGCTTTTTATTGAAGCCAGGCACAGATTGCTGGAGTAACTCAGTGGGACAGGCCGCATCTCTGGAGAGAAGGAATGGGTGAGGTTTCTGGGTCGAGACTCTGCTCCAGACGTCTCGACCTGAAACGTCACCCATTCCTTCTCTCCAGAGGTGCTGCCTGAACCCAGGTGGGGTCTGGTCCGTCCCGAATGGGATTCTAATGCATCGAACCGGGGTCTCTGGCGCTGTGAGGCAACAATTCTACCGCTGGGCCACCGTGCCATCCAGGAACGTCAGGAGATACACCACAGGGACCTGATAGAAGGTGAGATGGGAGGAAGCAGCACTCACCGCCATGGTAAGGAGAGAACTTTGTCATCTTTCAGCCAGGTTACCTTCATCCGCATGGTCGGGTCATGCCTCACTGCACAGTCAAATCTGGCCGCGGAGGACCTCCTCACCGTGATCGATTTTGGAGCCTTTATTATCCTTGTAGGTTCTAAATTAAAGGCAGACAAAAGATGAGAGGGGAGCTTATTGATACCTACTTCAGTTTAGTTTAGGTTAGAGATACAGCGCGGAAACAGGCCCACCGGGTCCGCGCCGACCAGCGATCCCCGCACATTAACACTATCCTACACCCGCTAGGGAGGATTTTTTTTTTGTTGACATTTACCAAGCCAATTAACCTAGAAACCTGTACGTCTTTGGAGTGTGGGAGGAAACCGAAGATCTCGGAGAAAACCCACGCAGATCACGTTGAGAAGGTACAAACTCCCTACAGACAGCCCCCGTAGTCGGGATCGAACCAGGGTCTCCGGCGCTGCATTCGCTGTGAGGCAGCAACTCTACCGCTGCGCCACCGTGACCGCCCTTGATAATGAACGGCTTAGGTAGAGTGGATGTAGAGAGGGTGTTTCCATCAGTGGGCGAGGTGGGATGTGCTGGCGTTGGTGAGGGCCCAGAGGAGGTTTATGAGAATGATCCTGGGGGGTGATTGGGTTAATGTATGATGAGCGTTTGACGGCACTTGGTCTGTGCTCGCTGGAGTTTAAAATGATGAGGAGACACCTCATTGAAATTTATCGAATAATGAAAGGCCTACAGTACATAGAGTGGAGACTCTTCCACTAGTGGGAGAGTCAAGAACCAGAGGGCACAGCCTCAGAATAAAAGGACGTTCTTTTAGAATGGAGACGAAGAATCTCTTTAGCTGGTGGGAGGTGAATCAAAGCCAATTGACCTACAAACCTGCATGTCTTTGGAGTGTGGGAGGAAACCGGCGCACCTGGAGAAAACCCACGTAGGTCACGGGGAGGACGTACAAACTTCGTACAGACAACGCCCGTGGTTGGGATCGAACCCGGGTGTCTGGCGCTGTGAGGCAGCGACTCTGCCGTTGCGCCCAACCTTACCTTTGACCTCCAGTCGCAACTTGTTCTCCGCTTTGCCCAGTATGTTGGTCGCGATGCAGGTGTACATTCCCTCATCGGCCTTGCGGGCGCGGCGCAGTTCCAGAGTGCCGTTGTCGTGGATGATGTAGTTCCCTCCATAAAGATTATTGCCCTGTCCATCCTTAAACCTCAAATCACAAAAAGGAACTACTTCAGAGAGAGAAAATAGGGTCTCAACTGACGTCACAGGGGTCGTGGAGCCACACGGCTTGGAAACGGGCCCTCAGGCCCAACTTGCCCACCCCGGCCTACATGCCCCCGCTACACGAGTCCCACCTGCCCTCACTTGGCCCATGTCCCTCTAAACCCGTACTATCCATGTTACAAAGCGAAGAACATTCACGATCAGGTGAAGTCCAGTGGGCCCAGCAGACTGCCTCGGTGAGTGTAATGCGACATTTACTGTAAGTGCTGGATCCCACTCAAATCAATGAGGGATAGTGAAAATCCACAAGATAGCCAGGCAAATTTAAGAATTCCTCACCCTCAGCTGCTTGAAGTTATATTGGATGCTTTCTTGTGTTCCCAAACGCCCAGAGCATGTACTGTACATTTAACAGGCCTTTAATGGAATGAATGGCTCATTTCTTGTTTCTACAGGTCTACCTTGGTTCCTGAGCCTTTCTGGATTATGTGCCTTGCTGGACCAACCGGCCCGCAAAGTTGGCTACGGGGTTGGCTACGGGAACGGATCTGCCGGCTCTGGCCGGGCTGGAGTTCCAGGCGGAAAATTCATTCCGCCGATTGGACTGCGGAAGTCCCGATGAGGTCAAGATCGGCCCGCTCACCTGGCCTAGGCACCGTATTTTCGAAGGGGACTTCTGGAGGGGGAGGGAACGACGACTTTGATTCAACGGGGTGAGATCGGACTACCGGTTGCCGGAATATCGGTGGTTTAGAGTTTAGAGATACAGCGTGGAAACAGGCCCTTCGGCCCACCGAGTCCGCACCGACCAACAATCCCCACACACTCACACTATGAGTGGTAGCTGTGTGGAATGAGCTTCCAGTGGAAGTGGTGGAGGCAGATTCGATGTTATCCTTTAAAAATAGATTGGATGGGTATATGGACGGGAAAGTAATGGAGGGTTATGGTCTGAGTGCAGGTAGATGGGACTAGGGGGAAGTATTTATTTTTAATTTAAAAAAAAAAATTTTTTTTTAAATGTTCGGCACGGACTTGAAGGGCCGAGATGGCCTGTTTCCGTGCTGTTATGGTTATATGGTTATATGGTTATATCCTACACACACTGTGGGACAATTTACCATTTCACTACCAAGGCCAATTAACCTACAAACCCGCACGTCTTTGGAGTGTGGTTGGAAACCGGAGCACCCGCAGAAAACCCACGCAGGTCATGGGGAGAACGTACAAACTCCATACAGACAAGCACCCGTAGTCGGGATGGAACCCAGGTCTCCGGCGCTGTGAGGCAGCAACTCTACCGCTGCGCCACCTGGTGGAGCTGTATTCCACCACGATAATTCAACACTGATCACCGGAGAGGTAACCTGTTCCTTACCATCGCAGTATGGGGATTGGTGAACCGAAGAACCGACACTCAAGCTGCGTGCGGTTATTTTCAATCACTTTGATGATTTGGTTTCGCTTGGTCAACATTCTGGGCTCCACATCTGTAACCAAAGAGATTCCATGAGCTGGTTACATCAAACTTACTGAAAGCATGCACAAGTTAAAGTGCCTCCAATCGACCTCATTGGTGACCCTTGGACTATCCTTGATGGCTTTACCTTTCTACAAGGATGTGCAAGGTACATCTTGTGCTGGATTTACCCCGTACAAGGCAGATGTGCCTCAAATCCACCGCGGTGGGCATTTTACCGGGAGGCATCGCGGCACGGTTCGGCAACAGCTCCATCCAAGACCGCAAGAAATTGGGGCGAATTGTGGACGCAGCCCAGACCATCACACAAACCAACCTCCCTTCCATTGACTCCATCTACACCTCACGCTGCCTCGGCAAGGCCAGCAGCATAATCAAGGACGAGTCGCACCCTCCCTCTTCTCCGCTTCTCCCATCGGGAAAAAGGTACAGAAGTGTGAAAACGCACACCTCCAGATTCGGGGACAGTTTCTTCCCAGCTGTTATCAGGCAAATGAATTGTCCCACCACAACCAGAGAGCGGTCCTGAACTACTATCTATATCATTGCTGACCCTTGGACTTCTCCAATTTCAGGTAGTCCTTGCTTTCTCCCTCCTTCTCCTGCCTTTCCCAGCTCTCCCACAGCCCACTGTCTCCGCCTCTTCCTTTCTTCTTCCCGCCCCCTCCCACCCCACCTCCACATCAGTCCGAAGAAGGGTCTCGACCCGAAACGTCACCTATTCCTTCGTTCCATAGATGCTGCCACACCCGCTGAGTTTCTCCAGCAATTTTGTCTACCTCGGACTATCCTTGATCGGACTTTGCCGGCTTTACCTTGCACTAAACGTTATTCCCTTATCATGTATCTACACACTGTAAAGGGCTCGATTGTAATCATGTATTGTCTTTCCGCTGACTGGTTAGCACGCAACAAAAGCTCTTCGCCGTACCTCGGTACATGTGACAATAAACTAAACTGAGCTGACCTTGAAGTGGTTTCCACTCAGAAAAATGCATTTGAGGAGAACCCAATAGACTACAGTACAACATACCGAGCACACTGACAAATGCATTGGCCAGTAGGTACCCATGCTCATTGGAAGCATTGCACTGATATACAGCACTGGTTCCGATCTGTGCCTCTCGGAAAATAATCGTATCCCCGGAAACATCCCGGTTCAGGTTCTGACGAACCTCTGCAGAGGAAGAAAGATAAACATGTTGTTGTTTCATTCACATTTCCTTCTCATAACTTCATCAGCTCATGTGATAGGAACAGAATTAGGCCATTCAGCACATCAACTCCACTCCGCCATTCAATCATGGAAGATTTATTCACCCCCCCACCTCCTAACCCCGTTCTCGTTCCACTATCCCACAGAATATGAATCTTTAAAAGCTTCTCGCAGGGGCAACAGCAACGGAGACCCGGGTTCGATCCTGACTACGGGTGCTGTCTGTACGGAGTCTGTACGTTCTCCCTGTGACCGCGTGGGTTTTCCCCGGGTGCTCCGGTTTCATCCCACACACCAAAAAGACGTACGGGTTTGTAGGTTAATTGTCTTTGGTACAATTGTACATTGTTCCCCCAGTGTGTCGGATAATGCCAGTGTACGGGGCGATCGCTGGTCGGAACGGACTCGGTAGGCCGAAGGGCCTGATTCAGTGCTGTATCTCTGAAGTCAAAAGTCTAACGTGAGCAATAATGTATTTCCATGTAGCAAAGTAAGTAAGTCATCAGGCCCCACTCGTCCATGCTGACCTAGGTGCCCCACCTCAGCTAGACCTTTGAAAGCTGAAGAGTACAAGATGGCAACTCTTGCGTAGTGTCTCAGTGTAATCTGCTATTCTTACACTCTTGCACTTAAGTATGATTGTGCTCATGTATAGGAAGATTTTTACGGGTGCTGTCTGTACGGAGTTTGTACATTCTCCCTGTGACCACGCGGGTTTTCTCCGGGTGCTCTGGTTTCCTCCCACAATCCAAAAACATGCGGGCTGGTAGGTTAATTGGCTTTTGTAAATCGTCCGTAGTGTGTGTGGGGGAGTGGATGAGATAGTGGGATAACATAAAACTAGTGAAAACGGGCAACTGTTGGTCGGCATGGAGTCGGTGGGCTGAAGGGCCTGTTTCCGCGTTGCATCTCTAAAATAAACTAAACTATTGTACCGAATATCATGTCCGGTTTTTAAAAGAAGCACATCATCTATCCAGTCTGAAAAAGGGTCTCGACTCAAAACGTCTCGATTCGAAACCTTCTCTCCAGAGATGCTGCCTGTCCCGCTGAGTTACTCCAGCATTTTGTGTCTATCGTCGGTGTAAACCAGCATCTGCAGTTCCTGCATCTGCAGGAAGAAGGGTTTCGGCCCGAAACGTTGCCTGTTTCCTTCGCTCCATAGATGCTGCTGCACCCGCTGAGTTTCTCCAGCATTTTTGTGTACCTTCTGCAGTTCCTTCCTACACATCATCTATATGGTACACAACTGCGTTTTTAGATGATATCAATGATATACAGTGGTATCTATTGTTTAAGAAAGAACTGCAGATGCTGGAAAAATCGAAGGTAGAGAAAAATGCTGGAGAAACTCAGCGGGTGAGGCAGCATCAATGGAGAGAAGGAATAGGTGGCGTTTCAGGTCGAGTCTGAAGAAGGGTCTCGACCCAAAACGTCGCCTATTCCTTCGCTCCATAGATGCTGTCTAACCCACTGAGTTTCTCCAGCATTTTTCACTACTCACAGTGGTATCTGTGTCCTTAAACTAACGTAAACCAAGGCAGACCCAGGATTTGACACACTCATCATTAACTCACTTTCCACCGGTTCACCATTAACCAGCCACTGGATGTTGGGTCTGGGATTTCCATTGGCTCGGCACATCAGTCTGCCGTATTCACCAGGAGCCAGCACTAGGTTCTGGGGCTCGTTCAACCAGTACGGGGCAGCTTGGAGGATTAAAAGAGAGGTACAAAAACCGATGAAGCAAACTGCCGAGCAAAGAAACCAGATCTATGTGCTCTATGATTAAATTACACCCAAAACACAACTTCTACAAATGCAGCACAGAAAGCAATACTCCAAATGCAACCTAACCAAAGCTGCATCATGACTTCCTGACTCTTCTACTCAATGCCTGACCTATGACATGTGAGGTTCTCCATGGATATGAGATCTTGTGACTTGATGCCATCCTCCAGTGCTAACGTCATACATTTCCACCACAACTGAGGTCCACCAGCATCATATATGACATGAGGTTGTCCGAGGTTCGATAAAGTCCTTTACAAGCAGGTTCCATTACATTTTTTATCGGGAGGCATCATGGCATGGTTTGGACACCTCACCCTTCCATATCTCTGTGTCACCCTCACCCCATTCCTTCTTAGTCTGAAGAAGGAATAGGGGTATAATTAGGCCATTTGGCCCATCAAATGGCTGATCTATTTCTCCTTCCTAACCCCATTCTCCTGCCTTCCCATAACCTCTGACACCTGTACTAATCAAGAATCCTAGTCCTTTAACATCCACTCTATCCAAGCCTTTCACTATTCTTTGGGATGGCGGGAGGGGGGGGTGGACACTCAGAACGAAGGGGACCTGGCGTAGAGGTGCCGGGAACAGAGGGGGGCCCGATGTGGGGGGAAAGAGTGGGGGCTGCAGCCAAGTGCGGCAGCAGGCAGAAGATAGGGCTTCTTCGTAGTTGGCTAGATTGGGCCGAATGGCCTGATTCTGCTCCTACACCTTACGGTCTTATGCAGGGAATGGAAGGATATGGCTCATGTGCAGGCAGAGCAGATTAGTCTGGCTTGGCAGCATGGAGACTGTGGGCAGAAGGGCCTGTTCCTGTGCTGTGCCGAAGAAGGGTCTCGACCCGAAACGTCACCCATTCCTTCTCTTCCAGAGATGCTGCCTGTACCCGCTGAGTTACTCCAGCACTTTGTTTCTGTCTTCGGTTTGGACCAGCATCTGCAGTTCCTTCCTCGAACTGTACTGTCCTATGTTCTGTGACTGCAGGGAATGGAACCAAATGCTCACCTTTTACCCACACTGTGATGGTGTGCCTGATGCTCCCCATTTTGTTAGACGCCAGGCAGAAGTACTCGCCCGAGTTCTCCTCAGAAACGTTCATGATCCTCAGTGTCTTGTTGAAGTTTTCCATCCGCACCTTTGGCCAGGGCAGCTCACCTCCTTTCTTGTACCAAATAATTTCCGGCGTGGGCCTAAAAACAGGCAGAATTAACTGAAGGCAGTTTTGAATGGTAAAAAACCCCCCAGAGTATTTCCAGTATATTTTGCTGCTAGTTTAGTTTAGTTTAGAGATATACAGCACGGAAACAGGCCCTTTCGGCCCACCGGGTCCGCGCCGACCAGCGATCCCCGCGTATTAACACTATCCTATACACTCTAGGGACAAGTTTTTACATTTACCAAGCCAATAAAGGGCCTGTTCCACTTGGGCATCATTTACGCGACATCATTTACGCGTCACGATGCACGATGCGCGTCGTGCGTCGCACGTGATGCGCGTATGGTGCGTGGCGACGTAGGCGGTCGCGTGCGGCGCCCCGGGATTTGGGGATGTACAAAATCTTTGCGAGCCATCTGCGTGACGTGCAAATGGCGCCCAAGTGGGATAGGCCCTTTAACCTACAAACCTGTACGTCTTTGGAGTGTGGGACGAAACCGAAGATCTCAGATAAAACCAACGCAGGCCATGGGGAGAACGTATAAACTCTGTACAGACAGCACCCGTAGTCGGGATCGAACCCGGGTCTCCGGCGCTGCATTTGCTGTAAGGCAGCAACTCTACCGCTGCGCCACTTGGTGGAACCCATGTCTCTTCCTTAGCTAATGGCTGATATCCTCACATCTTGTTTAAGGCCTCAGTGCCGTTAATATTTAGTTTAGTTTAGTTTACACCTGTACGTCTTTGGAGTGTGGGAGGAAACCGAAGATGTCGGAGAAAACCCACTACAAGCAACTCGACCGCTGCCCCACCGTGCCGCCCGTTTTGTTACGTATCAATGGGTTCCAATCCCTACACCTTGCCAATTCGTGGATGGAGTGGATGTGGGGAGTATGTTTCCACTAGTGGGAGAGTCTAGGACCAGAGGCGGCAGCCTCAGAATGAAAGGATGTTCCTTTAGACAAGAGATGAGGAGGAATTTATTAAGTCAGAGGGTGGTGAATCTGTTGAATTCATTGCCACAGACGGCCAAAGTCAATGGATATTTTTAAGGAAGATGGATACAAAATGCTGGAGTAACTCAGCGGGACAAGGCAGCATCGCTGGAGAGAAGGAAAGTGTGACGTTTCGGGTCGAGACCCTTCTTCAGTGAATTTTAAGGCACAGATTGTCAAATTCTTATTAGTACGGGTGTCAGGGGTTTTGGGGAGAAGGCAGGAGAATGGGGTTGAGAGGAAAAGGTAGATCAGCCACGATTGAACGGCGGAGTAGACACGATGGGCCGAATGGCCTAACGCTGCTCCTGGACTTTATGAACATGAACCTTTACAACGAGAGTCCTGGTCTTACGTACACTCCTGACGCAATGCACTCCAGTAATAGATCTTCTTCTCGGAGAATGATTCTGCTGCTGGATGTTCCCACCGGAACCATGAACCTGGGCGTCTGTTCAGTGACCGGACGAGCTACAAATGGATACAAACAGCAGTCAGTTACATCGGCAACAGGCAGAACCTCGCGCAAGTACATAGTCATTAGTACGACTGATGCTTAAGCGTATGGAAGGTGAGACAAGAAGCCGGGACTAGCGGCAGAGTGGCGCAGCGGTAGAGTTGCTGCCTCACAGCTCCAGAGACCTGGGTTCAATCCCGACTACGGGTGCTGTCTGTATGGAGTTTGACGTTCTCCCCGTGACCGCTTCCATTTTCTCCGAGTTCTTCGGTTTCATCCCACTCGCCAGAGACGTACAGGCTTGTAGGCTAATTGGCTGGGTAGATATGTGAATTGTCCCGAGTGTGTGTAGGATATGTTAATGTGCGGGTATCGGTGGTCGGTGCGGACTCAGTGGGCCGAAGGGCCTGTTTCCGCGCTGTATCTCTAAACTAAACTAAATTTAACACTTTGGCCTCTTTAGACTTTAGTTTTGTTTAGTTTAGATATACAGTGTGGAAACAGGCCCTTCGGCCCAGCGAGTCCACACTGACCAGCGATCATCTGTAGACTCGTTTTACCCTACACAATAGGCGAAATTTACAGAAGCCAATCAACATACAAACCTACACGTCCTTGGAATGTGGGAGGAAACCAGAGCACCCGGAGAAAACCCAAGCGGTCTTTGGGATCTGGGTGTAAACATGGGGACCCAAGGTTGGGATCGAACCGGGGCCTCTGGCGCTGTGAGACTGCAGCTCTACTCTGTATATCACTGCACCACCACTGCGGAGTTTAGAAGGATGAGGGAGGACCTCATTGTAACTTACTGGATGGTGAAAGGCCTGGATAGAGTGGATGTGGAGAGGATGTTTCCACTTGTGGGAGAGTCTAGGACCAGAGGTCACAGCCTCAGAATTAAAGGACGTTCCTTTAGGAAGGAGACGAGGTTGGTCAGAGGGTGGTGAATCTGTAGAACTCATCGCCACAGAAGGCAGTGGAGGCCAAGTCAATGGATATTTTTTAAAGCAGAGATACATAGATTCTTGATTAATAGGGGTGTCAGGGCTGGAGTGACTTAGCAGGGTGGGCTGCATCTCTGGAGAGAGACACAAAATGCTGGAGTAACTCGGCGGGACAGGCAGCATCTCCGGAGAACATGGATCGGCGACCTTTGTGGTCGAAAACAAGGGTCCCGACTCGAAATGTTACCTGTCCATGTTCACCAGAGACGGTGCTTGAGCCGCTGAGTCACTCCAGCATTTCTGCCCCTTTGTGTAAATCAGCAATTGGTATGTTCCGACAAAAAGGAATGTCCGTACTGGAGGTGTTAAATGGTCCCTGAGAACTTTTGAAGTCCACATTGTTGTAACATTGAAAACATTGCAAGCAAAAATGGTACACAAACTGACCCCGGAAATAATAATACGTTAATGGGTTGGTGTTGGGTATCTTGAAAAATATTAAGCCAAGTCGACTTTATTGTAATATGCACATGTCTAATGAGGTACAATCTTGCTTAAATCAGCAGTACAGACACATATACTTAGACAACACACAAGTAAGGTAAGTAAGTAAGTAAGTTTATTGGCCAAGTATTCACATACAAGGAATTTGCCTTGGTGCTCCGCCCACAAGTAACAACATGACATACAGTGACAGTTAGGAATGACTCAGAAAACACTAAACATTAATAATAATAAAACATTAATGATAAAACACCATTGATCAAGCACGTGAACCAACAAAATACCAGATCAAAGGGAGGCCACAGATTTTTGGCTGTTGAGTAGAGCAACTACTCGCGGATAAAACATCAATTATACTTATAGAAATCACACAAGACAGTGAAAAGAAAAAAGACGAAAACGTTAATACAAAACACCTTTAGAAAAGCAAGTCTATGGGAGTGAAAGAGAGAGTGCTGGTGTAACTCAGTGGGTCAACCAGCATCTCTGGAGAAAAACATAGAAACATAGAAACATAGAAAATAGGTGCAGGAGTAGGCCATTCGGCCCTTCGAGCCTTTAACGCCTTTCAATATGATCATGGCTGATCATCCAACTCAGTATCCCGTATTTGCCTTCTCTCCATACCCCCTGATCCCTTAGCCACAAGGGCCGCATCTAACTCCCTCTTAAATATAGTCAATGAACTGGCCTCAACTACCCTCTGTGGCAGAGAGTTCCAGAGATTCACCACTCTCTGTGTGAAAAAGTTTTTCCTCATCTCGGTCTTAAAGGATTTCCCCCTTATCCTTAAGCTGTGACCCCTTGTCCTGGACTTCCCCAACATCGGGAACAATCTTCCTGCATCTAGCCTGTCCAACCCCATAAGAATTTTGTACGTTTCTATAAGATCCCCTCTCAATCTCCTAAATTCTAGCGAGTATAAGCCAAGTCTATCCAGTCTTTCTTCATATGAAAGTCCTGACATCCCAGGAATCAGTCTGGTGAACCTTCTCTGCACTCTCTCTATGGCTATAATGTCCTTCCTCAGATTTGGAGACCAAAATTGTACGCAATACTCCAGGTGTGGTCTCACCAAGACGATAGGGTTGGAAACCCTTCTTCAAGAGTTTCGACCCAAAACATCACCTATCCTTTTTCTCCTGAAACGCTGCATGACCCAAATGAGTTACTCCAACACTTTGTGTTTAAGAAGGAACTGCAGATGCGGGGAAAAAAATCGAAGGTAGACAAAAAATGCTGGAGGAACTCAGCGGGTGAGGCAGCATCTACGATGCTGCCTCACCCGCTGAGTTCCTCCAGCATTTTTTTGTCTACCAACACTTTGTGTCTACCTTTGGTATAAACCAGCATCTGCAGTTCTTTGTTTCTACCTAGCGAAAGAGGTGTTCCATTGTTGAGGTAGGATTGGGGTTGCACGGGTTGGTTCAAGGCCCTGGTGGTTGTAGGAAAGTAGGTGTTCCAGCAATTGGTGGGTGTAAGAGTTCAGGACCTCTGCACCTCCTGACTGATGCTAGCAGGGACAAGAGGGCGTGGCCCGGATGGTGGGCCTTGGTTGATCAATGATGCCGTCTCGATGAAGGTGCATATGTCCCCAGAGCCTATTCCAATCTATTCGAGGATACCGAAGAAGGCACGTTGCCTATTTCCTTCGCTCCATAGATGCTGCTGCACCCGCCGAGTTTCTCCAGCACTTTTGTTTATTCCTTCGATTTTCCAGCATCTGCAGTTCCTTCTTAAAGGCAAGGAAAGAGATTGACGGGCCCTTGAGAGAGATCTTTAATAGCCACAGGCCATCCCAGAAGATGCCAGCGAAAGGCCAGCGTTGTTCCTTTGTTTAAGAAGGACATCAGTGATAATTCAAGAAACGATAGGCCGGTGATAAACACTAAATGCTGGAGTAACTCAGCGGGCCAGGCAACATCTCTGGAGAGAAGGAATGGGTGACGTTTTGGGTCGAGTCCCTTCTTCAGACTGGCAGACTGGCCAGTGAGCCTCGTTACATCAGTGGTAGAGAAATCATTCGAAAAGATTCTTGGGGGCAGGATTTACTCACACTTAGAAAGGTTTAAACTTATTAAAGATGGTCGGCACGGCTTTACGTGGGAGAGGAACTGTCTCCCAACTATGATTGAGTTTTTTGAAGAGGAGACACAAAATGATCGATTGTCAATGCGAGCTCCAATGGAACATTTGGCAAGGTCGCCTGTCGTAGTTTAATCAGTAACAGATAAAATAACATGAGCTCGCAGAATTCGGCAGGGGAACGGGGGGAACGGGGGGAATGGAGAAGAGGATGTGCCAGGGGAAAGATGAGGGAGAGTCAGGTTCAAGAAGGGTCTCGACCCGAAACGTTGCCGACCCATTTCCCTGCACAGATACTGCCTGACCTGCTAAGTTACTCCAGCACTTGTGTCTTGTTCTAACTTCCTGAAAGCCCTGGCTCTAATAGAGTCATGTAGTCACACAGCATGGAGATATTCGGCCTAACGTGTCCTTGCTGACCAAGATGCCCAATCTACGCTAGTCCCACCTGCCCGTCTTTGGCTCGTATCCCTTTAAACCGTTCCTATCCATGTACATACCTGTCCAAATGTCTTTTAAATGCTGTGATAATCCCTGCTTCAACTACCTCCTCTGGCAGCTCGTTCCACACCCCCATCACCCTCTATGTGAAACAAATTGCCTCTCAGGTTCCTATTATCCTGTTGGCTTGTTGGCTTATCCTCCCACACTCCCAAGACATGTCGGTTAATTGGCTTCTATAAATTGTACATTGTCCCTAGTGTGTTCGATAGTGCTAGTGAACGGGGATCGCTGTGCGGCGCGGACTCGGTGGGCCGAAGGGCCTGTTTACGTGCTGTATCTCTAAAGTCCAAACAAGATGGTGAATGGTGTAGAGGAACAGAGCGACCATGGAGGTTTATTATTTATTTCAATATATATGGGAATATGGATCATTGGCAGGCAGAGGAGATTCGTTTACCTAGGCATCATGCTCGGCACAGACATTGTGGGCCGAAGGGCCTGTTCCCACACTGTTCTATATTCTATATATGCTTCTAGGGGTGGTGGTGGTGGAGATAGGTGTGAGTGACATTTAAGAGACTTTTGGTTGGGCACCTCGATATGCATTATGTGCAGGCAGATTAGAGTTGGTCTTGGCATTGTAGGCCGAATGGCCTGGTCCTGGGCTGTACTGCTCTATGTTCTATCTGCTAAGTAGGCCTGGTCAATAAGTTGAGTTTGTAGTTTAGTGTCGTTTATTGTCACGTGGATCGAGGTTTAGTGTGAGGCTTTCGTTGCGTGCTAACCTGTCATCAGAAAGACAATATATATGACAACAATCGAGCCACCCACGGGAGTACAGATACAGGATAAAGAGAATAACTTTTAGTGCAAGATAACATCCAGTAACGACTGATTATAGGTGGTCCAAGGGTTACCAATGAGGTCGATAGCAGCTCAGGATAGTAGCTCATTAAGAGGAGATGAATGTCATCTAATATACTGTCTTTACTCACTGACGAATAGGCCGCAGACCTTTACACTACACTAGTTAGGCCACAAGCTGAGTAATAGTTATGTGGTAGGAGGGAGAAAGAAAGGTGGAGGAGAGGACAAAGCCGGGCAAGTGATAGGTGGCCCCATAGCAGAAGAGTCCACGTCGCGGGGCTGGAAACTGGAAGTATCCCGAGCTAATTCTGCTACCACCATCATCTGTTGCGACAAGTGTCGGCTCCCACTGATTGTCGCCATCAGGACGGACGATGACAGCGAGGTCAACATTTGAAACACGAAAGAAGAAGGAGTGATAGGTGACAATAGACAACAGACAATAGGTGCAGGAGTAGGCCATTCGGCCCTTCGAACCAGCACCGCCATTCAATGTGATCATGGCTGATCATCCCCAATCAGTACCCCGTTCCTGCCTTCTCCCCATATCCCCTGACTCCGCTATCTTTAAGAGCCCTATCTAGCTCTCTCTTGAAAGTATCCAGAGAACCGGCCTCCACCGCCATCTGAGGCAGAGAATTCCACAGACTCACCACTCTCTGTGAGAAAATGTGTTTCCTCGTCTCCGTTTTAAATGGCTTACCTCTTATTCTTAAACTGTGACCCCTGGTTCCGGACTCCCCCAACATCGGGAACATGTTTCCTGCATCTTGCGTGTCCAAACCCTTAATAATCTTACATGTTTCAATAAGATATCCTCTCATCCTTCTAAACTCCAGAGTATACCAGCCCAGCCGCCCCATTCTCTCAGCATATGACAATCTCGCCATCCCGGGAATTAACCTTGTAAACCTACGCTGCAATTCCTCAATAGCAAGAATGTCCTTCCTCAAATTAGGGGATCAAAACTGCACACAATACTCCAGGTGGATAGGCACTTCTTGGTCTCGACCCGAAACGTCACCTATTCCTTTTCTCCAGAGATGCTGTCGGACCCACTGAGTTACTCCAGCGTTTTGTGTCTGTCTTTGGTTTCAACCAGCATCTGCAGTTCCTTCCTGCATGAGTGATAGGTGGATACCTGCCTCCAGCTTTCTCCCCATTACTACAATCAGTCTCAAGATGCGTCGCGACCCGAAAGGTCACCCATCTATGCATGGCCTCCAGAGATGCTGCCTGACCCGCTCAGTTACTCCAGCACTTTGTGTCTTTTTTGTGTGTAAACCAGCATCTGCAGTTCCCTGTGCCCACAGCAACTTGTTGAATATTTGGTACAACTGCTCATCGCGTGGGGAGAATAACTGTGGCCGTGTTACTTCAAAGCATCAAGGTTGAAATCGTTCCCCAAGTCCACAAAATCTCTGTGAGATTCTCAACCTCCACCCTGCCTCTCTGTTCACCCTTCACTGACAGGGGGGCTTCAGCTACCCTGGGGTCAGAGACCACGAACCTCTACTGAAGCCACACCAACTCTTTGCTCTACCTCCTTCCCTCATACGCAACCTGGTTCGGACCACCACTGACATTGGCTCTCTCCTCTGCACGTTCATAAGTGATAGGAGCAGAATTAGGCCATTCGGCCCATCGAGTCTGCTCCCCCATTCAATCATGGCTGATCTATCTTTCCCTCTCAACCCCATTCTCCTGCCTTCTCCCCGAAACCTTTGGCACTCTTGCTAATCAAGAACCTGTAAATCTCCGTAAGGTCATAAGTTCTAGGAGCAGAAATAGGCCATTCGGCCCATCGAGTCTGCTCCCCCATTCAATCATGGCTGATCTATCTTTCCCTCTCAACCCCATTCTCCTGCCTGCGCCCCATAACCTCTGACACCCTTATTAATCAAGAATCTGTCAATCTCCGCCTTAAAAATATCCACTGATGGCCACAGCCGTCCGTGGCAATGAATTCCATAGATTCATCACGAGCTGGCTAAAGAAATTCATCCTCATCTCCTTGTCCTTTTATTCTGAAGCTATGCTCTCTGATCCTGGACTGTCGCACTAGTGGAAACATCCTCTCCGCATCCACTCTATCCTGGCCTCTCACTGTTGGGTACGTTTCAATGAGGTCCCCCCTCTCATCCATCCAAACACCAGCAAGCACAGGCCCAGTGCCGTCAAGCGCTCATCATACGCTAACCCAATCATCGCCTGGATCATTCTCGTAAAGTACTTCTGGACCCTCTCCAGCGCCAGCACATCCCTCCTCAGATATGTGACCCAAAACTGCTCACAATACTCCAAATACGGTCTGACCGGTGCCTTATGAAGCCTCTGTATTACATCCCTGCTTGTACAACACCATATAACCATATAACAATTACAGCACGGAAACAGGCCATCTCGACCCTTCTAGTCCGTGCCGAACACGTATTCTCCCCTAGTCCCATATACCTGCGCTCAGACCATAACCCTCCATTCCTTTCCCGTCCATATAACTATCCTATTTATTTTTAAATGATAAAAACGAACCTGCCTCCACCACCTTCACTGGAAGCTCATTCCACACAGCCACCACTCTCTGAGTAAAGAAGTTCCCCCTCATGTTACCCCTAAACTTCTGTCCCTTAATTCTCAAGTCATGTCCCCTTGTTTGAATCTTCCCTACTCTCAGTGGGAAAAGCTTATCCACGTCAACTCTGTCTATCCCTCTCATCATTTTAAAGACCTCTATCAAGTCCCCTCTTAACCTTCTGCGCTCCAAAGAATAAAGCCCTAACTTGTTCAACCTTTCTCTGTAACTTAGTTGCTGAAACCCAGGCAACATTCTAGTAAATCTCCTCTGTACTCTCTCTATTTTGTTGACATCCTTCCTATAATTAGGCGACCAAAATTGTACACCATACTCCAGAATTGGCCTCACCAATGCCTTGTACAATTTTAACATTACATCCCAACTTCTATACTCAATGCTCTGATTTATAAAAGCCAGCACACCAAAAGCTTTCTTTACCACCCTATCTACATGAGATTCCACTTTCAGAGAACTGTGCACAGTTATTTCAAGATCCCTCTGTTCACCTGCATTCTTCAATTCCCTACCATTTACCATGTATGTCCTATTTTGATTTGTACTGCCAAGATGTAGCACCTCACACTTATCAGCATTAAACTCCGCCATCTTTCAGCCCACTCTTCCAACCGGCATAAATCTCTCTGTAGACTTTGAAAATCTACTTCATTATCCACAGCCCCACCTATCTTAGTATCATCTGCATACTTACTAATCCAATTTACCACACCTTGCCTTGTATACCATCTGTACAAACAGTAATAGGAACAGTCATGGGCCTGTCCCACAGGCGATTTTTCAGCGGACTGCCGGCCACTGTCAAGTTGCCGGCATTCGCCTGAAAAACCGGGAACTGGAACGGCGACTGTCAAGAGTGGAACACACACACAAACACATCGCAAAGGCGGGGGCCAGGGCAAGCGGGGAAGCGCTGTCTAAAATATTCCCGCGGTGCAAAGCCAAGGTGATACAGACACACATCGCGATGAACAGGAAGGTTGGCGCTGTACGCTGTAAGACGGCTAGCACAGTAAGTCCTTTAAAAGGGGGGGGAGGGGGGAGAAGGAGTGGAGAAGGAGTGGAGACAACTTTTAAGAAGCTAGACAACTTTTACTAAGCCAGAGATACACAGCTGCGAAGTTCGGCGGACATTTAACATTGGTTAAATCGGTTATCCTTGGTTCTGAAAACTCCTGCTTACGTTTTTTTCCCCAATGAGCCAAAGAAAATGCCCGGTCAGCAAAGGCGATTAACTAAAACTATCTACGACTACCTCCACTACCTATAACTACATGGCGACCCCACTATAACTGCATCTACAACTACAGGATTATTGATTATCTCCATGGCGACCAATTTTTGGTTGCTGAAAATTTTTCAACACGTTGAAAAATCTGCGGCGACCATACTGAGGCCGCAACTAGTTCCCAGAATGCGGGAACTCCTCGCGACCATGAAGGAGACTCACCAGAGACCACCAGAGCGCAGAGTCTCCTGCAGTCGCCTAAGTGGGACAGGCCCATAACAGTAATAAGACTTAATAATTTAAATGCAAGGTTGACAAAAGTACTGGAGAAACTCAGCGGGTGAGGCAGCATCTATGGAGCGAAGGAAATAGGCAACGTTTCGGGTCGAGACCCTTCTTCAGACTGATGTGAGGGTGGGGTGGGGGGGGGAGGGAAGAAGAAAGGAAGAGGTGGAGCCAGTGGGCTGAGGGAGAACTGAGGGGAGGAGAAAGTAGGGACTACCTGAAATTAGAGAAGTCAATGTTCATACCGCTGGGGTGCAAACTGCCCAAGCGAAATATGAGGTGCTGCTCCTCCAATTTACGGTGGTCCTCACTCTGACCATGGAGGAGGCCCAGGACAGAAAGGTCGGATTGGGAATGGGAGGGGGAGTCGAAGTGCTGAGCCACAGGGAGATCAGGTTGGTTATTGCAAACCGAGCGGAGGTGTTGGGCGAAGCGATCGCCAAGCCTACGCTTGGTCTCACCGATGTAGGGCAGCTGACATCTAGAGCAGCGGATGCAATAAGTGAGGTTGGAGGAGGTGCAGGTGAACCTCTGCCGCACCTGGAAAGACTGCTTGGGTCCTTGAATGGAGTCGAGGGGGGGAGGTAAAGCGACAAGTGTAGCATTTCCTGCGGTTGCAAGGGAAAGTGCCCGGAGAGGAGGTGGTTCGGGTGGGAAGGGAGGAATTGACCAGGGAGTTACGGAGGGAGCGGTCTCTACGGAAAGCAGACAGGGGAGGAGATGGGAAGATGTGGCAAGTGGTGGGGTCACGTTGGAGGTGGCGAAAATGACGGAGGATTATTTGTTGTATGTGACGGCTGGTGGGGTGGAAGGTGAGGACAAGGGGGACTCTGCCCTTGTTACGAGTGGGGGGATGGGGAGTGAGAGTAGAGTCATGGGGTATAGAAGTGACCCTGGTGCGAGCCTCATCTATGGTAGAGGAGGGGAACCCCCATTCCCTGAAGAATGAGGACATCTCCGATGCCCTGGTGTGGAACACCTCATCCTGGGTGCAGATGCGGCGTAGACGGAGGAATTGGGAGTAGGGGATGGAGTCCTTACAGGAAGCAGGGTGGGAAGAAGTGTAGTCCAGATAGCCATGTGAGTCAGTGGGTTTATAGTGGATGTCGGTCAGTAGTCTATCCCCTGCGATGGAGATAGTGAGGTCAAGAAATGGTAGGGAAGTGTCGGAAATGATCCAGGTGTATTTGAGTGCCGGATGGAAGTTAGTGGTGAAATGGATGAAGTCAGTGAGTTGTGTGTGGGTGCAGGAGGTAGCACCAATGCAGTCGTCGATGTAGCGGAGGTAGAGTTCGGAGACAATTTAAATGCAATTCGGGCCCTGAGTTTCATGGGCAAATTCTGGCCCATTCCCCATCTACACAACCATCAGGCTACAAGATTCCCCCTTGTTCACTGGGGCTCTAAAGATGTGCACAGGTTTCAGCTACGGGTGAGCCGCCGGGTTAGGACAAAGGTTAGGCTGAGTAAGGGATTAGAAGGTTAGAACACAGACTTCTCTGCAACGTGCCGTAACTCACCGCCAGTCTCATTCAGAATAGGTGGGAATGTTTCGTAATTGGTATCCACTGCAACAAATAACATAAAATGAGCTCGGCGGTCCAGGCGGGAGAAACGGGGGAACTTGGGAAGGGGAGGACGTGGGAGGGGGACCGACGAGGGGAACGCTGTCGAGAAAGGAGGGTACGCGAGGAAGAGAGGGTGTGGGACGGCAGATGTTAGGGCAAGTGGAAGAAGGGCGATGGGAAGATGTCATCGTTTCCCCGACAACGTTCCATCACGCATGGTCTGGTTCGGCTCAGCCACCGAGCACGACATCCGGAGGCTGCAGCGCATCGTTCGATCAGCCGAGAAGGTTATAGGCTGCAACCTTCCCCCCCATTGACGAACTGTACACTGCAAGGGCCAGGAAGCGAGCGGGTAAGATCATCTCTGACCCCTCTCACACTGGCCACAAACTCTTTGAATCACTTCCCTCTGGAAGGCCACTCCGGACTGTCAAAGCCGCCACAGCCAGACATAAAAACAGCTTTTTTCCATGAACAGTAGCTCTACTCAATAACCAAAAGTCTGTAGCCGCCTTTTGCTCTGGTATTTTATTTAATTCTTCACATGTTTAAATTATAATGTTTTATTTTTAATTGTCTACTGTATATCGTGCTGTTACTTGCGAGCAAAGCACCAAAGCAAATTCCTTGTATGTGTACATACATGGTTAATAAAATTCTCTGCCTCAGTGGGCGGTGGAGGCCGGTTCTCTGGATGCTTTCACGAGAGAGTTAGATAGAGCTCTTAAAGATAGCGGAGTCGGGGGATATGGGGAGAAGGCAGGAACGGGGTACTGATTGGGGATGATCAGCCATGATCACATTGAATGGCGGTGCTAGCTCGAAGGGCCGAATGGCCTACTCCTGCACCTATTGTCTATTGTCTATTTATTCAATTCAATTCAATTCAATTCAATTATTGTAAAGAGGATTAAATAAGCTGAGAGCAACAGCAAAGGAGCAGATTTATCACAAGAAGCATATCTGAGGGATGGAAGGAGAATTATTATTAAAAAATAATGAATATGAGCCACATACTGCACACACTGGGAAACGCATTTGTTCAATGATACATTACCGATCAGTGAACTGAATATCAAATATCATAAGACCCATTATATTAAAACTAAACAGGTGAGCAAAATTAAAAACTTAAATCTGCAGCATAACCGAGCATTATGTAGAAATTAGGAACTGTAGATGCTGGTTGCACTGAAAATGACACAAAGTGCTGGAGTAACTCAGCGGGTCTGGCAGCATCTCTGGAGGACATGGACAGGGTCGGGACCCTTCTTCAGCGTCATGCTGGAATGAAATGAGCTCTGTTGCTGATTCGCGCCCTTTCGGTGGTCTGGGGTGGAGGGGATTGTGGAGAAGGGTCCTCCAGAAATCAATTGAAATGCAAAGAACTTCTGAAGGAAACCTGATGAATGTGCGACTCCAGAGGGAGTTGGATGTCCGAGGCACCGATGGGCAAACCATTCGTTATTGGAGAACGCCAAGATGGCAATGGGAAAGTGCCTCAGTAAAACACAACGGGCTCGGTGGAGAGAATGGACAGACAACGTTTCCAGTCGGGAACTTTCTGTAGATTTACAACATCGGGACCCTTGGTTGATTTCCCTGTGACCGCGTGGGTTTCCTCCGGGTTCTCAGGGTTTCCTCTCAATTCCCAAAGATGTGTAGGTTCATAGACCTCTGTGAAATTGCCTCTCGTGTGGGGAGAGTGGATGTGAAACTGGGATGACGTAGAATTAGCAAACGGGCCATCGTGGGCTGGCAGGGGCTCAGTGGGCCGAAGGGCCAATTTCCACGCTTGATATCGTTCAGTCAATCAATCTTGAGAAAAACGCAAAGTTCTTTCCAAGTTTTTTAAGGCTCCTCGTGTAACTCACCGGGTCAGGCAGCATCCGCGGAGGGAATGCACAGCCGATGATTTGGGTTGAGAAGGAGTATTCGCTTTTTGTTTTTTTCCTCTGCTTTCTTGGAGGTTCAGAAAGATGTGGTCCACTGTTGGGATACACCTTCATGCACTTGGCATCTTCTGACAAAGAACGGCAGGCATCTTCTCTAAAGTTCACGCCTTCATCACCAAACCTTTCAAAGGTCAATGGATCGCGCACCAGGCTGAGAATCCTCATCGTGCTTTCACCCCCCAGCTTCTGTGGCTCAGTTCGATCTCAAAATAGGTTGTATTCCGAACTACCGCCGCTTTCTCTGTGGAGTTTGCATGTTCTTCCTGCAAACGGGCAGCAATCTTGGGCGGCACGGAGGCGCAGAGGTCGAGTTGCTGCCTTACAGCACCAGAGACCCGGGTTGGATCCTGACTACGGGCGCTGTCTGTACGGAGTTTGCACGTTCTCCCAGTGACTTACTCCGATTTCCTCCCACACTCCAAAGACGTACAGGTTTGTAGGTTAATTGTGGATCTGTAAATTGTAAACTGTCCCTAGTGTGTGGGATATTGCTGGTGATCGCCAGTCAGCGCGGACGCGGTGGGCCCAAGGGCCTGTTTCCACGCTGTATCTCTAAACTAAACTAAACTGAAATCACTGTGTCCACCCCAGGCGCTGTCTCTTCCCTTGTTCCTATGTCAGTTATGTCAAGCCCATGGCCTTTAGGTACTGAACCTCGCCCATTAGGTACTGAACCTCGCCCATTAGGCACTGAACCTCGCCCATTAGGCACTGAAGTTCTCCACCTCGATCCAAATCCACATCTCCTTCCACCCCCACTAATCGAAAGAGAGCTACCCTAGGTTTTTCAGCCTTGCCGTGTAGCTGAGACTATAGACAATAGGTGCAGGAGTAGGCCATTTGGCCCTACGAGCCAGCACCGCATGGACACCATACTCTTCATTGAGATGTCCCCTACACTTTCTCCAAGGCATCCAGTGAGCACTGCTTTAGTAAACATGTAAACCTCTCAAAACAATGATCCACATACGATACGCAAGAACCTCGCACAGACTCTGTCTGCAGTGGCCCCTACTTTTGCAGCACAGTCTAAAGTAGAGAGGTCGCAGAAGTAGACGGAAATCTTAATAGAAGTATACAAAATGATGAGAGGGATTATGAAAGGTGAGACAGCCAGAACATTCTTCCCAGGGTGGAAATGTCCAACTAGATGGTTTAACTGGAAGGTAAGCTGGGGAATGTTTAATGGGGATGTGCGGGCAAGTTCTTTTACAGAGAGTGTGGTGAGGGCCTTGAACACGTTGCCAGGGGTGGTGGAGGCACTTATAAGAGTAGTGTTTACGAGGGTTTTATTTAGGCACGTGGCATAGAGGGATATTGCACGCAGATGAACTCAGTTTAACTTGTTTGATTTAGTTTATTGTCACGTGTCCCGAGGTAAAGTGAAAAGCTTTTGTTGCATGCTATCCAGTCAGCGGAAAGACAATACATGATTACAATCGAGTTATCAACAGTGTACGGACACATGATAAAGGGAATAATGTTTAGTGCAAGATAAAGTCCGAGAAAGTGCAATTAAAGATAGCCCGAGGGTCCCCAATGAGATAGATAATAGCTCAGGACTACTCTCTAGTTGTTGGTAGGATGGTTCAGTTTGATTGAATCAAAGGGGCCTGTTCTTGTACTGTACTGTACTACAATATAAAATGTTCACTGCAATTTGAAAGCAAGTGAATTCCACTGCAATCCCCAGGTCAGATACCCTTTGCCCGCACGGAGACCGACAATCCATTACGGTGGGGTGGATACTCACTGGTCAGCACTTTGATGGTGATGGGGTTTTTCTGCTGGATGGTTTGAGTGAAGGGGAACCGGGCGTTGCAGATGTAATCAAAGCGAGCGTCGCTGCGCTTCACGTTGGAGAAGTAGAGATCGCCGTTCTGCGCCTGAGACACCCGCGTGTCCTGAGGGATCAAGTCCATGTCTGAAAACAAGCAATGGTCAATGGTCAATGATCAATGGTCAATGGTCAATGGTCAACGATCAATGGTCAATGGTCAGTGGTCAATAGTTAATGGTCAATAGTTAATGGTCAGTGGTCAACAATCATAGAATCATACAGAGTGGAAACAGGCCCTTCAGCCCAACTTGCCCACACCGGCCAACATGTCCCAGCTACACTAGTCCCACCTGCCTGCGTTTGGTCCATATCCCTCCAAACCTGTCCTATCCATGTACCTGTCTAACTGTTTCTAACACGTTGGGATAGTCCCTGCTTCAACTACCTCCTCTGGCAGCTTGTTCCACACACCCTCCACCCTTTGTGTGAAAATGTTACCCCTCAGATTCCTATTAAATCTTTTCCCCTTCACCTTGAACCTATGTCCTCTATGACCATAGTCAATGGTCAATGGTCAACGGAGCTTTATTGTCACAGACGCACGTGCACTGTGAAATTCTTCTTTGTGCTTTGCATACAGTCCAATTTTAAATTATTGTTAAAACACCAAGTACTTGTGCTATAACACCAGGATAAGCTCTCAATCAAAACAGTGACATGGTGGTGCAGCGGTAGAGTTGCTGCCTAACAGAACGGGAGACCCGGGTTCGATCCTGACTACGGGCGACCGTGGGAGCTTTCTCCGGGTGCTCCGGTTTCCTCTCACACTCCAAAGATGTACAGGTTTGTCGGCTAATTTGGCTTCGGTAAAAATTGTAAATCGCCCCTAGTGTGGAGGATAGTGCTAGAGTACGGAGATCGCTGGGCTTGCTGGTCAGAGAGGACTCGGTAGGCTGAAGGGCCTGTATCCATCCGCACTGTATCTAAACTAGCCTAAACACCAAGCCCAATGCCAAAGTAGTATTTAAACTACCTATACACACCGAGGATGTACAAAATACAAAGTACTGGAATAACTCAGCGGGACAGGCAGTATCTCTGGAGAGAAGGAATGGGTGACAGCCCCTGCAGTCAGGATCGAACCTGGGGTCGCTGGCACAGTGAGGCAGCAACTCTACCGCTGCGCCACCATGACAATAATAAACCTAAACCCAAAAGTGGGAGAGGTGGAGAGGGCAGGAAGGCTCCTATAAAAGATCCCGCATCATTGTACACTCTGGAGTTTAGAAGGATGAGAGGGAATCTCATTGAAACATATAAGATTGTTAAGGGCTTGGACACGGTAGAGGCAGGAAACATGTTCCCGATGTTGGGGGAGTCCAGAACCAGGGGCCACAGTTTAAGAATAAGGAGTAAGCCATTTAGAATGGAGACGAGGAAACACTTTTT
The DNA here is from genome assembly GCA_038087875.1 of Malacoraja senta. NCBI lineage: Eukaryota > Metazoa > Chordata > Chondrichthyes > Rajiformes > Rajidae > Malacoraja > Malacoraja senta. The sequence goes on along the minus strand of CM075981.1, from coordinate 6,053,587 downwards.
CTCCCAGAGAGTGGTGAGTCTGTGGAATTCTCTACCTCAGAGGGCGGTGGAGGCAGGTTCTCTGGATGCTTTCAAGAGAGAGCTAGATAGGGCTCTTAAAGATAGCGGAGTCAGGGGATATGGGGAGAAGGCAGGAACGGGGTACTGATTGGGGGTGATCAGCCATGATCACATTGAATGGCGGTGCTGGCTCGAAGGGCCAAATGGCCTACTCCTGCACCTATTGTCTATTGTCTATTGTATATAGCAAGCCGCACAGACAACTCGCAATCAGATCCTTCCTGCACCGTCTGAACCTCACTACCAGCGCACGCTGCCTTCAGGACAGCTGCTATGGAGAGGAGACGGTTGCCCACCTCTTTGCAGAGTGTGGATTTGCAAAATGGGTCTGGAGAGGTCTGCATGGGTCCCTGTCATGGTTTATCCCGAACAGCTCCGTCACAGAGGACTCTGTGATTTACGGACTGTTCCCAGGGACGCATTCAGAGACTGACACCGAGTGCTGCTGGAAGTTTCATCAACTCGGTGAAAGACGCTCTTTGGTCTGCCCGAGCGTTGTTGACCTCCCAGCGGAGCGGGATGTCCGTCGGGGAATGTTGCCGACTGGCCCGCTGCAGATTGCAGGAGGACGTGCTGAGGGACGCACTGAAGCTCGGTGCAGCCAACGCCAAGGCTCGGTGGGGGAGGACCACAGTCTGGGGTCCTTCCGCTGCTGGACATGGGGGGGGCAGGGTATGGTGGAGACGCCCCTCAAAAATAAGGGAAGGGATTCCACGCCAGTGGGCCACACCAGTGGCAAGGGTGGGGGATAAATTTGTGTAAACAGTATTGAATGTTTGTATAGCCTCCGAAAATGTCAGATGCATGTTTCTGCACGGTTCCTGTATTGTATATATTCATTACTTCAATAAAGTCCATTTTGAAATCATATTTTTTAAACGGTGGCGTAGCGGTAGAGTTGATGCCTTGCAGCGCCAGAGACCCGGGTTCGATCCCGACTACGGGCGCTGTCTGTACGGAGTTTGCACGTTCTCCCCGTGACCTGCGGTGGGTTTTCTCCGAGATCTTCCGTTTCCTCCCACACTCCAAAGACGTCCAGGTTCGTAGGTCAACTGGCCTTGCTGCATGTGTAAAATGTCCCTAGTGTGTGTAGGATAGTGTTAGTGTCCTGGGGGATCGCTGGTCAAGCGCGGACCCGGTGGGCCAAAGGGCCCTGTTTCCGCTCTGTATCTCTAAAACTAAAAACTTTTTTAAAAAACCCAGAAGAAGACATTCTGGATGAATGTTCCACCTTTCCAAGAACGTTTAAGCCCAGGTTGGTCTGAGCGAAACTTACTGCTGTTCATCCAGAAGATGACAGGAGGGGGCAGGCCAGCGGGAGGTTGGCAGGGCAGCGTCATGGACACTCCTTCCTGGACCACGATCGGCTCCACGTTACCTCTCCTCCAGAGCGGCGCCTCTGTGCGGGAAAAAACACAATGACATTGTCCGTGAAACAGGCTCAGTGCCCCTCAGTCAGACACAAGTCGCGGCAGCTTCAAGAGAGAGACTAGGAACTGCATCATGTCGGAAGCAACTGCGGGTGCTGGTTTGCATCGAAGATAGACACCACAATACTGGGATTGTATTCCTTGGAGCACGGGATGAGGAGGGGTGATCTTATAGAGTTGTATAAGATAGACAATAGACAATAGGTGCAGGAGTAGGCCATTTGGCCCTTCGAGCCAGCACCGCCATTCAATGTGATCATGGCTGATCACCCCCAATCAGTACCCCGTTCCTGCCTTCTCCCCATATCCCCTGACTCCGCTATTTTTAAGAGCCCTATCTAGCTCTCTCTTGAAAGCATCCAGAGAACCTGCCTCCACCGCCCTCTGAGGCAGAGAATTCCACAGACTCACCACTCTCTGTGAGAAAAAAGTGTTTCCTTGTATCCGTTCTAAATGGCTTACTCCTTATTCTCAAACTGTGGCCCCTGGTTCTGGACTCCCCCAACATCGGGAACATGTTTCCTGCCTCTAGCGTGTCCAAGCCCTTAACAATCTTATATGTTTCAATGAGATTCCCTCTCATCCTTCTAAACTCCAGAGTATACAAGCCCAGCTGCTCCATTCTCTCAGCATATGACAGTCCCGCCATCCCGGGAATTAACCTTGTAAACCTACGCTGCACTCCCTCAATAGCAAGAATGTCCTTCCTCAAATTAGGGGACTAAATCTGCAGACAATACTCCAGGTGTGGTCTCACTAGCTAGATCAGAGGGATAGATAGGGTAAAACCACAGTGTCGTTTACCCAGAGTAGGGGAAATCATTTGTACACTGTGGAGAAGGTTGCCAACTTTCTCGCTTCCAAATAAGGGACAAAAGGTCAAAATACGGGACAAATTCCCGACGGCAATTCGTTGACCGACTCGGCCGTGGCTGGGTGAATGATGAGTTGGCCCCGGGTGCTGGACTGCTCACAAATCCCAGCTGGCAGGCCAGCTGAGGAGTTCGGCAAAGTCCGGCACCCCATTCAACTCATGAACCGATCATCGGCCATGAGAAGGAGGGGGTGGTGGTGTCGGCGGTAAGCGAAAGTCGGAAGGTCGGACAGCTGGCCGGGCTGCCGAACGACGGGGCCACGGGCGAGGTGCTGCTGCTGCACTCCATGGGCTGCAGTACGTCGGGACGGGCGAGGCGGGGCCGGACGCGGCGCTCCGACCCGACAGTCCCCTCGACCCGAGTTGTAGCAGTCAAATACGGGACAAGGGCGGTCCCGTAAGGGACAAACCAATTTAGCCCAATATATGGGATGTCCCGGCTAATACGGGACAGTTGGCAACCCTAGCTGTGGATGGCTCGATTGTAATCATGTATTGTCTTTCCGCTAGCTGGTTAACACGCAACAAAAGCTATTCACTGTACCTCGCTACACGTGACAATAGACTAAACCCAAACTAAACTGAAGAACCAGAGGACATAGGTTTAAGGTAAGGGAGGGGAAAGAGTTAATAGGAACCCGAGGCGCAACTTGTTTTACACAAAGGGTGGTGGGCGAATGGAACGAGCTGCCGGAGGAGGTAGTTTAGGCAGGTAATATCACAAAGTTTAAAATACGTTTGGACAGGTACATGGATTGGACAGGTTTTGAGGGATATGGGCCAAATGTAGGCAGGCGGGGCAAGTGTAGATGGGGCGTGTTGGTCGGCATGGGCAAGTTGGGCCGAAGGGCCTGTTTCCACGCTGCACGACTCCATGAGTCAAGGGTTGTTAATAGATATAGAAAATAGACATAGACAATAGGTGCAGGAGTAGGCCATTCAGCCCTTCGAGCCTGCACCGCCATTCAATGTGATCATGGCTGATCATCCCCAATCAGTACCCTGTTCCTGCCTTCTCCCCATATCCCCTGACTCCGCTATCTTTAAGATCCCTGTCTAGCTCTCTCTTGAAAGTATTCAGAGAACCAGCCTCCACCGCCCTCTGAGGCAGAGAATTCTGCAGACTCACCACTCTCTGTGAGAAAAAGTGTTTCCTCGTCTCCGTTCTAAACGGCTTACTCCTTATTCTTAAACTGTGCCCCTGGTTCTGGACTCCCCCCAACATCGGTAGATACAAAATGCTGGAGTAAGCCTGTCCCGCTGAGTTACTCCAGCATTTTGCGCCCCACTTACTGTAGGCGGCTCATTTGAAACATAACCCAAACAGTTTCGGACGCGTTTCCCATCTTACTGGAGACTTGGAGGTGTATTTTGTTGGAGAGGGCGGTGCCGTGGTCATTCCTGGCCGAGCACTGGTACTCCCCCTCGTAGTCCTCGGCCCGCCCACTGTATCGGAAGTCCATGACTAGGGTTCCCGACCTCGACCTCATCGACACCCTGGAATCTTTGGCAACGTTGAAGAACTTTCCATTGCGAGTCCACGAGAATCTGTGGGGGACACAAGTCAGTCGGTCCGTTCACACCGTTTGGGTAGCACCCGTTGAGCTGCTGCCTTTAGGGCCTGTCCCACGGGCATGCGACTCCATGCGGCAAGCGCGACCTAACCGCAAGCGGGGGCCGCGCGGAGGTCGAGTGATCCCTGTATAGGGCCGGTCCCACCAGCATGCGGCTGCATGCGGCAAGCGCTACCAAATCAGAAGCGGGGGGCCGCGCGGAGGTCGAGTGCCGTCAAGACGGTGCATACGGCGGCGAGGCGGTGCGCACGGCCTCGATGCGACAGGCCGTTGCCGCACGGAATTTTTGAAGTGTCAGTTTTTTCAGAGCCCCTCGCGATGTCTGGACCAGCTCCGCACAACTCCATGCGGCTCCCGCGATCGAAGTGGGACCCTCCGCGCGGCCCCCGCACGGCATCCGCTTGCGGTTAGGTCGCGCTTGCCGCATGGAGTCGCATGCCCGTGGGACAGGCCCTTCACAGCGCCAGAGACCCAGGTTCGATCCAGTTTGTACTTTCTCCCCGTGACCTGCGTGGGTTTTCCCCCGGGAAGCTCCGCTTTCCTCCCACACTCCAGAGACGTGCATGTGTGCAGGATAATTGGCTTGATGTCATTGTAAATTGTCCCTAGTGTGTGAAGAAGGATAGCGGTGTTAGTGTGCGGGGATCGCTGGTCGGCGCGGACTCAGTGGGCCGAAGGGCCTGTTTCCGCGCTGTATCTCTAATCTAAACTAAACAGGCCGAAAACAGGCTTTTTGCTCTCGGCAAGGCCTCCAGCGTAATCTAGTAATATCGCACGACCCTATCATTCTAAGGACTCCATCTACAGGGAGTGGATGAGAAAGTGGGATAACATAGAACTAGTGTGACTGTCGGCGTGGACTCGGTGGGCCAAAGGGCCTGTTTCAATGCCGTATCTCTAAATTAAACTAAACCAAAAAAAAAAGGATTTCACTGTGTTTAGGTACATGTGAAAGTAAAAGTTACACTGCGTACCAAGCCAGGTTGCAGTATCATGCTTCCAACACTGGAGGGCTGTAATGGTCCATAGTTGCTCTCAAATGGATTCCCGCTGGAACTCTGCGGGTTTTTTTAAAGTTTAGTTTAGAGATACAGCGCGGAAATAGGCCCTTCGGCCACTGGAGTCCACGCCGACCAGCGATCACCCTGTACATTAACACTATCCTACACACACTAGGCACAATTTACATTTATACCAAGCCAATTAACCTACAAACCCGCACGTCTTTGGAGTGTGGGAGGAAATGATTTGTCCACCTCTATAAGATCAAATAAATTACAGAAGCCAATTAACCTACAAACCCGCACGTCTTTTGGGGTGTGGGAGGAAACTCCACACGCGATCCCGGAGAAAACCCAGGCGGGTCACGGGGAAAAGGTACAAACTCCGTACAGACAAGCACCCGTGTTCAGGATTGAACCTGGGTCTCAGGCGCTGCAAGGCAGCAACTCTACCGCTGCACCACCGTGCCCCCCTCCCAGGTTCTGGTCAATCCCATCCATTATCCGAGCCCTCCACTCCCCCACCCTGCCAAGCCACACTCTGAGCTCCGCACGCAGACGGCTACTTACATGGGGGTTGGGTTCCCCTTCCCTGCACAGTCGATGACGACGTTGTCCCGTGGATCGACAATGTAATCCTTTGGAGACTGCTTGGTGATGGTGGGAGGCTGCGCCACTGTGAGAAGCAGATGCATAGGAGACAAGAAACCCGAATAACATCAACGTGCCACAACGTGCGATAAAGACAGGACAACACAAACAAAGTCTGAACCTTTCTCAAAGATAGGCGTAAAGTGCTGGAGTAACACAGCGGGTCGGGCAGCATCTCCGGAGAGATGACATGGATGGGTGACCTTTTGGGTCGTGACCCTGCTTTTAATCGAGTGTAGCTCACTTTAGAGATACTGCGCGGAAACAGGCCCTTCAGCCCATCGAGTCAATTTTAGTAGTTATATTTGTGCTGCATTGTTGATAGATGTTGTCGAAAGGTTGCTGTTTAGTTTAGTTTGGAGATATAGCATGGAAACAGGCCCTTCGGCCCACTGAGTGTGCCAACCAGCGATCCCCGCACACTAACACTATCCTACACACACTCGGGACAATTTACATTGAAACCGAGCCAATTAACCCACAAACCTGTACGCCTTTGGAGTGTGGCAGGAAACCGGAGCACCCAGAGAAAACCCACGCAGGTCACAGGGAGAACGTACAAACTCCGTACAGACAGCACCCGTAGTCGTGATAGAACCCGGGTCTCCGGTGCTGTAAGGCAGCAACTCTACCGCTGCGCTTCCCTTGGGACCCATTTTTATTTTTCCCTCGGGGGAGGGGGGAGAAAGGTAAAAAACGACAGGGCATAGCTTTAAGATAAGAGGGCCAAAGTTGAAAGCTGATGTATGGTTCAAGATTTAACAGGGGGTTTGGAACGAGCTGCCAGGGGTGGTGGTGGAGGCTGACATGATAGTGGTGTCACAGAGGCTTTTAGATCAGCACGTGGATGTGCGGGGAATGGATCGCCTGCAGGCAGAGGAGAACGAGTGCGAACAGGGTGATCGATGGCCGTCGTGGGCTCGGTGGGCCAAAGGGCCTCCTTCCACGCTGTATCTCCAAAACTAAAACAATAGCCTGTCCATTACGATTGAGCGGAGGTTTACTCAACTGAAGGTTACAAGCACAGCGAAATAGGCAAAACTTACACTGATTCTGAAGATTTGCTTTTGTCCCATTGCAGGCAAATTGAAGGGAAATAGAGATGAGGAAATAAACAGGTTAGTGAAAAAAAATAAAGTCTATGACCAACGTGTTGGCTATTAATATACAATTACTATTTGCACACTGATCATTAGTGATTGCTACTTGTTAATATGTATTACTCAGTCCATTATTTAGATTAATTTTAACATATTCATTAAAAAAACTACTTGTTAACAAAGCCTAGTAATAAATCAGTGATATTCATTACAATACTAATTCATTACCTTCATTAATGTACTAATAAGAAATTAAACAACAGCAGATGCAAGATATCAGAAATTAAAACACAAAGGGTTGGGAATGTGGAAAAGGTCAGACAGCAACTATGGAAAGAGGAATAGAGTTTAGTTTAGTTTAGTTTAGTTTAGAGATGCAGCGCGGAAACAGGCCCTTCGGCCCACTGAGTCCGCACCGACCAGCGATCCCCGCACACTAACACTATCCTACACACACGAGGGACAATTTTACATTTACACCAAGCCAATTAACCTACAAACCTGCACGTCTTTGGAGTGTGGGAGGAAACCGAAGATCTCGGAGAAAACCCACGCAGGTCACGGGGAGAACGTACAAAGTCCGTACAGACAGCACCCATGGTCAGGATCGAAGTCGGGTCTTTGGCGCTGTGAGGCAGCAGCTCTACCGCTGCGCCACTGTTAATATTTCAGGTTGTTGATTGTTCGCTAGTTCTGACCTGAAACACTCTCTCTCCACAGACGCTGCCTGACCAGCTACATATCCCCGGAGTTTTCTCTTTAAATTATATAAAAAATGGGGTTGATATTATATAATTATGGGGTTATATCAAAAAAATTACACTTTATTTTAATATATTATATAAAAATGGGGTTGAGAGGGAAAGGTAGATCAGCCACGATTGAATGGTGGTTTAGACTTGATGGGCTGAATGGCCCAATTCTGCTCTTAGAACAGGAACTTATAATGGTAATTTTGATTGTTGGAAAAAGTTGTGTTATTACTGTAAATAACTTCTAAAATATTGGGAGCGAATGACTTTAAATCTGTTCATATTTGTGTAAACTATTTATCTTCCAATAAACATATGAATATACCATATACCACTTAAATGTTAAAAAACTGACAATTAATATACAAATAAAAATGATTATGTCTACACAAATGTGCTCCTTGTTGTTTAACTGTTCTATTTACACAGCTTAGTAATTAATATAAATGCTCGTTAATGTTTCCTCTTTGTTAAGTAAGTAAGTAAGTTTATTGGCCAAGTATTCACATACAAGGAATTTGCCTTGGTGCTCCGCCCACAAGTAACAACATGACATACAGTGACAGTTACGAATGACTCAGAAAACACTAAACATTAATAATAATAAGACATTAATGATAAAACACCATTGATCAAGCATGTGAACCGTGCAAAGTCTTGTTGAGTTGGGTGGGAAATTGGCCCTTAATGCGTTCTCCATCCAGTTGTCACATCCCTCCCATTCACTGCCGACCATCGCGCTGTCGGAGATACAACACTTACAATCGAGAGGGACTTCGATGGACGTGATGTGTTGGCCCAGTGTCAAGATGAACAGCAATCCAAGCTGTGGTAGTCTTCCTTCCCTTGGCAGCATTTCTGCCGGTTAAGCGCTCCCCGAGTGCACTGGGAACCCAGTTGTCCTCTGGGCTGGCTCCTCTTGGCCGACACCTAGCAGTCAAACAAGCAGCAAATAACGTGAACAGTCATCGCGTGTAGGAAGGGACCGCAGCAGATGCTGGTTTAAACCGGAGATCGGCACAAAAAGGCTGGAGCAACTCAGCGGGACAGACAGCACCTCTGGTGAAAAGGAATGGGCCACGTTTCGCGTCGAGACCCTGCTCCATTCCGAAGAAGGGTCTTGACCCGAAACGTTACCCCCCATTCCTACTTGAACAGTCATTAAATGCATTATGGCTTCTATAATGGTTCAATGGTCCCTTTATTGACACGTTTAGTTTAGAGATACAGCGTGGAAACAGGCCCTTCGGCCCACCGAGCCCGCACTGACCTGCGATCCCCGCCAATTAACACTACCTTACACACACTAGGGACAATTTTTTACATTTATATCTACAAATTAATCTACAAACCTGCGCGTCTTTGGAGTGAGGGAGGAAACCGAAGATCTTGGAGAAAACCCACGCGGGTCACGGGGAGAACGTACAAACTCCGTGCAGACAAGCACCCGTAGTTGGGATCGAACCAGGGTCTCTGGCGCTGAAAGCGCTGTAAGGCAGCAACTCTACCGCTGCGCCACCCTGCCACCGCACCACGTCCACTTTCTACCCGAGGAGTCCACAATGACAAATCTCTCGGGGTTTATCTTGATCTAGTGTTCAGAGTGCAGCTGTATGCTGAATTTACCCTGTGGCTTAAAGCCCCAATAAATGGCCTGATCTGTTCAAGTGTACTCTTCCGCAGGTTTTACATGCACTCCACCTGCCCCATGATTGATGCCGCGACTGCACACTCCATCTCCCTCCATCCAAGGGCCAGGTGTGCATTCATTCTCCGTGAGGTCACCCTTTGACCCTCGCGGCCGACTGCACGGAGCATGCCGCAGTCTGAGCTTTGTTTCCTCGCTGCCTCCCCCTCCTCCGCCGCCCTGACCCCCTCCCCCCCCCCTCCATAATCGCTCGTCCAATGCAAGTCTCTTCACCCTCAACACCGAGGTCGGACAGATGGAAGAGGCAGGCAGCTGACTTGAGGTCAATGATTTGAACGCTACGTGGAAGGTACAGAGCATAGAACATGTAGAATAGGCCAGACTAGAGTGGACGTGGAGAGGATGTTTCCCCTAGTGGGACAGGTCTAGGGCCAGAGGCCATGGCCAGAATTAAAGGGCGTGCCTTTAGTAAGGAGATGAGGAGGAATTTCTTTAATCAGAGTGTGGTGAGTCCGTGGAATTCATTGCCACCAAAGGCTGTGGAGGCCAAGTCAATGGATAATGTCAAGGAGGAGATATATAGAGATTCTTGATTAGTACAGGTGTCGAGGGCTATGGAGAGAAGGCAGGAGAATGGGGTTGGGAGGGAGAGATAGATCAACTTTCTGATAGACTACTTTCTGAGGATCCTCAGGAAAAACAAGCTGGAGGAGAAGCTGCTGGTGTCCTTCTACCGCTGCTCCATCGAGCGTGTGCTGGCGTACTGTGTAACCACATGGTATGCCAGCTGCTCTGCAGCGGACAGGAGAGCCCTTCAAAGGGTCGTCAACACCGCACAAAAAATCACTGGCTGCCCACTGCCCTCCCTGAAGGACATCTTCAGCTCTCGCTGCCTTGGCAGGGCAGCCAACATCCTGAAGGACCCTTCCCACCCTGGACACAACCTGTTCCACCTGCTGCCCTCTGGCAGACGGTACAGGTCTTTCAAAACTCGCACAAACAGACTCAGAGACAGCTTCTACCCCATAGCCATACGTGAACTTAACAATGCAAAATAAGAAATAACACTCACATTCAACTGAATGGTTCAACCTCAGCTGCTATTGTTATTTATCTGTAATTTTTTTTTAAATATGTATATATTTTTACCTTTTCTTATATATTTAAAATTGCTCTTGTGAATCGCAGTGGGATTGACTTTTAAATTTCGTTGTACCATGTGCAATGACAATAAAGAGATTCATTCATTCATTAATTAATTAATTCATTCATTCATCAGCCATGACTGAATGGAGGAGTATATGATGGGGCGAATGGCCTGGGTCTCTACTCCATGGAGTGCAGGTGGATGAGGGGGATCTTATAGAGGTGTACAAAATCATGAGAGGAATAGATTGGGTAGATGCATAAAGTCTCTTGCCCAGAGTAGGGGAATCGAGGACCAGAGGACATAGGTTCAAGGTGAAAGGGAAAAGATTTAATAGGAACTTTTTCACACAAGCGTGGTGGGTGTATGGAACAAGCTGGCAGAGGAGGTAGATGAGGCTGGGACTATCCCATCGTTTGAGAGACAGTTAGACAGGTACATGGATAGGACAGATTTGGAGGGCTATGGACCAAGTGCAGGCAAGTGGGACGAGTGTAGCTGGGACATTGTTGGCCGGTGTGGGCAAGTTGGGCTGAAGGGCCTGTTTCCACACTGTATCATTCTATGATTGTTGACCACTGACCACTGACCACTGACCATTAACTATTGACCATTAACTATTGACCACTGACCATTGATCGTTGACCATTGACCATTGATCGTTGACTAGTGTAGCTGGGACATTGTTGGCTGGTGTGGGCAAGTTGGGCTGAAGGGCCTGTTTCCACACTGTATCACTCTATGACTCTATGAGCACAGGAAAAGGCCCTTCAGCCCTAATGTCTGTTACTGGCCCAAGTTAGGTGCACAAGCCCATAGAGCAATGCCTGAACTCAAGACCTTGCTATTGGTGAGTACAGTTCTTCAACAACTCTGCTCGGCTCAGCATGGAAGTATACTTTAGACTTTAGAGATACAACACAGAAACAGGCCCTTCGGCCCACTGAGTCTGCGCCAACCTGCGATCACCCCGCACACTAGCACAATCCTACACACAATTTACAATTTTTCCGATGCCAATTAAACTACGAGCCTGTACGCCTTTGGATTGTGGGAGGAAACCGAAGATCTGCCCCCTTCATCCTGCTAAACTCCAGCGAGTACAGGCCCAGTGGCGTCAAACGCTGATCGTATGTTGACCCGATCCTCCCCAGGATCACTCCCGTAAACATCCTCTGGACCCTCTCCAACGCCAGCACATCCCTCCTCAGATATGGGGCCCTAATCTGCTCACAATAGTCCAAATGCGGTCTGACCAGTGCCTTATAAAGCCTCAGCATTACATCCCTGTTAATGAAGGTCTTGGCTTAAGGGCCTGTCCCACTTGGACGACCTAATCCATGGGTTTAGAAGACCCTAGTTGAAAAAAATGTCAAGGTCGTGTTGACTCGCCGAAGTAAAAGACCTCCTACGACTATGTCTACGACTATGTCTACGACTATGTCTACGACCTCCTACGACCCCCCTCGACCTCAGTCTTCCACACCTAAGATCACATGATCAAATGATGTCATGTTTGCATTTTTTTCTCGGGCCAGTTACCAACCTACGACTACCTACGACTACCATCACGATCTACTACGACCTACCTACGACCTACTTTAAAGTAAATAGTATCAAGACTTCTCCTGGTGAAAGTCCAGTTTACTGCCCAGCTGAGGAGATTATTTCCATCTTCCTACAATTGAAGACTTCCTCCCATCAACCACACCATCTGTTAGAACATGGGGCTTATAAAAGTACAGCACAGCCTCAGGCCCTTCGGCCACGACATTGGTGCCGAACATAATGCCAAAGATAGACTAATCTCAGCTGCCTGCACAGGACACATCCCCCCTCCATTCCCTGCATATCCACATGCCTTTCTAAAACCCTCTCTAACTCCACTATGCCACCAGCCCTAACAGTGCGTTGCAGGTACCCACCATCATCTGTGTAAAAAAAGTCCAGCCCTGCTCTGGATCTGGGTCTGGATCTGGATGTAGTACGCTGAAGAGCTCCAGGTTGAGCATAACTCAGCACTATGACGGTGGTGGACGTGCTAGTCGAGATGGAGATGCTTTTGGAGTTGCATCTTTGTATGTGTTGATGTTTTGGAGATCTCTGATGTTGGCTGGTAGGGTATTCCAATCCCTAGCTGTCTTGAGAAAAAAACCTCCTTCGATCATTACGTGGCACGGTGGCACAGCAGTCGAGTTGCTGCCTTAGAGCACCAGAGACCTGGGTTTGATCCTGACTACGGGTGCTGTCTGTACAGAGTTTTTGACGTTCTCCCCGTGATCTACCTGGGTTTTCTCAGGTTTCCTCCCACATTCCAAAGACGTACAGGTTTGTCGGTTAATTGGCTTGGGCAGAATTATAAAATGCCCCTGGTGTGTGCGTGTGTGTGTGTGTGTGTGTGTGTGTGTGTGTGTGTGTGTGTGTGTGTGTGTGTGTGTGTGTGTGTGTGTGTGTGTGTGTGTGCGCGTGTGTGTGTGTGTGTGTGTGTGTGTGTGTGTGCGTGTGTGTGTGTGTGTGTGTGTGTGTGTGTGTGTGTGTGTGTGTGTGTGTGTGTGTGTGTGTGTGTGTGTGTGTGTGTGACAATAGACAATAGACAATAGGTGCAGGAGTAGAGCATTTGGCCCTTCGAGTCAGCACCGCCATTCAATGTGATCATGGCTGATCATCCCAAATCAGTACCCCGATCCTGCCTTCTCCCCATATCCCCTGACTCCGCTATTTTTAAGAGCCCTATCTAGCTCTTTCTTGAAAGCATCCAGAGAACCTGCCTCCACCGCCCTCTGAATAGTGTGTGTAGAATAGTTTTAGTGCTGGTCGACTTGGTGGACCAAAGGGCCTGTTTCCCCGCCCTATCTCTGAACCTCTAGTCTCTGTCACTTTTACCCTGGGAAAAGGTTCTGACTGCCTAAAGGGCCTGTCCCACGAGGCGACTGGACTACCTGCAAGTGTTGCTGGGGTAAAGGATATGGAGATGAGCAACAGGGAAAAGGAATGCATTGTAAAATGGGAGGGCGTTGACAGGGTCTGCTGAAAGGAAGAAGCTTTCATTGTGTGTCCTCTATATTCACGTCCACATCAGTGGTATTGCAAGAATTAAAGGACCCAGTACTGAGCCTGGAGAAAACAACCTCCCTGTCATAAGAACATCAGTCAACACTTTGCCTCCTGCCACACACACACGTCCAATTCCTGCTCCCCCTTGAGCTTCATTGTGTCTATCTTGCCATGTTTGATTTGTTAGAATTCATCAAAATCACTGCGTCCATCAACCCCATTGGGAGACTAATGGGCCTGTCCCACTTAGGTGATTTTTTAGGCAACTACAGGCGACTAGTTTGTCGGCACATGTTCGCCGGAGGTCGCCGGGAGTCGTCTCCTCGGTCGCGCGAAAGGTTGTAGCGTCTTTCGTTGAAAACATTTTGACGACAGTGGGTTTGTCGCCAATGAGCGTAGCTTGACTTCTCCTGGCGTAGGCGCTGTCGTAGGCTGTCGCCAGGATGACGCAGGTTGTCGCCGGTTTTTCTGCGACCTGCTACGACTATGACAGTCGCCGGCAGTTACCTAAAAAATCGGCAAGTGGGACAGGCCCATTGGAACCATAGAGCCACACGGCACGAAAAAACAGGCCCACTTTTCCCATGCCAACAACCTTCTCTCCAGAGATGCTGCCTGTCGCACTGAGTTACTCCAGCATTATGTGTCTGGCTTCAATAAAACGCTGTCTACATAAGATCATAAAGTGATAAGTGATAGGAGCAGAATTAGGCCATTCGGCCCATCATGTCTGCTCTACCATTCCATCGACTTTGAGTCCTGAAATTATTATTATTATTATCATGGCTGATCTATCTCTCCCTCAACCCCATTCTCCTGCCTTCTCCCCATAACCCTTGACTCCCGTGCCCGAGACCGATGAAGGGTCTTGACCGGAAACGTTACCTATTTCTTTCCTCCAGAGATGCTCCCTGACCGGCTGAGTTACTCCAGCATTTTGTGTCTACCTTTGGTGTAAACCAGCACCTGCTGTTCCTTCTTACACTAATGTTGCTTTACCATGTCTACAATGAAATAAGTATGTGTGTGCACTAGTGTAATTTACGAAGAACCTACTGTAGCTCCTGCTATGTTCTGTACAAGGTCTACATCAGGTATTGCTTGTCATTAACTGCCTGTTTTAGGTCACTGAATAATTCCACAATCTAACCGATTTCATCAGCCATAGGAATCTTCATGACAGGAGCTGCCATTCATTTTGATTCATTTTCATTACCATTCTCTTCTTCTCTTGTTTGTCGAGCTCTGCTTCTGTCTGAAGTTTTAGTGAATATGACACTCGTAGTTCACAACCTACGGGCTTGATACTTTGCAGCCACTAATGCCGATATTTCTCCTATTAATCTTTTTCATTTCTTCAGCCAATCTTTGCTTGGTAATGCATAACTCGACGGAACACCAGTGAAGGGAGGTGCCCACTTGATAACCCCAATGATGTACTGGCTTCTGCACAATAGGTTTTTATGTGTTAGTTAACATGAAACGTACCGAATAGCGAAAGGCCTGGTTAGAGTGGATGTGGAGAGGATGTTTCCATTAGTGGGAGTCTAGGACTAGAGGTCATAGTGTCAGAATTAAAGAACGTTCCTTTAGGAAGATGAGAAGGAATTTCTTTAGTCAGAGTGCGATGAATCTGTGGAATTCTTTGCCATGGAAGGCTGTGGAGGCTAAGTCAATGGATATTTTTTAAGGCAGAGAGAGATAGATTCTTGATTAGTACGAGTGTCAGGGGTTATGGGGAGAAGGCAGGAGAATGGGGAATGATAGATCAGCCATGATTGAATGGCAGAGCAGACATGATGGGCCAAATGGCCTCATTTTGCTCCTATCACTTATGACTTTATGATCTTATGTAGACTGCTTTTTATTGAAGCCAGACACAGAATGCTGGAGTAACTCAGCGGGACAGGCAGCATCTCTGGAGAGAAGGAATGGGTGATGGTTTGGGTCGAGACCCTTCTTCAGACCGCGAATCAGAGGAGAGGGAGACAGAGATATGGAAGGGTAAGGTATGAAAAGACAGATTAAAGGGGATGTTGGTCAAGGAAATGGGGAATGGTACATTGTCAGCTGAGGGGTAGATGACAACGAGGCATACATTCAGTAATTCCTTCGCCCCATAGATGCAGCCCCACCAGCTGAGTTTCTCCAGCATTTGTGTCTACCTCCGGTTTTTCCAGCATCTGCAGTTCTTTCTTAAACATTCAGTAACATTTAATCAGGAGGAAACTGGAACTAGTCAGAGAACTAGGATGGGGGATGGACGGAGAAAGAGGGAAAGCAAGCATTAGTTGGTTAGTTTGAAGTTGAAGTTGAATATGGAGCTAGTTATTGTTCTACAGCATAAATGTGTAGAAGCAATTTAGATACTACTATGGCTTTGGGCTTGGTTTTCTTGGTTGAGCGCTTATCCTAGTGTTATAGTCCATACTCTGTGTTTTAATTTTTAGTTTAGTCTAGAGATACAGAGTGGAAACAGGCGCTGTTTCCGGATCCGGAAGTAGCGGCACTGTTGCACGGCTGCGGCTCGCCTGCAGTCCGTCTGTTTTTACTTTTGTTGTTGTTTTCTTTTGTCTTGTTTTAGTCACATTTTGGTTTATTGGGTTGTGTATGTGTGTGTGTGGGGGGGGGGGGGGGGTGGGGGGGGTGAAACATGACTTTTGTCTCTTCCTTCGGGGGAATGCGACTTTTTCTTGTCGTATCCCCCTTCTCTGCCTCCGTCTGCGCCGAGGCCAAAATGGCGGAGCTGCCGGCCTCCAACTCCAACTGCGACCGACCGACCTCGAGGCTCTGGAGGCAGAGCCAGGACTTGCCAGTGCGGGGATGGCCATCTTCGGGGCTGCGGTGGCGTTCCTGCGGTGGCATTGGCGACCGAGGACGCTGGTGGCGACCTGAGACCGGAGGCTCGGCCGCGGGCCCAGTGGACGACATCGTCGGGAGCTCGCAGGTCACAGGTGGGTGACCTGTTTTTCTGGGGCTCCCGCAACTACAGCTGCGTCCGCTGGACTGGAGGGCGGCAGCTTCGGCAGCTTCGGCCACCCCGGGCCGCCGAGTTTGAACCGGCCCATTGCGGACGGAGCACGGATTCAGCCGCGGGACTGACTTACCATCACCCGGCGGGGTCACAACATTAGAAGCCTGGATCGCCTCAGCGCAGAGGGAGAACAAAGAGGGAAGAGACAGACACTTTAAGACTTTTGCCTCCATCACAGTGAGGAGGTGCCTGGTGAACTCACTGTGGTGGATGTTAATTTGTGTTTATTGTGTGTTTTGTTATTTATTATTATATGTATGACTGCAGGCAACGAAATTTCGTTCAGACCGAAAGGTCTGAATGACAATAAAGGAATCTAAGCCCTTCGGCCCACTGAGTCTGCGCTGACCAGCGATCCCCGCACACTAACACTATCCTACATATACTAGGGACAATTCACGATTTTACCAAGCCAATTAACTTACAAACCTGCGCGTCTTTGGAGTGTGGGAGGAAACTGGAGACCCAGGAGAAAACACACGCAGGTCACGTGGAGAACGTACAAACTCCGTGGACAGCACCCATAGCTAGGATTGAACCCAGGTCTCTGGCGCTGTTAGGCAGCAACTCTACCGCTGCGCCATAGTGTTCTCTTTACGTGGTCAGCTATGAATATTGGTATTTCAAATAACTGGCTGTATTACTTATGGGCATGGAATTAATTGTACTTTCTACCAAAGGCCGAAGGTCGAACTTCCTGCAGTAAGTATCTTAACCCATGAAGAAATTCACTGATTAAAATGTTAATATTCATTTCTACAGCCTGGTTATTTATTTGTTCTTTTAAGTTTAAATCTTGCTGTTTCCAACTATTTTCACTGGTAGTATAGATGCTATAGAAATGGAATAATAGTGTCATCTGGCACGGAAACAGGCCCTTCGGTCCAACTTGCCCATGCCGACCAAAATGCCCCTTTGTCGCCAGTAAGACGCAAAGTGCTGGAAGAATTCAGCGGATCAGGCAAAATTCCGTGGAGGGGATGGACTGACGACGTTTCAGTCTGAAGAAGGGTTCCGACACGAAAGGTCACCTGGCTATTCCCTCCACAGCTGCTGCCCGACCCACTGAGTTCCTCCAGCACTTGGCGCTTTGCTCAAGATTCCAGCATCTGCAGATCCTTGTGTCTCCACAACTTTAGTCACTAGGATGGACATTCAGAACTTGGCTTGTGTCACATGAACTATTCCTAAAGGGGCTGTCCCACTTGGGCGACCTATTTGGCAAGTTTAGAAGAGTTTGATAAAATGACATGTTGAAGACCTCCTTCGACTATGTTGAAGACCAGCTTCGACTAGCTACGGGAAAATTGGACACCGAATAGTGGAGCGTGAAGACGACCTCCTTCGATCTCCTTCGACCTCCCTTCGACTATGATGAAGACTACCTTCGTCTACCCTTGATTACCTACGACTAACATGCCGACCTACTACGACTAAACCTATGAGTAAAAAAGGTAGCGATTTTTTCCATGGCGACCGTTTTTTACTCGCGGGCATTTTTTAACATATTGAAAAAACCGCCGCGACCTAGCTGAGGCCTCGAGTACGCGGAGACCACTCTCGAGCATGAAGGAGAGTTACGAAGACCTCCTACGACCTCGTGTCGACCATGCTGCGAGTATGAGTCGAGGGCAAACTCGAGGATTAGGTCGCCCAAGTGGGACAGGCCCTTAAGACAAGAGCCTGAATAACTTGGACGGTTGGAGTACCATCATTCATACAATCCTAACAACACTTTAAGTGCGACAGAGAGAACTGATTCAGTCTTTAATTCAACTCCAACAGGATCTGAGCAAGGCCAGATCAGTCCCACTGCGAAAAGGCAAAGCGCAAACATCTTCCCTACTTTTTGTTTTAGCGCGGAAACAGGACCTTTCACCCACCGAGTCCACACCAACCAGCGCATTAACACTATCCTACACACACTGGGGACAATTTACATTTATTACAAGCCAATTAACCTACACACTTGTATGTCTTTGGAGTGTGGGAGGAAAGCAAAAAATCTCTGAGAGAACCCACGCAGGCCACGGGGAGAACGCACAAACTCCGTACAGACGGCACCCATTGTCAGGATCGAACCCGGGTCTCTGTCGCTGTCAGGTAGTAACTGTGCCGCTGCGCCACCGTGCAGTTCACCATTGTGAATTTTTAAGAAAGAACTGCAGATGCTGGAAAAATCAAAGGTAGACAGAAAATGCTGGAGAAACTCAGTGGGCAAGGCAGCATCTATGGAGAGAAGGAATTGGTGACATTTCGGGTCGAGACCCTTCTTCACTGGCATGGAATCCCTTCCCCTATATTTAAGGGTCTCAACTCAAAACGCCGCCTACTCCTTCTCTCCATAGATGCTGCCCCACCCGCTGAGTTTCTCCAGCATTTTTTGTCTACCTATCATTGTGAATCTGATTACTTAAGGGCCTGTCCCACGAGCATGCGACCTAACGTGGTCGCGCTAGCCGTGCGGCCTCGCGGGGCCGGTCCCACTTCGATCGCCGGAGCCGCATGGAGTTGTGCGGAGCTGGTCCCGACATCGCGCGGGACTCCGAAAAACTGACAGTGTTCAAAAATTCCGTGCGGCAAAGGCCCGCCGGCCCGCGGACGCATGGAGGCCGCACGCACCGTCTTGACTTCCCACGGATTTCACGTCAATCACTCGACCTCCGCGCGGCCCCCGCTTCCGGTTTGGTCGCGCTTGCCGCATGCAGTCGGATGCTCGTGGGACAGGCCCTTTACGATCCCAAGACCAGTTAGTATGTATCCAAGTCTGCTTAAGGCAGTCCACAACACAATGCATTCAAGCTTCTCACTAAATAAACGTGCAACTTACACTTCCCCTGGAGCAGGTTTACGTTGAGCAGTTTTCCATGTAGTATATCATGCAGCCTGCAGTCTCTTGCCTTGTTGCTTTATAAAGCTGAGCCTTGCCAGAGAGCCTGGGGGATGCGTCTGTGCGAGACAGGAAACCGAATATTAACTGTGAATTTCTGTAAGATGGCAGCACGACAAATATTCACCCTCTTAGAGAGAGAGAGTGAGAGAAAGATAGTCACACAGGATGGAAACAGGCCCTTCAGCCCATCTTGCCCATGCCAACCAACATGCCCCATTTAAAAAAAAATATTTCAAAATATTCGAGAAATAAATATATCCAATACATGATCCTTACAAGACTCCATCCAACAATCTTGGAGGCTATACAAACATTCAATACTGTTTACACAAATTACACAAATGTATCCCCCGCCCTTGCCACTCATGTGGCCCACTGGCATGGAATCCCTTCCCTTATTTTTGAGGGGCGTCTCTCCCACACCCTGCCCCCCCCATGTCCAGCAGCGGAAGGACCCCAGACTGTGGTCCTCCCCCACCGAGCCTTGGCGTTGGCTGCACCGAGCTTCAGTGCGTCCCTCAGCACGTCCTCCTGCAATCTGCAGCGGGCCAGTCGGCAACATTCCCCGACGGACATCTCGCTCTGCTGGGAGGTCAACAACGCTCGGGCAGACCAAAGAGCGTCTTTCACCGAGATGATGAAACTTCCAGCAGTACTCGATGTCAGTCTCTGAATTCGTCCCTGGGAACAGTCCGTAACTCACAGAGTCCTCTGTGACGGAGCTGTTCGGGATAAACCGTGACAGGGACCCTTGCAAACCACTCCAGACTTTCTTTGCAAATCCACACTCTGTGATGAGGTGGGAAACCGTCTTCTCTCCATAGCAGCCGTCCCCCAGGGCAGCGTGCGCTGGTAGTGAGGTTTCCGACGGTTCAGGAAGGATCTGCCTGTACATGATCCATATCCCACTATTCTAGGGCGGCACAGTGGCACAGCGGTAGAGTTACTGCCTCACAGTACCAGAGACCCAGGTTTGATCCTGACCTCGAGTGCTGTCTGTGTGGAGTTTGCACGTTCTCCCCTGCGACCGCGTGGGTTTCCTCCAGGTGCGCTGGTTTCTTCCCACCTGCCAAAGATGTGAGGGTTTGTAGGTGACCTGGTTCTCTGTAACTTGCCCCTAGTGTGTGGGAAGCGGGTGAGAAAGTGGGTTAGCGTTGATCTATTCTATTCGGAACTACTCGGCACGGTGACGCAGCGGTAGAGTTGCTGCCTTACACTCATTTTACCCCTGCCATCGGGAAGAAGGTACAGGAGCCTGAAACCTGTAACATCCAGGTTCAGGAGCTGAGAGAGATAATCTCAAGATTCAAGATTCAACAGAGTTTATTGTCCCTGACAGGACAATGAAATTCTTGCTTTGCTTCAGCACAACAGAACATAGTAGGCATTGACTACAGAACAGATCAGTGTGTCCATATACCATTATATAAATATATACACACATGAATAAATAAACTGATAAAGTGCAAATAACAGATAATGGGCTATTAATGTTCAGAGTTTTGTCCGAGCCAAGTTTAATAGCCTGATGGCTGTGGGGAAGTAGCTATTCCTGAACCTGGTCGTTGCAGTCTTCAGGCTCCTGTACCTTCTACCTGAAGGTAGCGGGGAGATGAGTGTGTGGCCAGGATGGTGTGGGTCCTTGATGATACTGCCAGCCTTCTTGAGGCAGCGACTGCGATAGATGCGAATGCGATAGATAGAAGAGCAGCTTCTTCCCTGTGGCCATCGGGCTATTGAACACTGCGACCACCATACAGTATAAGCTCAGAACTACACAGACGTGGGAGCATTGGTTTTGTCTTTTTGCACTATATATATATGTGCGTCTGTAGAAAGGAACTGCAGATGGTGGTTTACACTGAAGATAGACACAAAAAGCTGGAGTAACAGGCAGCATCTCTGGAGAGAAGGAATGGGTGGTTTCAGGTCGAGACCCTTCTTCAGACTGCAGAAACAATCAGTCTGAAGAATTGTCTCCACCCAAAACGTCACCCATCTCCAGAGATGCTGCCTGTCCCGCTGAGTTATACACACACACTGAACATCTTTTCCTTGTTTATTATATTGCTTACAGAGTACTGTAGGCAGTCACGGTGGCGCAGCGGTAGAGTTGCTGCCTTCAAGCCCTATCCCACTGTGCGAGTTCATTCAAGTGTTCTCCCGAGTTTAAAAAAAAATCAAACACGTGGTAAGCGCAGAGAATGAACATAGCGGGTACGTCGGAGCTCGGGGACGTCTCTCAGCGGCTCGTAACGCTAACGGCAGGTACTCGGGAAGACTCGCTAACGGCAGGTAAGCACGGAAAGACTCGTGAAGATTTTTCAACATGATGAATAATGTCCACGAGAGCCCCGAGTACCGACGAGTGGCCATTACCGTAAATCTCCGAGTTCGAATCAGGGCAAACTCGGGAGAGCTCTTGGAATGAACTCGCACCGTGGGACAGGGCTATTACAGCGAGTGCAGTGCCGGAGACCCGGGTTCGATCCTGACTACGGGCGCTGTCTGTACGGAGTTTGTACGTTCTCCCCGTGATCTGCGTGGGTTTTCTTCGAGATCCTCAGTTTCCTCCCACATTCCAAAGACGTCCAGGTTTGTAGGTAAATTGGCTTGGTGTATGTGTAAATTGTCCCTAGTGTGTGTAGGATAGTGTTACTGTGCGGGGATCGCTGGTCGGCGCGGAACCGGTGGGCCGAAGGGCCTGTTTCCATGCTGTATCTCTAAACTAAACTATTATGTTTACATTTTCTGTTGTGCTGTTGTAAGTAAGAATTTCATTGTACTGTTTAATTTAGGTTAGAGATACAGCATGAAATCAGCCCTTAGGCCCACCGGGTCTGCACCGACCAGCGATCCCTGCACACCAACACTATCCTACACTTACTAGGGACAATTTACCCTTATACCAATGCAACTAACCTACAGACCTGTGCGTCTTTGGAGTGTGGGAGGAAACCGAAGATCTCGGAGAAAAGCCACGCGGGTCACGGGGAGAAACTCTGTACAGACAGCACCCGTAGTCAGGATCGAACCGGGGTCCTCTGGCGCTGCAAGCGCTGTAAAGCAGCAACTCTACCGCTGCGCCACCCTTCTGTCTGGGACATCTGACGATGAAACATTTTTGACTCCTGACTCTTGAAGGCAGGGTGAGTGAGGGGTTTGTTCACTGACACGAGAGGGACAGTGAGTCAAAAGGGCTTCGACGGGAAGTCGCTCTCGCTGGGTTAAAGCTGTCCATCTGTCTAGCCGGCTCGTCGTCACCACAGAACCGCTCGGCACAGACTCCCACAGGCTGCCATATGTCTCCAGCCAGCAATCAGCAAAGCCCAGCAGCCAGCTTCATCAGGCCCCCACCCCACTTGCAAGCAGAGTTTGACAATGAATTAGGAGAGACATCCGAAGGCCAAAACAAAAGTGAGGGCGGTCACGGTGGCGCAGCGGTAGAGTTGCTGCCTTACAGCGCTTGCAGCGCCGGAGACCCCGGTTCCATCCCGACCACGGGTGCTGTCCGTACGGAGTTTGTACGTTCTCCCCGTGACCTGCGTGGGTTTTCTCCGAGATCTTCCGTTTCCTTACACACTCCAAAGACGTACAGATATGTAGGTAAATTAGCTTGGCATAAGTGTAAAATTTGTCCATAGTGTGTGTAGGATAGTGTTAATGTGTGGGGATCGATGGTCGGTGCAGACTCGGTGGGCCGAAGGGCCTGTTTCCGCGCTGTATATCTAAACTAAACTAAACTGAACTGGACATGTAAATGCTGGAGTAACTCAGCGGGACAGGCAGCATCTCTGGAGGGAAGGAATGGGTGACGTTTCAGGTCGAGACCCTTCTTCAGACTGAGATTCAAGGGGAGAGGGAGACTAGAGATATGGAAGGGTAAGGTGTGAAAATGACAGATCAAATTCCGAATCAAATTCCAAATCTCGAGTTATCTGTTGTCACGACATATTTCTAGTCTCCCTCTCACCTGTCTCTCACCATTACTAACCAAGAATTTTTCAATCTCCGCCTTAAAAATATCCACTGACTTGGCCTCCGTAGCCTTCTGTGGCAATGAATTCCACAGATTCACCATCTGAGGTCAGGTCGGGGGGAGATCCCCACCACCACGGGTACCATGCCATCCCGTGCTACCTGCTCCATGGTCAGATTGTCGGCGACTAAACCGTCTCCCCCACCTGGTTTGCCGGGTGAGGAGGGGGCTGTGGACCCGCCAGCAGGACCAAAAACAAGACCTGTCAAAGGGCGGATGAGCTCCTAGCGAGCCAACGGCCATCCATACCTCAGTAGAAGTTGCGATCACTGTCGTACATAACATTGTACGGAATGCCTGTCGGAAACCAGCACCGCTGCCTCGCTAATGTTTTCAACGATCTAATAATAATAATAATAAGATGAAGAAATTCCTCCTCATCTCCTTCGTAAAAGTACATCCTTTGACTGAGGCTATGGCCTCTTGTCCTAGTATCTCCCACCAGTGGAAGCATCCTCTCCACATCCACTCCATCCGGGCCTTTCACTATTCGGTAAGTTTCAATAAGGTCTCCCCTCATCCTTCTTAACTCATAATGCTGGTGGACAAAAATGCTGGAGCAACTCAGCGGGTGAGGCAGCATCCATGGAGCGAAGGAATAGGTGACGTTTCGGGTCTCGGGTTTCGCTCCATAGATGCTGCCTCACCCGCTGAGTTTCTCCAGCATTTTTGTCTACCTTCGATTTTTCCAGCATCTGCAGTTCTTTCTTTAAAAAAAACACCTCATAATGCTAGTAGGTTTAAAAATATATATTGTTGCTGCAAGCAAAAATATCGATTAATGGGAAGGGAAATAGCTTCCAAAAATGTCTTGCATTCCATCAAATTAGTTTGAAACCAAATTTGCTGAAAAACAAGAGCAGACCTAACACCATCTGGTGACTTGCTTCAGCTAACAGAAGATACTTGAGGCGGATGCTAATATGAATTGGCACCAGTCTACATCACAGATCCTACAGAACTTAACACATGATTTGGATCAGAACAGAGTTGCAACGTTTGCATCCCCTTGCTCCTCAGCAAAATTTTTTTTACTCTAATTTCAAGTAACCCCTGCAAACCTCCCCCCCCCCTCCCCTCCCCTCCCCTCCCCATCCTGGTCATCCTGCCAGTATATAAATTCATATGTTCTAGGAGCAGAATAAGGCCATTCGTCTCTACTCCACCATTCCTGCCTTCTCCCCATAACCCCTGGCACCCATACTAATCAAGAATCTGTCTTTCTCCGCTTTAAAAAAAATATCCACTGACTTGGCCTCCACAGCGGTCTGTGGCAATGAATTCCACAGATTCACCGCCACAGTTCCACTGCTCGCATCCCCAGTGTCGCTTTGTTATCGCCTCTTCCCCAGCCAACAATGGGCCATTGTTGGCTCCACCGTTCCTTGGTCATCAGTTGCCGGCCCCTGGTTTGTTCTGGCCTTATCCTATCTCCAGCTCCCACCCACCCGTCCCCACCACCCCTCCCTACTTTCAGTATGAAGAAGGGTCTCGACCCGAAACGTCACCCCCATCATTTTACTCGAGAGATTTTACTCGAGAGACCCGCTGAGTTACTCCTGCACTTTGTGCCTTTCCTCGGTATAAACCAGCATCTGCAGTTCTTTGTTTCTACACCAATTTTTTTCCCCTGTGAGGTAACTTTCCTGGACTGTATTCACTCTGGGCCATTTCCAGATTATTAAACTACACTCTGGGATTCTGACCTAGCAATATCTCCTCTGCACCGTTCCAGTCTCAATATCAAATTATGCAGGAGGGAACTGCAGATGCTTGTTTAAACCAGAGATAGACACAAAAAGCTGGAGTAAGTCAGTGGGAGTAACTTTAAGTAACCCCTGCATCCTCTCTCTCTCTGTCCCGCCTCCACCCTAGTCATTGTACGGGTTTCACTGTCGTCCTGGTGAGTTTCGTTGTCTGTAACTCATTTTCACCTAGCCCACAGCTAACAATGGCTTGTTTCCTTTATCATCGTTACTTTTTTTTGGAGTATCTTTCGTTC
The DNA here is from genome assembly GCA_038087875.1 of Malacoraja senta. Taxonomy (NCBI): domain Eukaryota; kingdom Metazoa; phylum Chordata; class Chondrichthyes; order Rajiformes; family Rajidae; genus Malacoraja; species Malacoraja senta. The sequence continues at coordinate 6,028,328 of CM075981.1, read as the reverse complement.
ATTTGTTCTATATCTCTCCACATCACTGTCTATATCTCTCGTTTCCCTTTACCCTGACTCTGAAGAAGGGTCTTGACCCGAAACGTCGCCCATTCCTTCTCTCCACAGATGCTGTCTGACCCGCCGAGTTACTCCAGCTTTTCGTGTCTATCTTCAATATCAAACAATCCCCTTTCTAAGAGGCCCAACATAACATGAGGAACATTTTTTCGTTGCAGCCTTCCCATACTCAATAAACAAATTTTCCAACTTTAACCAACTTTCTTCTCCTTTCTGTCTAGATCAGAACCAGATATTTCTGTTTCAAATCATTTTGATTGACTTTTTAGCAGGCTAGGACTTCACTTCCTGGAGCGCAGGAGGATGAGGTGATATTATAGCAGTGTATATGACCATTGAGGGGAGCAGAGAGTGCATATGCACAAGAGTCGTTCATGCAGAGTAGGGGAATCAAGCACCAAGATGTGTGGTTGTATGTACCTGTCAAAATGTCTTTTAAATCTTGTTATAGCACCAGTTTCATCCCTTGCTATTCTCAATGTTTATCTGTCCCTTTGATCCTTGGCCCCTGTAGCATGGTGGTGCAGCGGTAGAGTTGCTGCCTCAGCGCCAGAGACCCGGATCCGATCCTGACCACGGGTGCTGTTTGTACGGGGTTTGTACGTTCTCCCCGTGTGACTGCGTGGGTTTTCTCCGGGTGCTCCGGTTTCCTCCCACACCTCAAAGACGAGCAGGTTTGTTGGTTAATTGGCTTCGGTAAAATTGTAAAATTATCCCTAGAGTGTAGGATAGTGTTAATGTACGGGATGACCGCAGGTCGGCACGGACTCGGTGGGCCACAGTGCCTGTTTTCGCCCTGTATCTCTAAAGTCCAAAGTAAAGTCTATTGGCGTTAAAGCTCTAATCTGGTGGATGAATTGAGTTGAGCCTGCAAAGAATATCAGAACTCTCTCAATTGGAGTCTGAAGAAGGATCCTGACCTGAAACATCACCTATCCATCTTCTCCAAAAATGCTGCCAGGCCCATTGAGTTATCCTAGCACTTTATGCCCTGTGGACAGAGCCCAGACCATCACACAAACCAACCTCCCTTCCATTGACTCCATTTATAGCTCACGCTGGCTTAGCAAGGCCAGCAGCGTAATCAAGGACGAGTCGCACCCTGGCCACTCCCTCTTCTCCCCTCTCCCATCAGGCAAGAGGTACAGAAATTTGAAATTGCAGACCTCCAGATTCAGGGACAGTTTCTTCCCAGCTGGTATCAGGCAACTGAACCATCCTACCAACAACTAGAGAACAGTCCTGAACTACTATCTACCGCGTTGGGGACCCTCGGACTATCGTTGATCGGACTTTGCTGGTCTTTATCTTGCACTGAATGTTATTCCCTTCAATATGCATCTGCAGGACGGCTCGACTGAAATCATGTATTGTCTTTCCGCTGACTGGTTAGCGCACAACAAAAGCTTTTCACTGTACCTCAGTACACGTGACAATTAACTCAACTCAACTCAACTCCTCTGTCGTATACCAGCATCTGCAGTTCCTTGTTTCTACTCTGTCTCCAATTTGTTCAGTTTAGTTTATTGTCACGTGAACTGAGGTACAGTGAAAAGCTTTTGTTGCGTGTTCTCCAGTCAGCGGAAAGACAATTCACCCAGATAGTTGTGAATCTGTGGAATTTCCTGCCACAGAAGGCTGTGGAGGCCAATCCACTGGATGTTTTCAAGAGAGAGTTGGATATAGCTCTTTGGGCTAACGGAATCAAGGGATATGGGGAGAAAGCTGGAACGGGGTACTGATTGTGGATGATCAGCCATGATCAGATTGAATGGCGGTGCTGGCTTGAAGGGCTGAATGGTCTACTCCTGCATCTATTTTCTATGTTGCTATATCATACATGATTACAATCAAGCCAATTACAGTGATACAGATACATGATAAGGGAATGTGCAAGAAAGAACTGCAGATGCTGGTTTAAATCGAAGGTAGACGCAAAATGCCGGAGTTAAATCAGCGGGTGAGGCAGCGTCTCTGGAGAGAAGGAATGGGCGACGTTTCGGGTCGAGACCCTTCTTCAGACGGATGGGAATAGCGTTCTGCACAAGGTAAAGCCAGCAAAGTCCGATCATGGGTCCTCATCTTCCTGCATAAACAACTCACAGAGTGCATGCACCGCCAATTTGATTTCTCCCAATCTGCAGGACTGTGCATTTTTCTGTATTAAATTGTAGCTGTCATTGTTCTGCCCACTTGCATATTTAGTCTTGTTCATTCTGTAATTTCTGAGAAGCCGCCTCTGGTTCCAGTGACTATGTGCTAAGTGGGTAACTGTATAGTTTGATTTGGGATTCTGGCCGGCAAGTCATAAATCTTGTTCAGAGATAGTTCCGCCACATATTACAATGATTTTGGCTCAACATTTAAAAGTTTACTTCACACCACCTGCAATCACCCTGACACCCTTGCAGAAATAAATCAGTGAGAGACTCCCTTTCCCCTGACTCTCAGTCTGAAGAAGGTGTCTCGACCCGAAACGCCACCTCTCCCTTTTCTCCAGAGATGCTGCCTGACCCGCTGAGTTATTCCAGCTTTTTGTGTCTATCTTCAGTGAAAGACCAGTTGGAACAACAACAAAAAACAGGCCTACATGTCCCTCAGAATCATTACAAATATCTGTCCCTTGTTAACTTATAAGGCACAAGCGGCATGGTGGCACAGCGGTAGAGTTGCTGCCTCGCAGCGCCAGGGACCCGGGTTCCATCCTGTCTACGGGTGCTGTCTGTACAAAGTTTGTACGTTCTCCCCGTGACCTGCGTAGATTTTCTCCAGGATCTCCGGTTTCCTCCCACACACCAAAGACGTACAGGTTTGTAGGTTAATTGGCTTGGTATAATTGTAAATTGTCCCTAGTGTGTGCAGGGTAGTGGTAGTGTATGGGGATCGCTGGGTCGGCATGGCCTCGGTGGGCCGAAGGGCCTGTTTCCGCGCTGTCTCTAAAACTAAAAACTAAAAATTAAATGTTTCAGCTCATTTCAGTCTCACCCTTTTACTTACATTTTTCTCAAATAAATTGTTTTTTTTAAACCAGGAGATTACAGAGACTTATTTTTGATGAGAGTGCATCGTGATACATCCACTTCGGAGGCCAGAGGAGGGAAAGAAGATCGGAGCCAAGATTTTCTGTTAACCTATTGAAGAACTGTGCTACTTCCAGGAAAAAATGATTCACATATATTCCAGCTGCCTGCTTTAAATGTACGGCCGGGTGAGACAAGGAGATTTCACTTAAAAAAAACAACACCTTGGACTCTTCACTCATTTCATAGCCTCATAACACGATATATGAACTTCTTGATAGCTTCTAAGAGCCATCGTGTGCGGATAATGCTCTAGCAACAGGTCGTGCAGGATGCAAGAAAATTCATCTGGAAAGTGTTACTTAAATATTGAGAGCCAAAAGCACAAATTGTCAACATCAATTTCAGAAGATGGTGAATCTGTGGAATTAATTGTGGGAGAGTCTCGGACCAGAGGTCGTAGCTTCAGAATTAAAGAACGTTCCTTTAGAAAGGAGTTGAGGAGGAATTTCTTCAGTCAGAGGGTGGCGAATCTGTGGAATTCATTGCCTCAGAAAACCGTGGAGGCCAATGGATATTTTTAAGGCAAAGATAGACAGATTCTTGATTAGTACGGGTGTCAGGGGTTATGGGGAGAAAGCAGGAAAATGGGATTAAGAGGCAGAGATCAGCCATGATTGAATGGCGGAGTAGACTCGATGGGCTGAATGGCCTAATTCTACTCCTATAACATGAACTTTTGAATTTCCTCAGGTAGCAAAAATGCTGGAGAAATTCAGCGGGTGCGGCAGCATCTATGGAGCGAAGGAAATAGGCAACGTTTCGGGCCGAAACACTTCTTCAGACTGATGCAGGGTGGGGGGGGGGGGGGCGGGAATAAGAAAGGAACAGGAGGAGCCAGAGGGATGAGGGAGAGCTGAGAAGGGGAGGAGACAGCAAGGGCTATCGGAAATTGGAGAAGTCAATGTTCAGGCCACTGGGATGCAGACTGCGCAAGGGGAATATGAGGTGCTGCTCCTCCAATTTCCGGTGGTGCTCACTCTGGCCATGGAGGAGGCCCTTATCCTGTAGTTAAAGGGTGATAGCCCACATGCTGCTGAATAAATAATGGGTAACCCTTGATTCGTAAGTAAGACTATAGTTAAGAGTCATGTTGCTGCAACAGGGCAGACCTTTAGATTATTTTATTTTATTTTATTTTAGTTTAGAGATACAGAGCGGAAACGGAGCCTTTGGCCCACTGAGTCCGTGCCCAACCAGCGATCCCCATACACTCGTATTATCCTACACATTAGGGACAAAATTAACAATTTTACAATTGTACAAACCTGTACCTCTTTGGAGTGTGGGAAGAAACCGGAGCACCCGGAGAAAACCCACGCGGTCACAGGCAAAACGTACAAACTCATCAATTACACCTGACTTCACCAGCTTCCTCCTAGGTTCATGTTACAGCAGCAGAATTGGGCCATTCGGCCCATCAAGTCCACTCCGACATTCAATCAGCCTTCTCCCGATAACCCCCGACACCCGTACAAATCATTCTCCTGTTCTGCAGAAGCAAGGAACTGCAGATGCTGGTTTACATAAGAAGACACAGCCTGCAGGAGTAAAGGGCCTGTCCCACTTTCCCGAGCTGCTCACGAATTCTCCCGAGATTTCCCCTTGATTCAAACTCGGAGAATGTTCGTAACGGGTCCATTTAAGTGCTGTGGTCTTTTCCTTTACAGTTGGCCATGGGTGGATGGGAAAGCCCACTAACAGACATGTTGAGTAGTTAATTAGTTTAGTTGCGTTTTAGTTTTAGTTTAGATTTAATTTAGTTTATTGTCACGTGTACCGAGATACAATAGACAATAGACAATAGGTGCAGGAGTAGGCCATTCGGCTCTTTGAGCCAGCACCATCATTACAAATATCTGTCCCTTGTTAACTTATAAGGCACAAGCGGCAAGGTGGCACAGCGGTAGAGTTACTGCCTCGCAGCGCCAGGGACCCGGGTTCCATCCTGACTACGGGTGCTGTCTGTACAAAGTTTGTACGTTCTCCCCGTGACCTGCGTAGATTTTCTCCAGGATCTCCGGTTTCCTCCCACACACCAAAGACGTACAGGTTTGTAGGTTAATTGGCTTGGTATAATTGTAAATTGTCCCTAGTGTGTGCAGGGTAGTGGTAGTGTATGGGGATCGCTGGGTCGGCATGGCCTCGGTGGGCCGAAGGGCCTGTTTCCGCGCTGTCTCTAAAACTAAAAACTAAAAATTAAATGTTTCAGCTCATTTCAGTCTCACCCTTTTACTTACATTTTTCTCAAATAAATTGTTTTTTTTAAACCAGGAGATTACAGAGACTTATTTTTGATGAGAGTGCATCGTGATACATCCACTTCGGAGGCCAGAGGAGGGAAAGAAGATCGGAGCCAAGATTTTCTGTTAACCTATTGAAGAACTGTGCTACTTCCAGGAAAAAATGATTCACATATATTCCAGCTGCCTGCTTTAAATGTACTGCCGGGTGAGACAAGGAGATTTCACTTAAAAAAAACAACACCTTGGACTCTTCACTCATTTCATAGCCTCATAACACGATATATGAACTTCTTGATAGCTTCTAAGAGCCATCGTGTGCGGATAATGCTCTAGCAACAGGTCGTGCAGGATGCAAGAAAATTCATCTGGAAAGTGTTACTTAAATATTGAGAGCCAAAAGTATAAATTGTCAACATCAATTTCAGAGGATGGTGAATCTGTGGAATTAATTGTGGGAGAGTCTCGGACCAGAGGTCGTAGCTTCAGAATTAAAGAACGTTCCTTTAGAAAGGAGTTGAGGAGGAATTTCTTCAGTCAGAGGGTGGCGAATCTGTGGAATTCATTGCCTCAGAAAACCGTGGAGGCCAATGGATATTGTTAAGGCAGAGATAGACAGATTCTTGATTAGTACGGGTGTCAGGGGTTATGGGGAGAAAGCAGGAAAATGGGATTAAGAGGCAGAGATCAGCCATGATTGAATGGCGGAGTAGACTCGATGGGCTGAATGGCCTAATTCTACTCCTATAACATGAACTTTTGAATTTCCTCAGGTAGCAAAAATGCTGGAGAAATTCAGCGGGTGCGGCAGCATCTATGGAGCGAAGGAAATAGGCAACGTTTCGGGCCGAAACACTTCTTCAGACTGATGCAGGGTGGGGGGGGGGGCGGGACGAAGAAAGGAACAGGAGGAGCCAGAGGGATGAGGGAGAGCTGAGAAGGGGAGGAGACAGCAAGGGCTATCGGAAATTGGAGAAGTCAATGTTCAGGCCACTGGGATGCAGACTGCCCAAGCGGAATATGAGGTGCTGCTCCTCCAATTTCCGGTGGTGCTCACTCTGGCCATGGAGGAGGCCCTTATCCTGTAGTTAAAGGGTGATAGCCCACATGCTGCTGAATAAATAATGGGTAACCCTTGATTCGTAAGTAAGACTATAGTTAAGAGTCATGTTGCTGCAACAGGGCAGACCTGTAGATTAGTTTATTTTATTTTATTTTAGTTTAGAGATACAGAGCGGAAACTGACCCTTTGGCCCACCGAGTCCGTGCCCGACCAGCGATCCCCATACACTCGTATTATCCTACACATTAGGGAAAAAATTAACAATTTTACAATTGTACAAACCCGTACCTCTTTGGAGTGTGGGAAGAAACCGGAGCACCCGGAGAAAACCCACGCGGTCACAGGCAAAACGTACAAACTCATCAATTACACCTGACTTCACCAGCTTCCTCCTAGGTTCATGTTACAGCAGCAGAATTGGGCCATTCGGCCCATCAAGTCCACTCCGACATTCAATCAGCCTTCTCCCGATAACCCCCGACACCCGTACAAATCATTCTCCTGTTCTGCAGAAGCAAGGAACTGCAGATGCTGGTTTACAAAAGAAGACACAGCCTGCAGGAGTAAAGGGCCTGTCCCACTTTCCCGAGCTGCTCCCGAATTCTCCCGAGATTTCCCCTTGATTCAAACTCGGAGAATGTTCGTAACGGGTCCATTTAAGTGCTGTGGTCTTTTCCTTTCCAGTTGGCCATGGGTGGATGGGAAAGCCCACTAACAGACATGTTGAGTAGTTAATTAGTTTAGTTGCATTTTAGTTTTAGTTTAGATTTAATTTAGTTTATTGTCACGTGTACCGAGATACAATAGACAATAGACAATAGGTGCAGGAGTAGGCCATTCGGCTCTTTGAGCCAGCACCGCCATTCAATGTGATCATGGCTGATCATCCACAATCAGTACCCCATTCCTGCCTTCTCCCCATATCCCTTGACTCCGCTATCTTTAAGAGCTCTATCGAACTCTCTCTTGAAAGCATCCAGAGAACCGGCCTCCACTGCCCTTTGAGGCAGATAATTCCACAGATTCACAACTCTCTGCGTGAAAAAGTAATTCTTCATCTCCGTTCTAAACTGTGGCCCCTGGTTCTGGACTCCCCCAACATCGGGAACATGTTTCCTGCCTCTAGCGTGCCCAGACCCTTAATAATCTCATATGTTTCAATAAGATATCCTCTCATCCTTCTAACTTCCAGAGTATACGAGCCCAGCCGCTCCATTCTATCAACATATGACAGTCCCGCCATCCCAGGAATTAACCTCGTGAACCTACGCTGCACTCCCTCAATAGCAAGAATGTCCTCCCTCAAATTTGGAGACCAAAAACTGCACAGTGAAAAACTTTTGTTGTGTGCTAACCAGACAATACATGATTATAATCGAGCCATCCACAGTGTACATATGTACGTATCATAATAACATAACGTGAATAACATTTAGTGCAAGAAAGCTAGTAGAGTTCGATCAAAGTCTCCAACGAGGTAGGTAGTAGTTCAGGACCGCTCTCTGGTTGTGGTAGGATGGTTCAGTTGCCTGATAACAGCTGGGAAGAAACTGTCCCTGAATCTAGAGGTGTGCGTTTTCAAACTTTTGCCTGATGGGAGAGGGGAGAAGAGGGAGTGGCCAGGGCGCGAGTTGTCCTTGATTATGCTGCTGACCTTTGCCGAGGCAGCTTGTGATATAAATGGAGTGAATGGAAGGGAAGTTGGTCCGTGTGATGGTCTGGGCTGCGTCCACAATTCTCTGCAATTTCTTGCGATCTTGCGTGGAGCTGTTCCCAAACTCTGCTGCGATGCCTCCCGATGAAACGCTTTCTACGACGCATCTGTAGAAGTCGGCGTGAGGTGTTGGGGGACATGCCCAACTTCCTAAGCCTGCGAAGGAAGTAGAGGCGCTGCACTGGTGTGAGGGGAAAAATGTGTTGGAGATCCTCCAACCTCCAAGACTACCTTCCAGGACGGCGAGGCCCAGAGCAGCATCGTTCCTGCTGAGAGTCGAGGGACCAGTAGAGCGTCCCTTGTAGCCAAGGTCCGGAGGCCATGACGCACCGCCACTTCCACCTGGGGCCCGTAGGGGGAGCTGTCAGCGACCGGAGGACTGGTGACGGGATCTAGGGAGAGGGCAGGGCTGAAGATGTCCTGGTTGGGTTGCTCCTAGGCCTGGCCGAGTTGGCCATCCGCGAGTCACGGCGCCAGGCGGAGGAGGGCTTTGCCCGAGCCAGATGCTTTACCGGGGGTTATGTCCGCGCACCGGGGTTATGTCTGCGCCCGGGTGGTGTTAGAGAGGAACATCGTTGTATCGTGGTTATTTAGTATATTTGTAAGGATTGTAACTTAGTTGTTTGGAGATTTAAGGACCTGTCCCACTTGGGCGTTAATTGCGCATCATTTACGCGTCACGCACATGTCCTGACGAGCACGTGACGTGCGCATGGCATGCATTACGCGCGCATGGCGCGTGGTGAGACGTGGTGGCGTAGGCATTGACGCGCGGTCAGGATCTTGGGATTCACAAAATCTTCGCGTGCCACCTGCATGACGCGCAAATGACACCCAAGTGGGACAGGCCCTTTAGAGTGTGAATAATTTTGGTGATTTTGTAATATGGTGGTGGTTGTGTCACCACGGTTTTGTTTTGTACCGTGATCGTAATTAAATAAATCACATTTTTGATACAAAAAAAATAGACTACCTTCAGCTGAACCTGGCAAACCTACTGTGGCTTTAACCCACTATTTCCTCTCTGGCATGCAACATGGATGCAGTGTTGACAGCACACTCATGCCAGCAAAAGACGCCCACTGGATGCGTTTGAACACAACTTGGACAACAATGGTGCCATCTGACATTCCGATGAGCGCTCCGTCTGACAATGGCCCTTTGTTCGGCGTCCGAACCAGAACAACATGTTCTCACTGTTTGGATGCCCAGTGAGCGAACAAAATGCTTGTCTTTGACATTTGTTTGGGTAGGGATTTGGGAAATAGAATACAGCTTTCATTTTGGTTCAACAGAAACCAGCTTTATTTTGCTTCTACTCTGCACCATTCCCCCTTTTTCAATTGGAGTTATAGAGTCTTACCGCGTGGAAACAGGTCCTTGGGCCCAACTTGCCCACACCGGCCAACAATGTCCCAGCTACACTAGCCCCGCCTGCCCGCGTTTGGCCCATATCCCTCCAAACTTGTCCTATCCATGTACCTGTCTAATTGTTTCTTACATGTTGCGATGGTCCCTGCCTCAACTACCCGCTCTGGCAGCTCGTTCCATAATTTCAAAATGTGGAGAGTAAATGGCGGCACAGATGTGCAGCGGGTAGAGTTGCTGCCTCGCAGCGGCACAGAGACCTGGCTTTGTTCTGTCTGTGTGGAGTTTGCACTTTCTTCCTGTGACCGGGTGTGTTTATTCCAGCGGGCTCCTGTTTCAATGGTTCAAATGCAGGAAGGAACTGCAGATGCTGGTTTAAATCGAAGGTAGACACAAAATGCTGGAGTAACTCAGCGGGACAGGCAGCATCTCTGGAGAGAAGGAATGGGTGACGTTTCGGGTCGAGACGCGTCTTCAGACTGATGTCAGGGGAGGGGGCGGGACAAAGACAGAATGCAGTCGGAGACAGTAAGACTGGTGGGAGAACTGGGAAGGGGGAGGGGGATGGAGAGAGAGGGAAAGCAAGGGCTATCTGAAGTTGGAGAAGTCAATGTTCAATACCGCTGGGGGTGTAAACTACCCAAGCGAAATATGAGGTGCTGTTCCTCCAATTTGTGCTGGGCCTCACTCTGACAATGGAGGAGGCCCATCAGATTGGGAATGGGAGAAGGAGTTGAAGTGCTGGGCCACCGGGAGATCAGTTAGGTCAAGACGGACTGAGCGGAGGTGTTCAGCGAAACGATCGCCAAGCCTGCGCTTGGTCTCGCTCATATGTATGTGTGCGTGTCTGTCTGAGTATGTGTATATATATACACACACACGCTGAACTTTTTTTCTTGCTTGTTATATTGTTAACAGAATACTATGTTTACATATTCTGTTGTGCTGCTGCGGGTAAGAGTTGCATTGTTCTATCTGGGACACATGACAATAAAACACTCTTGCCTGGTGCCTCTACCTGTTGTGCCACCGCCCCTCTCGTCTTGGGCAACGGAGACTGTGAGAAATTCTGAGACTCACTCGGATTATCATTCATCCATCAAAAGACAACAATAATACGTTGTAAGAGGCTCAAATCCCTGCTTGCATCCTGCAGGATTGGTTATGTAAATCCGTAGCAGTCTGATAGTCCCTGGAGTAAATATCAAAAGCCTATTCCTGTCTCCGCTGCGGCTTCCGCCGCTCTCCCCGAAGATCCTGTGAAACGAGCTGGTTGACAGATTAATGATTAAGCCTCGACAATCAGCATGCCTTGCCACATTTTACTGCCCCCCCCCCCCCCACCCCACCACTCGCGCTCTCCCCTTCTCATCTGGACCACGACTTGTCCAGGCATTGTCCACTGTCAGAGTGAGGCCAAACGCAAATTGGAGGAACAGCACCTCATATTTCCCTCGGGCAGCTCACACCCCAGCGGTATCAACATTGATTTCTCTAATTTCTTTTTTTTAAAAAATTTTTTATTTATTAGAAGTACATTACATTTCAACCACATACATTAGTACTCGTCACTTATGTCTTCTTACAATTAATGTACTCCATTTATTTTTTACACTAGAAAAGGAAAAGATTGAAAGAAAGAAGAAAGTGAAGGAAAAAGTGAAAGTGTAGGAAATGTGACAACAAAAAAGGACGAAGACCCTATAAGAGCAAAATTAAAAACAAAAGAAAAAGAGTTAAGAAATAGACCCTAGAAAAGAAAGAGAAAGAGAAAGAGGAAAAAGAGAGAAACAAATATTTTTATGAGCATTACGCAAATGGGACATACCAACTCTTCAACTATCATCCCCCCTTACCTGACCTCAATTTTCTTTTTAAAGGTACCTTTGCACCCTATATTTGTAATAATTCTATAAATGCAGACCACGTCAGGTGGAAGTGATCTGGTTTACCTGCTAGGATGAGTCTTATCTCTTCTAGGTGTAATGTTTCGAACATATTTGAAATCCACATGTTTATAGTTGGTATTGGAGCCTTCTTCCAAAATTTTAGAATTAGCTTTTTTCCAGTTATTAACCCATAGTCTATTAGTTTCTTTTGAAACACATTTAGTTCTGGACCATTTTCCGTTATTCTCTAATTTCAAGTAACCCTTGCATCCCCTCTCTCTTCATCCCTCCCCCACCCAAGTCATACCAGCTTCAAACTCGTCTTGTTGAGTCTCGTTGTCTGTCACTCGTTTTCACCTAGCCCGCAGCTAACCACGGCCCGTTTCCTTTATCATCGGTACTTTCTTTGCATATCTTTCATTCATTTGTTCTCTGCGTCTCTCTACACCATCGTCAACATCTCTCGTCTCCCTCTCTCCCCCCTGACTCTCAGTCTGAACCCGAAATGTCACCTGTTCCTTTTCTCCGGGCACGCTGTGAGACCCGCTGAGTTGCACCGGCTTTTTGTGTCTATCTTCAGGCATTATTGATGCTTCCCCTCTCTCATTCAGCATCGTTTTCAAGCAATAATTAACGGCGGCGCCGTTTTTTGCTGATCCGTGTAGCGGATGATGCCCCCGGGACAGGGGAGAGTTGCTGAGAGTCGCAGTCCCACCATTAATCATTTCCTTTCCGACTCCAAGAGACTTCCCCCTGACTCTTTCATCTTTATGTCGAATTCAGGTCATTAAAAATGACAAAGAGAAGGAAGTTGTCCATCACCATTTCAGACACGAGGGACTGACACTAATTGTTATCAGTATTATTGTTTGAGAACTCAATCAGTCCATAAACATCCTTTGGTTCTATCCAGATTATTAACCCTGTTGCATTCACTGCACGCTCCTTGGACGCAGCCGGGCGGCACGGTGGCGCAGCGGTAGAGTTGCCGCCTTACAGCGCCAGAGACCCGGGTTCGATCCTGACTACAGGTGCTGTCTGTATGGAGTTTGTACGTTCTCCTCGTGACCTACGTGGGTTTCCTCCGGGTGCTCCGGTTTCCTCCCACACTTCAAAGACGTACAGGTTTGTAGGCTGATTGGCTCCGGCAAAATTGTAAATTGTCCCTAGTGTGTGTAGGATAGTGTGATTGTGCAGGGATCGCTGGTCGGCGCGGACTCGGTGGGCCGAAAGGGCCCGTTTCCGCGCTGTATCTCTAAACTAAACGAAACTAAACTAAGCTACAACCTTTCGACAACATCTATCAACAATGCAGCAAAAATAAAACAACTAAAATCTAGTTTAATTGAATTTAGTTTAGAGATACAGCAAGTAAACAGACACTTTGGCACACTGAATCCACACCGATCATCGACCACCAGTACACCAATTCTATATGACCCCACATTCGCATCCTACACACGAAGGGGAATTTACAGAAGCCTTTTCTCAAGAGATGTTGCCTGACCCGCTGATTTACTCCAGCATTTTGTGTCTAGCACCTGTACACTCGTTCTGTCCCAGAAACTAGGGACAATTTACCTGCAAGCCTGCACGTCTTTGGGATGTGAGATGAAACCGTGGCACCCAGAGAAAACCCACGTGGTCACAGGGAGAACGAACAAACTCCGCACAGACAGCACCCAAAGTATTCAAGAGAGAGAGCGAGATAGAGTTCTTCGGGCTAATGGAATCAAGGGACATCGGGAGAAGGCAGAAACGGGGTACTGATTTTGGATGATCAGCAAGTGATCACATTGAATGGCGGTGCTGGCTCGAAGGGCCGAATGGCCTACTCCTGCACCTATTGTCTATGTTTCTATGTTTCTATGTCAGTTTCGAACCCAGATCTCTGGCGATGTGAGCTAACAGCTCTATCGCTGCGCCACCGTGCCGCCCCCAATGTGGAAGAAGAGAAATATACAGACACGAGGATGTGATTTCAAGACCAGAATCTTATTTAGTGGTTCAAATAATATAATTTATTGAATTTTTAGTTATTATATATTACCTGTATGTATTGTGTTTTCTGGCCCGTTATGCTGCTGCAAGTAAGAATTTCACTGTTCATTTGTCGACACATATGACAAGTGAACTAGCGTAACTAGAGAGCAATCCTGAGCTACCATCTACCTCATTGAAGACCCTCAAGCCCCTGTCCCTCTTAGGCGATTTTTTCGGCAACTACAAGCGACTAGGCTGTCGCCACATGGTCGCGGGGTGACGCCTGTATGGCCGTGAGTTGTCTCCTCAAGTCGCCTAAAGAGTCGTAACGTTTTTCTGGTCACCGCTGGATTTTGAAATGTTCAAAACTTTTCGGCGACTGTGGGCTTGACGTAGGCGATGTCGTAGGTTGTCACCAGGTGACTTTGGTTGTCGCCGGTGTTGACTTCGGTGAATTCCATTGGCGACTACCTACGTCAACTGGCGACAGGTACCGGCGACTGAATTGTCTTCAGTTGTCGCCGACAGGGTCGTAGCTCGTCGCGGGTGGACGTAGGTTGACTTTGGTTGTCGTAGGTTGTCGCCTGTGTGGTCGTAGGTGTGGTCGTAGGTGGACGTCCCAATGGGTCGCCGGTTGCCGTAGCTTGACTAGGTGGTAGGTTGTTGTAGCTTGTCGTCGACATTGTCGTAGGGGGGGGTCCAGTCGCCGCTTTTTCGGCGACCAACTACGACTGTGACAGTCGCCGAAAAAATCGCCTAAGTGGGACAGGCCCTTCAGACTGTCTTTGATCAGACTTTACTGGGCTTTATCTTGCACTAAACGTTATTCCCTTCGTCATGCATTTGCACGCATGAATGTAATCACGCATCGTCTTTCCGCCGACTGGTTAGCACGCAACGAAAAAGCTTATCGCTGTGCCTCGGTACACGTGACAATAAACTGAACTAAACTGGACTAAACACTCCTGACTCTTGACATAAACCATTTGAATTTGCCATCGCTGTTTAAAAGAATATCCAAATTTGATTTAAATCTCAATTCAGTTTTACGTATTCATTATTCCGAATGGATGTATCTGAACCTCTCTACCAGCTAACAACTAATCAATACATTTGGCATTGATGAAAAGCTCATCAGTTCCCCAAGGTTCCATTCCAATCAGTCAGCAATCCTTGATTGGAATGATGAGTGCAAGTTAGTTGTTCACAGATGGTGGGGTTCAGGCAGAAACAGGAGAGGAAGTAATGTTCTCAGATTAAGCTTCGTGTAGAGATATAGTATTGTAACAGCCCCTTCGGCCCATTCAGCCCATGCCGATCATGGATCAGCTGTTTCTATGTTCGACTACTTTCACCGTACACTCTTGACATTCTAGGTAGTCTTCTGACACACGGAGGTAAAGTAAGTAATAGAGGGGATGTGGAGAGGATGTTTCCACCAGTGGGAGAGTCTAGGACCACAGGTCACAGCCTCAGAATTAAAGGACGTTCCTTTAAGAAGGAGATGGGGAGGAATTTCTTTAGTGGTGAATCTGTGGAATTCTTTGCCATAGAAGGCTGCGGAGGCCAAGTCAATGGATAATTTTAAGGCAAAGATAGATAGGTTTTTGATCAGTACGGGTGTCAGGGGTTACGGGAAGAGGGCAGGAGAGTAAGGTTGAGTGGGAGAGATAGTTCATCAGCCATGATTGAATGGCGGAGTAGTCCTGATGGGCCGAATGGCCTAATTCTGCTCCTATAACTAATGAACACGAACTTAGATGAAGATTTCCATTCAAGCAATGAATTTTGGGATTTTCCCTCTCACACACTTTCATGAACGACCTAATTTATGAACTTATGTATCGTCTTTCCGCTGACTGGATAGCACGCAACAACAGCTTTTCATTGTAACTCTAACATTGTAAGATTAAGAAGAACACATATTTTGATCCACCTGCAAAATTTAAAATTATTGCAGGACAAAATGCAGCGTGAAGATTGAAGTTTTTTTTTTTTTAATGTTGGTGAATTGCTGAGCTTGCATCTTTGATTAAAAACATTCAGAGTCAGGTGAAAGTATTCTATTATCGGAGACGTGTAGAATGCTGAAGCCACAAAGTGACGTAACAGGCCTCTCCGATTCTATAAAGGAGGCGAGGGTGATCAGAGATATCAGGAGGAGAATCAAGCAAGTGAGAGAGAGAGAGAGTCAGCAAAGAGTTCAGTGATGTGTGAAGGACAAAGTGTGTGAGAGGGAAAATCCAGAATTTCATAGTTTGAATGGAAATCTTCATATGTTCATGTTCATAAGTGATAGGAGCAGATTTAGGCCATTCGGCCCATCAAGTCAACTCCGCAATTCAATCATGACTGATCTATCTCTCCCTCCTAACCCCATTCGCCTGCCTTCTCCCCATAACCCCTGACACCCGTACTAGTCAAGCATCTATCAATTTCTGTTTTAACAATAGCCATTGCCTTGGCCTCCACAGAGTTCTGTTTCAATCTTCATCATTAATCAGGAGCAAAATGTTCTATTAAGGGTCGAAACAACAAATAATGGCACATAATTACTCAATAGGGTTGGCACAGTGGCTAAGGGTGCTGTCTGTACGGAGTTTGCACGTTCTCTTCGTGACCTGCGTGGTTTTTTTTCCAGGAGCTCCAGGTTCCTCCCACACTCCAAAGACGTACAGGTCTGTAGGTTAATTGGCTTGGTAAAATTGTAAACTGTTCCTCGTGTGTGTCGGATAGCATTGGTGTGTGGGGATCGCTTGTCGGCATGGACACGGTGGGCCGAAGGGCCTGTTTCCGCACTGTATCTCTAAACTAAACTAAACTAAAATCAGTAATCTGCTGGTAGTTGTTTCCATCAATAACACATTGAATATGGACCTGAGCCAATCAATAGCAGCTCATTCAATACTGAATCTCACCAGAATCATTGCACTATGCAAATCTCAGTCTTGTGTCAATCGATGACCTGCTCCCACCCCGATCAATACACAAGTGATGGGGTTTTGCTAGGTGGACACAAAATGCTGGAGCAACTCAGCGGGTGAGGCAGCATCTCTGGAGATGGAATAGGCAACGTTTCGGGTCGAGACCCTTCTTCAGACTGATGTCAGGGGAGGGGGCGGGACAAGGATAGATCGTAGGTGGAGACAGTAACACTAGTGGGAGAACTGGGAAGGGGGAGGGGATGGAGAGAGAAAGCAAGGGCTACCTGAAGTTAGAGAAGTCAATGTTCAAACCGCTGGGGTGTAACCTACCCAAGCGAAATATGAGGTGCTGTTCCTCCAAGTTGCGCTGGGCCTCACTCTGACAATGGAGGAGGCCCAGGATAGAAAGGTCAGATTGGGAATGGGAGGGGGAGTTGAAGTGCTGGGCCACCGGGAGATCAGGTAGGTTAAGACGGACTGAGTGGAGGTGTTTAGTGAAACGATCGCCGAGCCAGCGCTTGGTCTTGCCGATGTAGAGAAGTTGACACCTGGAACAGCGGATGCAGCAGATGAGGTTGGAGGAGGTGCAAGTGAACTGCGCATGAGTTTTTCAAAGAAGGTTTTTGAAAGGAATTTAGTTGTCCTTGCTCAATTAGTATTCGGGATCACAACCTTCAACCCATTGGATTTACCTTCAGTTCAATTCAGTTTAGTTTATTGTCACGTGTACCGAGGTATAGTGAAAAGCTTTTTGCTGCGTGCTATCCAGTCAGCAGAAAGACAATGCGTGATTACAATCAGCCCATTTTACAGTCTATAGATACATGATAAGGGATCATAGTTAAAGTAAGAAATGTTGATGTGGGAATAAAGATTTAAGAGTGTGGAGAAATTGTAATATGAGCATGTCGATAGGCTTCGTCACCCATTCCTTCTCTCCACAGATGCTGCCTGTCCCGCTGAGTTACTCCAGCTTTTTGTGTATGTTCGGTTTAAACCAGCATCTGCAGTTCCTTCCTACACATCGTAGATCTGCCTCGGCGGCTAGCAGGCAAATAGTTGCCTGGGTTACTCGGCATTTCCTATCGTCAGAACACAACGTGCCTTAGCTCCCAAAGCCTGGAGCCAAGAGGCTTTGTGAGGAGCAAGGTGATGTTCCAGTTGTACAAGTCACCTCCCATCTCACCACCAGATGCATAACCAGGCCAGGCCGACACAAACATCACCGACCCAGTGCTGTCGTCAGGACAGGTGGTCGGAATAAAGGCGTAGACTATATTCCAAATGGGCAGACAATTCAGAATTTAGAGGTGCAAAGGGACTTGGGAGTGCTGGTGCAGGATTCCCCAAGTAGTTAATCTGCAAGTCGAATCGGTAGTGAGGAAGGCAAATGCAATGCTGGCATTTATTTCGAAAGGGCTACAATACAAAGACAGGGATGTAATGCTGAGGTTCTATAAGGTGCGGGTCAGACAGCAATTGCAGTATTGTGAGCAGTTTTTACGCCCCATATCTGAGCAAGGATGTTCTGGCATTGGAGAGGGTCCAGAGGAGGTTCATGATAATGATCCCAGGAATGATTGGGTTAACATATGATGAGTGTTTGAAGGCACAGGGCCTGTACGCGCTGGAGTTTAGCAGGTTGAAGGGGACCTCATTGAAATGTATCAAATAGTGAAAGGCCTGGATAGAGTGAGTGGGTGGGGAGGATGTTTCCACTAGTGGGAGAGTCTAGGGTGCAGCCTCAGAATAAAAGGACGTGCCTTTAGAAAGGAAATTCAAAAGAGAGTTACTGTAGTTAGAGCTCTTCGGGCTAGCGGAATAAATGGGGTATGGGGAAAAGGCAGGAACGGGGTACTGATTGTGGATGATCAGCCATGATCACATTGAATGGCGGTGCTGGCTCGAGGGGCCGAATGGCCTACTCCTGCACCTATTGTCTATGTATCCATGTATCTATGAAATGAGAAGGAATGTCTTTATTCAGAGGGTGGTGAATCTGTGTAATTCTTCCTTATCTTCCTAGAGGAAGGACCTTTAGGGAGTGTGAGAAGATGTTGAGATGCGGGGTGCTATTTTGGGAGGAGGCACTCATTAACCCTCACTACTATCTTAGTGCATGGCTCCCAAGAGAAATTGGGTCCAAATGTGTCAACCACATTTTACCTACCCTGGATCCTGGGGCTTTGCAGATTACACCCAATCGTCCAGTAGAAACCTCCAAGTAAAGACACATGGACCTCCCCTATCCTTATAAACATGCCAGCATTATTTTCATACGAAGGAACTGCAGATGCTAGTTTATACCGAAGATAGACACAAAGAGCTGGAGTAACTCAGCAGGGGCAGGCAGCATCACTGGGGAGAAGGAATGGGTGACGTTTCGGGTCGAGACCCTTCTTCAGACCGAGAGTTCGGGAAGAGGGAGACTAGAGATATGGAAGGGTAAGGTGCGAAAATGACAGATCAAAGCAGCCCAATGCTGAGGAAGTGTAGACTGGGTACATTGGTGGCTGAGGGGAAGGTGACAAAGAGGCATACAATCAGGAGTAATATCAGTCTGAAGAAGGGTCTCGACCCGAAACGTCACCTGTTCCTTCGCCCCATATAGATGCTGCCTCACCTGCTGAGTTTCTCCAGCTTTTTTGTCTACCTTCGATTTTTCCAGCGTCTGCAGTTCTTCCTTAAACAATCAGTAATATTCATCTGGAGGACAGTGAAGCTAGTCGGAGAACTAGGTTGTGGGAGGGATGGAGAGAGAGGTTTACTTGAAGTTAGAGAATTCACTCTTCATACCGCTGGGTTGTAAGCTGCCCATTTATTGAGCTATTTAGTGATTGGCAACTGTATACTTTGTGTATTGTCTGCAAAAACAAAGAATTTCAGTGTGGCAAGTACACGTGACAATACAGCATCATCATCACCATCAGAGAATCATTCACATTCTCACACAGTAGGGAGCCACAGTGGTGCAGCTGATAGAGCTGCTGCCTCACAGTGCCAGAGTCGCAGGTTCGATCCTGACCTCGGGTGCTGCCTGTGTGGAGTTTGCACCTTCTCCCTGTGACCACTTGGGTTTCCTGCCGCATCCCAAGGACGTGCGGGTTTTGTGAGTTAATTGGACCTCTGTCAGTTGCTCCTCGTGTGTAAGGAGTGGGATAACTAGTGTGAACGGGCGATCGATGGTTGGCGTGGACCCGATGGGCTGAAGGGCTGTTTCCATGCTATATCTCTAAACTAAATATTCCTGTTTGCGTAAGTGTTAAATATCACTAAAGCCTTGTAATACGTACCGAATAGGATAATGTAATCAGCATCTAACATAAGTACATATTACCCTTCAATAAATCTGCACATGGGTTTCTACATAAAACATATATGATCATGTCACAGCTTAACATGCATGTTAGTATATCACACATAGATCTGTACAATAATTGTATACACCCTAAAGACATTTCTGAACCCCCAAAGTCTAAAGAAGGGTCTCGACCCGAAAAGTCACCTATTCCTTTTCTCCAGAGATGCTGTCTGACCCTGCTGAGTTACTCTGGCTTTTTGTGTCTACCTTCACATTAATAGGCAGGACCCGGGTGACCTCGACCAGAAACATCACCCATTCCTTCTCCCCAGAGATGCTGCCTGTCCCGCTGAATTACTCCAGCACTTTGTGTCTATCTTCGGCGTAAACCAGCATCTGCAGTTCCTTCACCTGCACACCTGGTTCGCTCCATTATTTTGCATAATACCTAGAAAATGAGATTAGTTGTATAAAATGGACATCTTATATAAATGTCCGAAAGAAGGGTCCTGACCCCAAACGCCACCTATTCATGTTCTCCAGAGATGATTCAATGATACTTTTATCGTCACATGTACCAAGGTACAGGGAAACCCTTTGTTTTTGCTTTCAATACACAACGTACACAAATAGTCTCTACGATTGGGCGCTGATATAGATACAACAATACTCATTAGAGTCCTGATGGTCCCTCTCTGTTCTCGGCAACCCCCTCCCCCCCACCCCCCTCCCTCCGCCAGGCCCCTCCTTGCTCTGTCCAGCCCGACCCCCCCCCCCCACTGAGTTACTCCAACACTTTGTGTCTTTTTCTGTGCACCAGCATCTGCGGTTATTTGCTTCTATGTCTTATACCATAAATACTGTAGGTTTAATCGCAACATACAGTAGGTTCAGGGTGGACGAGAAGACATTTAATAGGAATCTAAGGGGTAACTTTTTTCACACAAAGGGTGGTGGGTGTATGGAACAAGCTGCCAGAGGAGGTGGTTGAGGCTGGGACTATCCCAACATGTTAGAAACAGTTAGACAGGTATATGGACAGGACAGGTTTGGAGGGATATGGACCAGGTGGGACTAGTGTAGCTGGGACATTGTTGGCCGGTGTGGGCGAGTTGGGCCGAAGGGCCTGTTTCCACACTGTATCACTCCATGACTCTATGACTAACCCTTACACCTCCACAATAAACCTGTAAACCAACACATACACACAGCA
>CM075981.1:5977490-6002490 GCA_038087875.1 Malacoraja senta | reverse complement strand
AGGAACTCAGTGGGACAACCGGCAACTTTGAAGGGTATGGACAGGACCGCTCTCTAGTTGGCCGTGACATGAGATAACCTGCTGCCTCAGAGTTTATCATGGGACCATCCCATCGTACAAACAGATGGACACAAAATGCTGGAGTAACTCAGCGGGGGCCAAGGCAGCATCTCTGGATAGAAGGAATGGGTGACGTTTTCAGGGACGAGACCCATCTTCAGACTGAGAGTCAGGGGAGAGGGAGACACAGAGATGAGGAAGTGTAAGGTGTGCAAACGAGACATCAAAGCGGGGAGGGGTGGGAGATTGCAACCTTCACGGTGGTCCACCCTGTTTCGACCAAAGATCGTATAGCGAGCAAGATAGATCACTCGACGAAAAAGACGGTCATGGGCAGATTCATGGGTAATTTCCGGCCCCACTTTCCGTAACCGGCTTCCGTCTCCGCACCAAAGATCCCGTAGCGGAGCAAAGATAACTAGTGCGGAGACGGAAGCCGGTTACGGAAACATCCTCGTAAAAATAAAAGTTCTTTGGTAAAAATCTTCTCCTCATTTTCAATCGAATCATAATTTATTAACACAAACAGTTCCCCCGCAACGTTGATTACACTGCGAGTCGGGTCGGGTCGGGTCGGGTTACTGAAATGGATGAAAAAAAGGCCTACGTTCCGCTCCGTTGCGCACTACACGTCTGCCCATTGCATTTAGAAGGAGTGGTCTATCTTGCTCCGCTATAGGATCTTTGGTTTCGACTAATGCAATCAACCTGACGTGCACAAACAAAGATCAAGTGGAACAAGTTGACCTACACCTTTAGGCTGTGCACGCCACACGAGAGCAATAACGATCAAAGTGGGGTGAGTAACAAGGAAACTGTAGAATAGATCATCGTGTTCACTAAACCATTCCATTTATCATGTATCTGCATATGTGGATAGCTCGATTACAATTTCCGCTGTTGAGTTTAGTTTAGTTTATTGTCACGTCTACCAAGGTACAGTTAAAAGCATTTGTTGCGGGCTTTTTGGTCTCCAAATCTGAGGAAGGACATTATAGCCATAGAGGGAGTGCAGAGAAGGTTCACCAGACTGATTCCTGGGATGTCAGGACTTTCATATGAAGAAAGACTGGATAGACTTGGCTTATACTCGCTAGAATTTAGGAGATTGAGAGGGGATCTTATAGAAACGTACAAAATTCTTATGGGGTTGGACAGGCTAGATGCAGGAAGATTGTTCCCGATGTTGGGGAAGTCCAGGACAAGGGGTCGCAGCTTAAGGATAAGGGGGAAATCCTTTAAGACCGAGATGAGGAAAAACGTTTTCACACAGAGAGTGGTGAATCTCTGGAACTCTCTGCCACAGAGGTAGTTGAGGCCAGTTCATTGGCTATATTAAGAGGGAGTTAGATGTGGCCCTTGTGGCTAAAGGGATCAGGGGGTATGGAGAGAGGGCAGGTACGGGATACTGAGTTGGATGATCAGCCATGATCATATTGAATGGCGGTGCAGGCTCGAAGGGCCGAATGGCCTACTCCTGCACCTATTTTCTATGTATCTATGTAACCAGTCAGCGGAAAGACGACACATAATTACATTGGAGCCATCTACAGTGTACAGATACATGATAAAGGGAATAACGTTTAGTGCAAGATAAAGTCCAGTAAAGTCCAATCAAAGATATTTGTTTAAGAAGGAACTGCAGATGCTGGAAAATCGAAGAGTAGACAAAAGTGCTGGAGAAACTCAGCGGGTGCAGCAGCATCTATGGAGCGAAGGGAAATAGGCAACGTTTCGGGACGAAACCCTGAAGGAAATAGCGAGACGTTTCGGGACGAAACCCGGAAGGGTTTCGGCCCGAAACGTTGCCTATTTCCTTCGCTCCATAGATGCTGCTGCACCCGCTGAGTTTCTCCAGCACTTTTGTCTACCTCCAATCAAAGATAGTCAAGGGTCTCCAATGAGGTGGAGAGAAGATCAGGACTGCTCTCAAAAAAACTCTTCACTGTTCCCCCGGTACATGTGACCATAATCTCAACTAAACTAAATATTCAGTGTGTAGAAAAAAATTGGGGCATGTTCATGTTGCATGAAAGAAATAATAATAATAAGCAAGATTGTGCAGAAGATGTAACAATCACAACGACACTGTACTAAAGAATACTACCAACCTTGTCACGGAGAACTAATCTACTCCCGAGCTCTCAGGTTTCAGCCGTGCTGTCACCAAAGGAACACTGTTTAACACCAACACCGATCTCATGAATGAACAATTCCCTTTTCCCCCACCACTGCACATCTGAAGTACCAGGTTTTTTCCCAATTAAAAAAAAAAAAAAATCAAAGCAAATAGCATGGAAATCTAAAATCAGTATTGCCAAACCGAGGCAGGCCAACTGAATCATGGACTGTTTGCAATCCTGCCCACACACTCATCTCCCCGCTACCTTCAGGTAGAAGGTACAGGAGCCTGAAGACTGCAACGTCCAGGTTCAGAAACAGCTTCTTCTCCACAGCCATCAGGCTATTGAACTCAACTCAAACAAAACTCTGAACGTTAATAGCCCATTATCTGTTTATTTGCACTTTATCTGTTTTATTTATTCATGTGTGTATATATTTATACAATGGTATATGGACACACTGATCTGTTCCGTATTCATGCCTTCTATATTTCTGTTGAGCTGAAGCAAAGCAAGAATTTCATTGTCCTATCTGGGACACATGACAATAAACTCTCTGGAATTTCTTGAATCTTGAATCTTGAATCCAATATACTTTGGGCTTTAGAGATGCAGCGCGGAAACAGGCCCTTCCGTCCCGAGTCCGCACTGACCAGCGACCCGACTGGATAGACTTGGCTTATACTCGCTAGAATTTAGGAGATTGAGAGGGGATCTTATAGAAACGTACAAAATCTGCTATTCTTACACTCTTGCACTTAAGTATGATTGTGCTCATGTATAGGAAGATTTTTACGGGGTGCTGTCTGTACGGAGTTTGTACATTCCCCCTGTGACCACGCGGGTTTTCTCCGGGTGCTCTGGTTTCCTCCACAATCCAAAAACATGCGGGCTGGTAGGTTAATTGGCTTTTGTAAATCGTCCGTAGTGTGTGTGGGGGAGTGGATGAGATAGTGGGATAACATAAAACTAGTGTGAACGGGCAACTGTTGGTCGGCATGGAGTCGGTGGGCTGAAGGGCCTGTTTCCACGTTGCATCTCTAAAATAAACTAAACTATTGTACCAGAATATCATGTCCGGTTTTTAAAAGAAGCACATCATCTAACCAGTCTGAAAAAGGGTCTCGCACTCAAAACGTCTCGATTCGAAACCTTCTCTCCAGAGATGCTGCCTGTCCCGCTGAGTTACTCCAGCATTTTGTGTCTATCGTCGGTGTAATCCAGCATCTGCAGTTCCTTCCTACACATCATCTGATTCCTGGGATGTCAGGACTTTCATATGAAAGAAAGACAGGATAGACTTGGCTTATACTCGCTAGAATTTAGGAGATTGAGAGGGGATCTATAGAAACGTACAAAATTCTTATGGGGTTGGACAGGCTAGATGCAGGAAGATTGTGTTCCCGATGTTGGGGAAGTCCAGGACAAGGGGTCACAGCTTAAGGATAAGGGGGAAATCCTTAAGACCGAGATGAGAAAAACGTTTTCACACAGAGAGTGGTGAATCTCTGGAACTCTCTGCCACAGAAGGTAGTTGAGGCCAGTTCATTGGCTATATTTAAGAGGGAGTTAGATCGTGGCCCTTGTGGCTAAGGGGATCAGGGGGTATGGAGAGAAGGCCAGTACGGGATACTGAGTTGGATGTATCAGCCATGATCATATTGAATGGCGGTGCAGGCTCGAAGGGCCGAATGGCCTACTCCTGCACCTATTTTCTATGTATCTATGTATCTATGATCCCCGCATGCTAGCACTATCCTACACATTAAGGGCCTGTCCCACGTACGCGGTTTTTTTCGATGACTTTGCCGGCACCCGTCGCAGGGTTGCCAAACGTTTCCAACATGTTCAAAATCCAAGCGGCGACCAGGGTGACGCCCTTATGGGCCGTGAGTAGTGGCCCAAAGAGTCGTTCCTTTTTCTGGACGCTGCTGGATTTTCAACATCTTGAAAGTTTTCGGAGACCTGCTGCGACTATGACGAGTCGCCGAGAAAGAATCGCGTAAGTGGGACAGGCCCATTAGGGTCAATTTACAGAGGCCAATTATCCCTGCAAGTCCACATGTCTATGGGATGTGGGAGGATACCGGAGCACCCGAAGGAAACCCACCTGGCCACAGGGAGAATGTGCAAACTCCACATAGACATTGCTGTTATTAAAGCAACCTACTAACAAAGCTTCAAGTCTCCGTCCCTCTGCTTTGATTGAGGATAGGTGAGACCGTCACAGTATGTGATGTGACCATCTGATTATTTTCTGAAGAGCAGGTTGCTATTCATAGAACACAGAACAGTAGCGCAGCGGCAGAGTTGCTGCCTCACAGCGCCAGTGACCGGGGGTTCGATCCTGACTACTGGTGCTGTCTGCACAGAGTTTGTATGTTCTCCCCCGTGACCTGCGTGGGTTTTCTCCGGGTGCTCCGGTTTCCTCCCACATTCCAAAGACGTGCAGGTTTGTTGGTTAATCAGCTTCTGTAGATTGTCCCTAGTGTGTTTGATAGAACTAGTGCAGTGGTTCTTAACCTGGGGGTTGTTTGGGGCTTTACCGGGGGACACGAAGGGGTCATAAATAACATATTCATTTGTTGAGCCCATTTTTAGGAACCTAACAAAGTTACATAGCAAAGGTACAGTATTTTATAGACAATAGACAATAGGTGCAGGAGTAGGCCATTCGGCCCTTTGAGCCAGCACAGCAATTCAATGTGATCATGGCTGATCATCCCCATTTGTTCGCGTATGCGCGTACGTATGCCAAAAAGGTTAAGAACCACTGAACTAGTGCATGAGTGAATGCTGGTCTGTGCAGACTCGGTGGGCCGAAGGGCCCTCATTTCATGTTGGGTCTCATTGAAGAAAGTAAATAGAACGTTGAACAGTACAGCACACGAACAAGCCCTTCGGCCCACAATGTCTGTGAGGAGCATGATGCCAAAACCAACTCCAATCGATCTGTACATAATCCATATCCCTCCATTCCATGCATATCCATATGCCTATCACAACGAAAGTCTCTTCAATACCACTACTGTACCTTCCTCAACCACCCAGCCTCGGCAGACCACTCCAAGCATTCACCACCCCTCTGTGTGTAAAAAAAACTTGCCCCGCACATCTCCTTTAAACGTTGCCCTCCTCTTACCCTTCAAGCCTCAACCTTTAGCATTTGAATTTTCCATCTTGAGAATAAAGGATATTGCTCGCTGCTTCAGCGACCTGTATTCAGTTTGCAATTATCCGTTTCTTTGAGCCCTGAAAGGGTTGTCCTTTTTAATATGTGTCATGTGCTACCAAGATTAACCAATATTACAACCAGGAATCCATCACCACGACAATATATTTAATCAGGGGAGGTTTGCCACTCATTTGATTGTCTCAGCACTTAACGGATCTTGGCCTTCTGGTGCGCTCATGTACAAATACTTTAGTTTTAATTATTATTCAAATAGACTCCATTAACAAAGTCATTGCTTTCACTGGACATTTGCCTCATTTAATTCACTGTGACAATTCACCACCTCCTTTTCTCATTTCATCAGGTCAGGCCCAGTTGTGCCCTCATTTATTTTTAGGCCGCCTTGGTTACCATGACACTTTTGTTTTCCCTGCGTAGGATTGTGGGTAATTGATGTAATGGAGGACTTTAAACCTCTGCAGAAGACAACCATCCCCCTTCTCTCGCCTTCGTGACAGCTTCACAGCGCAAATGAAAATAATCTCCTGGGGTTTGAGGGGTGGGAGGAGAGAGAGAGAGAGAGAGGGGTCAAGGGGCCATGGCGATTCCATGAAAACATAATTCTGAGAAAACAAACCTATAAGATCATAGGTCATAAGTGATAGGAGCAGGATTAGGCCATTCAGCCCATCAAATCTACTTCGCCATTCAATCATGGCTAACCTAATGTTATCCAACAATCGGCAGTAGTTTAGAGATACAGCGCGGAAACAGGCTCTTCGGCCCACCGGGTCCGCGCCGACCGGCGATGCCCGCACATTAAAACTATCCTACACACACTAAGGACAATTTTTATATTTACCAAGTCAAGTAACCTACAAACCTGTACATCTTTGGAGTGTGGGAGGAAACCGAAGATCTCGGAGAAAACCCACGCAGGTCATGAGGAGAACGCACAAACTCCGTACAGACAGCACCCGTAGTCGGGATCGAACCCAGGTCTCCGGCGCTGCATTCGCTGTCAGGCAGCAACTCTACTGCTGCGCCACCGTGCAGTAAAGGGCTACACGGTGGGGCAACGGTAGATCTACTGCCTTACAACGCCAGAGACCTGGGTTCGATCCTGACTACGGTTGCTGTCTTTACGTGGGTTTCCTTCGGGTGCTCCGGTTTCCTCCCACACTCCAAGGACGTGCAGGTTTGTGGATTAATTGGTTTGGGTAAAATTGTAAATTGTCCCTAGTGCGTGTAGGATAGTGTAAGAGTGCGGGGATCGCTGGTCGGCGGGGACCCGGTGGGCCGAGGGGCCTGTTTCCGTGTTGTGTCTATAAACTAAATTAAACTGAACAGCTCAACTCCAATGACTCGTCAGCTAATCTGCAAGTCATGTTGAAGAGATTAATTGAGCACATCCATGCCTGAGAATCAATGCCAGGATGGGAAGGAAGCCTTCGCCTGCCATCAAACAGCAGGGTGAAATATAAACCAAGCATATTTTCGTTCCTCACAAACATCCAGCTTGCGATTTTTGGCAGATATGCCCATGCATCCTTGAATAGTTCAGATAAACCACATTATCTGGCATTAGCATCACCAGTGGCTCAGTTATTCAGAAGGTTTTTGCCACTGGTCCCATTCCAAATGCTCATTTCCACCCCCACACCCCAGGGCAGCATGGTGGTGCAGCGGTAGAGTTGCAGCCTTAGAGTGCCGGAGACCCCAGTTCGATCCTGACTGCTTGTCTGTGTGGAGTTTGTACGTTCTCCCTAAACCGCAAGGGTTTTCTCCAGATTCCTCCCACGTTCCAAAGACGTGCGGGTTTGTGGGTCGATTGGCTTCTGTAAATTGCCCCTATTGTGTATAGGGTGCGAAAATGGGATAACATAAAACTAGTGTACGGGGTGATCGCTGGTCGACGCGGACTCGGTAGGCCGAAGGTGCCTGTTTCCACACTGTATCTCTAAACTAAACTAAGTACCTGGGGAACAAGGCATTGATGAAGATGCCCTTTTTCAGACAAGGTGTAAATGGAGAAGCCTCACTTTTTTTGCTTTACTAAAGGTGCAAGCAGGTTCGATCCTGAGTTTGTTTGCTATCTGTGTGGAGTTTGCACGTCCTCACCCGTGAGTGACCGGGTGGATTTCTTCCGGATGCTCCGGTTTCCTCCCACATCCCAAGGACGTGCGGGATGGCTTCTGTAAATTGTACCTAATGTGTAGGGAATGGATGAGAAAGTGGGATAACATAGAATTAGAGCAAACGGGTGATCGATGGTGGACTGGCAGATGTGGTTTCCATGCTGTATTGGCGTCATTTACACTAGTTCCATGATATCCCCCTTCATCCACTCCCTACACACTAGGGGCAATATACAGAGGCCAATTAACCTTGGACGTGCAAACACCGCGCAGACAGCACCCGTAGTCAGGATCGAACCCAGGTCTCTGGCACTGTTAGGCAGCAGCTCTACCAGATGCACCCCTTTGTCGCCACTATGTGTATTGTAGACACAAAATGCTGGAGTAACTCAGCGGGACAGGCAGCATCTCTGGAGTTGGGGCGATGGGCCTGTTTCCACACTGTATCAATCTATGACTCTCTCTATGACTCTATGACACCGAGAGAAAACCCACAGACAGCACTCATAGTCAGGATCGAACCCGGTTCTCTGGCGCTGTAAGGCAGCAACTCTACCGCTGCGCCGCCGTGCCTCCCTAGTAGGATGCGGCAAATGCCGGCTTAGCGCGGGCAGGCACACTGTTTGTTGTGTCCTGTTGCCCACACAAGCCGGCCGGCATCCATCAAAGAAACATGACATCACTCCGCGTTATCTCCAGCTCACCAACAGCCAGCTCCCAAAAATAAAGATGCTCTCCTCGCGCCTGAAAGAGCATTGTGTTCAGATCGCTACCCATCTGAAGGCCAAATAAAGAGTTTGGTCATATTAAGTGCGGACGGAAAGGTCACCAAACCTGCAGGGACTGGTTCCTAATGGCCTTGAACATTCTCTGCCAGGAAGCAGCACTCAGCTCAAGAGACGAGTTGGCAATCGGAAATACGACTTGCGAGTACAGCGGTTCCTAAATCTTGGACCGCATAATGTCCTCAGCCAACAATCGGGATGTTGAAGGTTAGACCAACTATATATATATATCTATTTATAATATATATATATATATATTAATGTGTGTTTATGACTGTTGGTAGATCAAATTCCCTCCTGGGATAAATAAAGTTCTATCGTATCGTATCGTATATATATATAGTCAGTACCTCAGCTTCTCCACTTAGGGTCACAGGGTCATAAGTGATAGGAGCAGAATTACGCCATTCGGCCCATCAAGTCTACTCCGCCATTCAATCACGGCTGATCTATCTCTCCCTCCCAACCCCATTCTCCTGCCTTCTCCCCATAACTCCTGACACCCGTACTAAGCAAGAATCTATCTATCTCTGCCTTAAAAACATCCATTGACTTGGCCTCCACAGCCTTCTGTGGCAAAGAATTCCGCAGACTCACCTCCTTCTGACTAAAGAAATTCCTCCTCATCTCCTTGCTGAAGGAAAGTCCTCTTATTCTGAGGCTGTGACCTCCAATCCTAGACTCTCCCCTGGTGGAAACATCCTCTCCTCATCCACTCTATCCAGGCCTTTCACTGTTCGGTAAGTTGCAATGAGGTCCCCCCTCATTCTTCTAAACCCCAGCGAGTACAGGCCCAGTGCCATCAAAAGCTCATCACATGTTAACCCACTTAATCTACACTTGTATGTTATGCTCACAATGCCCAAGACAGACCCAACATTATGTACTATACATAGCAAAATGTACAATGTTTACATATTTTACATATTCTGTTGTGCTGCTGCAAGTAAAATTTTCATTATTCTATCTGGAACATGTGACAACAAAACACTGCTGACGCTTGAACTACTTAAGAACCGCAGCCCAACAATGGGCGTTGTATCCAAAATACCATTGACCATTTGGTTGAAAGATGCAGCATGCAATAGGACCTTCAGCCCACCAAGCCCATGCTGACCATCAATCACCTGCTCACGCAATCTGAAGAAGGGTCTCCCCCCCGAAACATCACCCATTCCTTCTCAATAGACAATCGACAATAGACACAGGAGTAGGCCATTCGGCCCTTCGAGCCAGCACCACCATTCAATGTGATCATGGCTGATCATCCACAATCAGTACCCCGTTCCTGCCTTCTCGCCATGTCCCCTGACTCAACTATCTTTAAGAGCCCTATCTAGCTCTCTCTTGAAAGCATCCAGAGAACCTGCCTCCACCGCCCTCTGAGGTAGAGAATTCCACAGACTCACAACTCTCTGTGTGAAAAAGTGTTTCCTCATCTCCGTTCTAAATGGCTTACCCCTAATTCTTAAACTGCGGCCCCTGGTTCTCGACTCCCCCAACGTCGGGAACATGTTTCGTGCCTCTAGCGTGTCTAAACCCTTAATAATCTTATATGTTTCCATAAGATCCCCTCTCATCCTTCTGAACTCCAGTGTCCCCGGAGATGCATCCTGTCCCGATGAGTTACTCCAGCATTGTGTGTCTACCTGTTCACACCAGTTCTACGGGGCTGATGCTGTCGGCCTCCCCGCGGTGAGCCCTGTCAACTGACCTCAGTCAGGCGAACAAGAACAAACAGAGACAGCAGCAGAAATCCAACCTGAGTCGCCGCAGCTCGGCGCCAACCCGGAGCAAGCGCCCTTTTCAGGGCGGGCACCTACGGATGCCGAACCAGATGCCATCACCCTGCTGCAGACTTCCGCTGCCTCAAACGCAAGAGGAAGAAGACACTAGTTCTGCGTTTTCCCACTTTCGTTTCCACTCCTCCCCACACGTGGGGCAATTTACGGAGGCCTATTAACCTACAAACCTGCATGGTTCAGCTTAGCTTAGCTTAGTTAGAGATACAGCGTGGAAATAGGCCCTTCGGCCCACCGAGTCGGCTGCAATCATTGATCACCCTTTCACAATAGTTCCGTGCAATCCCACTTTTACATCCACCCCGTCCACACTAGGGGGGCAATGAGCAGAGCCCAATAAAATCTACAAACCCGGCACGTCTTTGGGACGTGGGAGGAAAGCTGAGCACCAGGAGGAAACCCACCCGGTCACAGGGAGAACGTGCAAACTCCACTCACACATACAGCACCCGTAGTCAGGATGGAACCCGGGTCTCTGGCGCTGTAAGGCAGCGACTCTACACTGCGCCACCGTGCTGCCCCTGCAGCCTGATGCAGCGTAGCATGTGAGCGCCTTTTTTTAATAGATTCAGGTGTGCCTTCTCATCTGATCTTGAGAAAAAGGGACAGAGACTTCTCATCGCAGTCCAGTGCCTGGAGGCACACAGCGTCAGCAAGAATTATTTGACATTAAAAATTAAAAGCCCAAAAACACAGCAGTTGCTGGAATTTCCAGCATCTCCTTTGTCGTTCAGTTTGGTTTAGAGATACTGCGGGGAGACAGGCTCTTCGGCCCACTGAGTCCGTGCCGACCAACGGTCCCCGCGCATTAACACTATCCTACACAGACTAGGGACAATTTACATTTAATAGCAAGCCAATTAACCTACAAACCCGTGCGTCTTGGGAGGAAGCTGAAGATCTCGGAGAAAACCCACGCAGGTCAAGGGGAGAACGTACCGACTCCGTACAGACAGGCACCCGTAGTTAGGATCGAACCCAGGTCTCCGGCGCTGTGAGGCAGCAGCTCTACCCCTTATCAAGATTATGAAAGGGAAATTAAAATTTTGCACAGCAGATTCTCACTGGGCTGCCACCTTCGTAAGAGCCACTGTACCACTTTCACGACTTAATTCAAAACCTCTGCCGAGTTTAAGGACCTGAAAAAAATCAAGATCGTGGTAATCTACGAACTCCTACGACTTTCCACGACTATGTTCACGAACTCCTACGAACTCCTACGAGTATGTCTACGAATTCCCACAACTATTTCGATGCCCTCCGTACGGGTAAAAAGTTGCAATTTCTTTCATCCCGACCATTTTTTTACTCGTGGGCATTTTTTATCGGGCTGGAAAAAACGTCCCGACTTACCTGATGCCACGAGTACCTACGGCTGGCATAACAGGCCGCTACGATATATCTACGGACTTCTACGACCTCCTACGGACTCGTTACGGACATTCTGCGAGTTTGAATCAAGGGGAAAACTCGGGAGAATTCGTGAATTACCTTGTGAAAGTGGGACAGGCCCTTTAGGCAGCCCCTGTGGATCGTAGAAGACCTGCTCACACCACAGTTCTGAGTGAAGAGACCCGTGTGTGAAGTTTTCGTTTAACGTGGATCTGGAACCCAGGTTTGATCCCGACCTCGGGCGCTGTGTGTGTGGATCTTGTACGTTCTCCCTGTGACTGTGTGGGTTTCCTCCGGGAATTCTGGTTTCCTCCAGTTTCCCACTTCCCTCTGGTTCTTGATTCCCCTAACCTGGCTAAAAGATTCAGGGACCTGAAACGTCCCTCATCCTTTATCTCCAGAGATGCTACCTGACCAGCTGAGCTACTCCAGCACTTTGTGTCTATCTTAGGGTTTGTAGGTTAATTGGCTTCTGGAAATTGTCCCTAGTGTTTACGGTAAGAAAATGGGATAACATAGAACTGGGATTATATTCACTGGAATTTAGGAAGATCTTATGGAAACACATAAAATTCTGGATTGGACAGGCTAGAGGTAGGAAAAATGTTCCCCGTGTTAGGGAAGTCCAGAGCCAGGGAACACAGTTTAAGAATAAGGGGTAGGGCATTTACTACTGAGATGAGGAAAAACTTTTTCACCCAGAGAGTTGTGAATCTGTGGAATTCTCTGCCACAGAAGACAGTGGAGGCCAATTCGCTGGACGTTTTCACGAGAGAGTTAGAGATAGCTCTTAGGGCTAACGGAATCAAGGGATATGGGGAGAAAGCAGGAACGGAGTACTGATTTTGGATGATCAGCCATGATCATATTGAATGGCGTTGCTGGTTTGAAGGGCCGAATGGCCTACTGCTGCACCTATTGTCTATGTTTCTATGTTTCTAACTAGTGTTCTATAGTCAGGGTGAACTTGGTGGGCTGAAGGGCCTGTATCTACACTTTATTTTTAAACTAAACTAAACAAAACAGCTGTGTAGGAAGGAAGTGCAGATGCTGGTTTAAACCGGACAGACACAAAAAGCTGGAGTAACTCAGCGGGTCAGGCGGCATTTCTGGAGAAAAGGAATAGGTGACGTTCTGGGTCAAGACCTTTCTTCAGACTGAGAGTCGGGGGAAAGGGAAACGAGAGATATGGACAGTGATATAAAGAGATATAGATCAAATAAATGAAAGATATGCAAAAAAGTAACGATGATCAAGGAAAGGTGGAGCCCACAATGGTCCATTGTTGGCGGTGGGGTAGGTGATAACGTGTTATACAGCCAGTGAAACTCAGCAGGACGACAGTGAAAGTAAACAGCTTTCCACCGTATCTCATTGCACGTGACAATAATGAAACAATAACAGGATCAAAGCTAACTTCGAAGCCCCTTAGTTGACAAAGAGACATTCCAATCACGATCCACGCGACCCCCAGCAACTCAATTAAAAGCCCCCGCAACTTCCAGCAGCCACGGCTGGCTTTAATTAACATGTAGCGCACACACCTGCGACTCTCACCACCCACCACCCACCACCACAGACCGGGCGCCATCAATACTAACTGGCAGATTGCCACATCACACCCTCCAATTAGCTGGTGTACTGCGGTGCATTTTTCAAACACAAATATGCAGGCACGCTCAGAGTGACACTTCGCCCAAGCCCTAAAGCTAATCGAAACACTTCGCAGAGACGCCATAATGTCAACCGTTTAAACGGCACCATATCAATCTACGAAAGGAAAGCTTTAATTTCGTATTATATTTACGGTATGCAACTAACATCTGACCCCTTGTATGTTGTGGGTGGGATAAGTGTTAAACTAGACAATGAGGCCTTGTCTTCATTTTTCCCATTCAAAGCGGTAACGTGTAACTCTATTCCACTTGAGCATCTATACGCGAGGCAGTTTCCAATCAATGTGTCAGATGCTGAATTATTAGTACATCATTAACACTTTGGCATTAAATTCAATCAACAGTCTGGTTTGACAATGATATAGATAATCCCCTTTCTTCCACAAAATGTTAATTGGATTTTGCAGTCAGATTTGTCAGAAGAATGGTTCCGATCCAAAAAAAAGTCACCTCTCCATGTTCTCCAGAGATGCTGCCTGACCCGCTGAGTTACTCCAGCATTTTGTATCTTTTTTTTAATCCCTTTTCACAAGTTCACAAGTTATAGGTGTAGAATTAGGCCATTCAGCCCATCGAGTGTACTCCGCCATTTAATCATGGCTGATCACTGCCTCCTAATTCCATTTTCCTGCCTTCTCCCCATAACCCTTGACACCTGTTCTAATCGAGAATTTGTCTATCCCTGCCTACAAAATATCCACTGACCCTTAGTTTAGTTTAGTTTAGAGATATAGCGAGGAAACAGGCCCTTCGCCCCACTGGGTCCGTGCCGACCAGCGATCCCCGCACAATAACACTATCCTACACACACCAGGAACAATTTACCAAGCCGATTAACCTACATACTTGTACGTCTTTGGAGTGTGGGAGGAAACCGAAGATCTCGGAGAAAGGTGACGGGGAGAATGTACAAACTCCGTACAGACAGCACCCGTAGTCGGGATCGAACCAGGGTCTCCGGCGCTGCATTCGCTGTAAGGCAGCAACTCTACCGCTGCGCCACCGTGACCGCCCTCACTTTTGTTTGGCTTTTGGATGTAGGGTTGCAAGTACTGGAACTATTTTTTACAAAATTGGCGATAAGCTGCCTTCCTGACCCATCTTGGGCGGGAACTGATTCAATTCAATGCACAGAGAAGGGTCTCGACCCGAAACGTCACCTATTCCTTTGTTCCAGAGATGCTGCCTGACCCACTGAGTTACTCCAGCTTCTTGTGTCTCTCTTTGATTCAATTCAATGATACTTCATGGTTACATATACCTAGATACAGTGACATTTTTTTTTTTTAAATTTTACCAACTGTCCTGGCATTGTTGGAGACTGTAGTTTATCTTTTAGACAATAGACAATAGGTGCAGGAGTAGGCCATTCGGCCCTTCGAGCCAGTACCGCCATTCAATGTGATCATGGCTGATCATCCCCAATCAGTACCCCGTTCCTGCCTTCTCCCCATATCCACAGACTCTGCTATCTTTAAGAGCCCTATCTAGCTCTCTCTTGAAATCTTTCGTCGCTTTTATGTCGCAGCGGGTAGAGTTGCTGCTTCACAGCGCCTGAGAAACAGGGTTCGATCCTAACTCCAGCTGCTGTCTGGGTGTGGAGTTTGTACCTTCTCCCCGTGACCGCGTGGGTTTTCACCGGGCGCGCCGGTTTCCTCCTACATTCCAAAGGCGTACGGGTTTGTAGGTTAACTCAATTTTGTAAATTGTCCCTAGCGTATAGGATAGAACTAGTGTACGGGAGATTGTGGTCGGCGCTCACTCGGTGGGCTGAAGGGCCTGTTTCCACACTGTATCCCTAAACTAAACTAAACTAATCTAAACTAATCTAAACGTGCATGTAAGTTCACATAAATGATAACAATAAATAATAATAATAAATAATATTAAATATTCAACAATAATATATATTGTTTTTGTGGAGGCTACCGGTAAAGTTGTTCCTGCCTCACAGCGCCGGAGACCCGGGTTCGATCCTGGCAACGGGTGCTGTCTGTACGGAGTTTGTACATTCTCCCTGTGACCATGTGGGTTTTCTCTGGGTGCTCCGGTTTCCTCCCACACTCCAAAGTCGTGCGGATTTGTAGGCGAATTGGGTTCGCTAACCGGAGAGAAGGAATGGGAGACGTTTCGGGTCGAGACCCTTCTTCAGACTGAGAGTCAGGGGAGAGGGACTTCCAGAGATATGGAAGGGTCAGGTGTGAAAACGACAGAGTCCAGTAAAGTCCAATTAACGATAGTCCGAGGGTCTCCAATCATGTAGATGGTAGGTCAGGACCCCTCTCTAAGATGGTTCAGTTGCCTGGTAACAGCTGGGAAGAGACTGCCCCTGAATATGGAGGTGTGCATTTTCAATGATCAGCTTGGCTAGGTTAATGAATAGATCGCTGGTCAGAAGGGCCCGTATCTCTAAACTAAACCTGTCAAACTCACAAACTTACCTTATCAAAACACAAAGTGCTGGAGTATCTCAGCGGGTCTGGCAGCAACTAAGGAGGATGTGGGATAGGCAATGTTTCAGCCTATCCCACATAGTTTGAAGAAGGGTCCCGACCTGAAACGCCGCCCACCCACGTTCTCCAGACCCACTGAGATACTCCAGCATTTTGTGTTTTGGCTCAAGATGCCAGCGTCTGCAGTTCCTTGTGTCTCCAACTGTATCTCATCGTTGGAATCCAATGTTAGTAACCCTAGACAGGACTGGGGCCCGCGATCTTTTCGAGGAAGTACAGGGAACCGGTCCAGGCACCATTGAGTGACAAAGCCCAGGCCAGTTGATCAGCTTGTGCCGTGCAGAGCAGTCGCTCCGAGCTGAAGCTATCCCCACAGTGCCAATTGCCAGTTCGCAGCGTAGATAGACGCAAAATGCTGGAGTAACTCAGCAAGACAGGCAGCGTCTCTGGAGGGAAGGAATGGGAGACATTTCGGGTCAAGACACTTCTTTAGACTGAGATTCAGGGGAGAGGGACACGAGAGATATGGAAGGGTAAGGTGTGAAAACGACAGAGTGCAGTAAAGTCCAATTACGATAGTCCGAGGGTCTCCAATGAGGTAGATGGAAGGTCAGGACCAGAGGCTCTCTAGGACGGTTCAATTGCCTGATAACAGCTGGGAAGAAACTGTCCCTAAATCTGGAGATGTGCGTTTTCACACTTCTGCACCTCTTGCCTGATGGGAGAGGGGAGAAGAGGGAGTGACCGTGGTGAGACTGATCCTTGATTTATGCTGGTGGCCTTGCCGAGGCAGCGTGAGGTGTAGATGGAGTCAATGGGTGACGGTCTGGGCTGCGTCCACAATTTTCTGCTATTTCTTGCGGTTTGGATGGAGCTGTACCCAAACAGTGCTGTGATTCACCCTGATAAAATTCAACCCCATATATGGTTCAGATTTGTTTAGTTTAGAGATACAGTGTGGAAACAGGCCCTTCGGCCCACCGAGTCCGCATCGACCATCGATCACAAGTGTGTCATTAGTTCTATGTTATCCCACTTTCTGATTCACTCCCCGCACAATAGGGAGCAATTTATGAAGGGAAATGCCTGAACTAGGGTCCCAGCCCCAAAATGTCATCTCTGTATTACCCTCCACGATGCTGCCTGATACCATCGAGTCCTCCAGCAGATTGTTTCTGCTCAAGGTAATTTGCTTCTTGGTTGAACGCCTGGTTTTTCCAATACCGATGAACACTTAGCCGACTGGAGCGGCATGGGCACAGTGGTAAAGTTGCTGCTTTATAGCGCCACAGACACGGTTTCGATCCTGACTATGGGTGGTGTCGGAACTGAGGTAGTAGGTTCTCCCCGTGACCACGTGGGTTTTCTCCGGGTGCACCGGGTTTCTTCCACACTCCAAAGGCATGCAGATTTGTAGGCTAATTGGCTTCGGTAAAATTGTAAATTGTCCCTGGTGTGTGTAGGAGATTGCCAGTGTACGGGGTGATCGCTGGTTGACGTTCAGGTCATTAGATCATTGTTATGAGTGTAAAATTGTCCCTAGTGTGTGTAGGATAGTCATAAGGTTATGTGATAGGAGTAGAATTAGGCCATTCGGCCTATCAAGTCTACTCCGCCATTCAATCATGGCTGATCTATCTCCCCCCTCCTAACCCCATTCTCCTGCCTTCTCCCCATAACCTCTGACACCCGTACTGATCAAAAATCTATCTATCTCTGCCTTAAAAATAACCACTGACTTGGCCTCCACAGCCAAAGTGTTAAGGCGTGGGGATCGCTGGTCAGTGCGGACTCGGTGGGCCGAAGGGCCCGTTCACTAAACTCAACCAAACTAAACGAAGAGAATTTTGCGTCAGGGCGTCAAGGCCAGACGTCACCAAATGCTAAAGCTGGGCTGAGAACTAAACACAGGACCACTCAAAGCAGCGGGAACACAGAGAGTTATTGTGCGGGAGTGAATTGTTCTTGTTGAAACGGGACACTGTTGTTGGTAGGGGGGGGGGAGGGTGGGGGGGGGGGCGCTCGTAGATAGTGGACGTGACTGAACAGAGAACACAATAAGAGTGTTCTCTCGGCCTGCCCACACTCCTCCCAGACATCTGGATGAGACATCGGGAGGAAGAGGAGATGAACTCCACTCCGTTGAAACACTCCCTTCAGTGGAAGCGGCGTAAAGGGCTTGCACTGTGGAGAGCTCTGCAAGGGGTTCCAGTCTCTCATAGTCTATGTCGAACATCACGGGCTGGCACCAGGGTGGGTGGGGTGGAGGGGGGGGGGGGTGGGTGGTGGAAGGTGCCAGTGGGCACCAGTTACGCGGCAGGGATCATCTTTGGCAATGTATCAACAAACTCAACATGACAACTGCACATTATATTGCGCCCAACAGCAAAATAGTGGCCCTCTCGTACGTCGCGGCTATTCCGATGCAACTGGGCAGGGGGAGGGAGAGTTCAGCTCGAGTGGGAGTTCTCTCACAGGCTCTTCATTCATTGCTGGGCCAGAAAACATTCCCACGAGTGAGGTGTGTGGGCTTGACTTTGAAATACAAGGCAGATCCTTTACTTCAGCGGACGCTGTATTTCCCAGTGACCCCCGGCAAATAAAAATCAAAGATAGACACAAAAAGCTGGAGTAACTCAGCGGGCCAGGCAGCATCTCTGGAGGGAAGGAACGGGTGACGTTTTGGGTCGAGGCCCTTCTTCAGGCTAAGAGTCAGGGGAGAGGGAAAAGGTACAGAATAAAAATCAAATTACTTTATCGCTGTTGGTAAAGTCACAGTCTGAAGAAGGGCCTCGACCCGAAACGTCACCCATTCCTTCTCTCCAGAGATGCTGCCTGTCCCGCTGAGATATAGACGGTGATATGGAGAGATATAAAACAAATGAACGAAAGACATGCAAAAAAGGATCAATGGTAAAGGAAACAGGCATTTGTTTTGCATGTCTCTCGTTCATTTGTTCTATATCTCTCTACATCACCGTCCATATCTCTCGTTTCCCTTTCCCCCGACTCTCAGTCTAAAAGAGGGTCTCGACCCAAAACATCACCCATTCCTTTTCTCCAGAGATACTGTCAGAGGAAGGGTCTCGACAGGCTAGATGCAGGAAGATTGATCCCGATGTTGGGGAAGTCCAGAACAAGGGGTCACAGTTGAAGGATGAGGGGGAAGTCTTTTAGGACCCAGATGAGAAAAAAAAAATTCACAGAGAGTTGTGAATCTCTGGAATTCTCTGCCACATAAGGTAGTTGAGGCCAGTTCATTGGCTATATTTAAGAGGGAGTTAGATGTGGCCCTTGTGGCTAAAGGGATCAGGGGGTATGGAGAGAAGGCAGGCACGGGATACTGAGTTGGATGATCAGCCATGATCATATTGAATGGCGGTGCAGGCTCGAAGGGCTGAATGGCCTACTCCTGCACCTATTTTCTATGTTTCTATGTTTCTATGAAACGCCACCCATTCCTTCTCTCCAGAGAGATGCTGCCTGTCCGGCTGAGTTGCTCCAGCTGTTTGTGTCTATCATCGGTTTGAACCAGAGTCTGCAGTTCCTTCCCACATACTTTATCTCTATATCTGTTGGATTTAATAGGAATCTTTTCCACACAAAGAGTGGTGGGTGTATGGAACGAGCTGCCAGAGGAGGTAGTTGAGGCAGGGACTACCCCAACGATTACGAAACAGTTGAGACAGGTACATGATGGACAGGACAGGTTTAGAGGGATATGGACCAAACGCGGGCAGGTGGGACAAGTGTCATGTTGGCCGGCGTGGGCAAGTTGGGCCGAAGGGCCTGTTTCCACACTGCATCACTCTATGACTCGATGACTCTAGGCGATTCACGTACGGGCCTGGGGATGGTTGGCACAGGCGTGTTCCATGTGCTGGTGCCTTTAATTTGGGATGCCATGATAATATAAGGCAAGCGGAGGTCTCTGGAGCCCAGGAAATCCAATTTGTTATCAACAGACCCAGAAACAGCTTGGTTTATGGGATTAGTGACCGGGTGCATCAATTAGATCTAAGGAGGAGATTATTAAATTTGAGATCCTGCTGCTCTACAGGTCAGTTATCCTGACACGGTATTGCCGCTGTTGCCGTCCCGGTGACTTGACACTGTGCCGCCGTGACTCCGCAACTCTCCTACCCATCCCTGTTTATTTAAATGTTGTTCAAACTGATTCATTGCCATTTCAAGGAGTCCTCTAAAAATGATCTCGCAATATCTCACAATAGAGTCACAGAGTGATACGGTGTGGAAACAGGCCCTTTGGCCCAACTCGCCCACACCGGCCAACAAGAGGATGAGGGGTGATCTTGTAGAGGTGTATAAAATCATGAGAGGAATAGATCAGGGTAGATGCACAGAGTGTTAAAGAAGGAACTGCAGATGCTGGAAAATCGAAGGTACACAAAAATGCTGGAGAAACTCAGCGGGTGCAGCAGCATCTATGGAGCGAAGGAAATAGGTAACGTTTCGGGCCGAAACCCTTCTTCAGACTGATAGGGGGTGGGAGAAGAAAGGAAAAAAGGAAAAAGGCGGAGGAGGAGCCCGAGGGCTGGGGGAGGGAGGAGACAACCAGATGGCTGATGAAGGGGAGGGGACAGCAAGGGCTAGCAGAATGGGAGAATTCTACATACTGGGGGTTTTGAACATTGAATTCTCCCAATTCTGCTAGCCCTTGCTGTCCCCTCCCCTTCATCAGCCATCTGGTTGTCTCCTCCCCTCCCCCAGCCCTCGGGCTCCTCCTCCGCCTTTTTCCTTTTTTCCTTTCTTCTCCCCACCCCCTATCAGTCTGAAGAAGGGTTTCGGCCCGAAACGTTACCTATTTCCTTCGCTCCATAGATGCTGCTGCACCCACTGAGTTTCTCCAGCATTTTTGTGTACCTTAGATGCACAGAGTCTCTGGCCCAGAGTAGGTGAATCGAGGACCAGAGGACATAGGTTTAAGATGAAGGGGAAAAGATTTGACAGGTATCTGGGGGGTAAGTTTTTCACACAAAGGGTGGTGGGTGTATGGAATAAGCTGCCAGAGGAGGTAGTTGAGGCTGGGACTATCCCAACGTTTAAGAAACAGCTAGACCGCTACATGGATAGGACAGGTTTAAGAGGGATGTGGACCAAACGTGGGCAGGTGGGACTAGTGTAGTTGGGACATGTTGGCCGGTGTGGGTGAGTTAGGCTGAAGGACATGTTTCCACACTGTATCACTCTGACTCTAATATCTCTAACGATCACAATGACCAATTAAACTAATGTGATCCATATTACTCCATATCCCTGCATTTAATTTATTTAGTCCAGTTTAGAGATACAGCGCGGAGATAGGCATTTCGGCCCACAGACTATCGGACACACTAGGGCGAATTTTACATTTAAACCAAGCCAATTAACCTACAAACCTGTACGTCTTTGGAGTGTGGGAGGAAACCGGAGCACCCGGAGAAAACCCACGCAGGTCACGGGGAGAACGTACAAACTCTGTACAGACAGCACCCGTGGTTAGGATTGAACCTGGGTCTCTGGCACTGTCAGGCAGCAACTCTAGAGCTGCGCCACCCCGCCACCCATGATCTTCCAACCTTAACCTCTCCCAAGCCTACTGTCTCCGCCTCTTTCTTTAATTTTCCTGCCCCCCCCCACCCCACCCCCCGATATCAGTCTGAAGAAGTGTCTCGACCCGAAACGTCGCCTATTCCTTCTCTCCATAGATGCTGCCTCACCCGCTGAGTTTCTCCAGCATTTTTGTCTACCTTTAACATCTCCCAATATTTTCCGTAAACCGAAAAGGCAGCCTCTGAGGAAGGGTCTCCACCCGAAATGTCACCCATTCCTTCTGTTCAGGGATGCTGCCTGACCCGCTGAGTTACTCTAGCAGTTTGAGTCCATCTTCAGTTTAAACCAGCATCTGCAGTTCCTTCCTTACCCCTGTCAGACCTGGCTTGGGCCCTTTTGATATTTTTGCACTGTCATTTGATTGCTTGTCCTGCTCCGCGGGTAAGATGTTCCTTTTCAAGCCAGCCGTGTCTGCAGTCTCGGCACCTGTGTGAACATCAGGATTATTCCCTCCTGACCTCAGCGGGAGGGGACATAGATTGCAAAAAAAATCAATCCAAGCGTTCAATTTAATGGCCGCTGTCTGGAGGGGAAATGTCAAAGAAACTGCTTCTCATTGTCTCAGTTCGGCAATATGTTAAAATGGACACCTTGACTGTGTGAATTAAAGGCTTTAAGGCTCCCTTAATTATATTAACGAGGGACACACTGCCAATTTAATCTTGAATGTGTTAATGAAAAGCCGGGAAAATTGTTCGAGCTCTCGTCTGTTAAAGTGCCTCATGAATACTTTAATCAGGAGTCCACTGTTTTTTTAAAAGCCACTTGAATAGGATCATGAGGCGCCTATTCCCATTTATCGGATAAATCCCTTTGAGGAATTACTCAATGTTGGACTGGTTTTAGTTCTAGTTTTAGAACTACAGCCGTGAAACCAGGCCCATCGGCCCACAGAGTCCACGCTGACCAAAGAACCCCC
Source organism: Malacoraja senta (assembly GCA_038087875.1). Lineage (NCBI taxonomy): Eukaryota > Metazoa > Chordata > Chondrichthyes > Rajiformes > Rajidae > Malacoraja > Malacoraja senta. Next base: position 5,980,354 of record CM075981.1, on the reverse strand, counting down.
CGTACACTAGTTCTATCCCACATGCCAGGGGGAATTTACAGAAGCCAATTAAACTACAAACCTACACGTCTTTGGGATGTGGGAGGAAACCGGAGCACCTGGAGAAACCCACGCGGTCACGGGAGAACGTACAAACTCCGCACCACTTATGAATGGTTTTAGTTTAGTTTCGAGATACAGCGCGGAAACGGGCCCATCGTCCGCACCGACCAGCAATCTCCGTGCACGAACACTCTCCTTCACACATTAGGGACAATTTACATTTATACCAAGCCAATTAACCTACAAACCTGGACGTCTTTGGAGTGTGGGAGGGAACCGAAGATCTTGGAGAAAAACCCACGCAAGTCGCGGGAAGAACGTACAAACCCGTACATACAAGCACCCATAGTCAGGATCGAACCCGGGTCTCTAGCGCTGAAAGGCAGCAGCTCTACCGCTGCGCCACCGTGCCGGAGAATGGAATTTAGTACAGAGAAATGCGAGGTTCATAAGGTTCATAAGTGATGGGCGCAGAATTAGGCCATTCAGTCCATCAAGTCTATTCTGCCATTCAATCATGGCTGCTTTACCTTTCCTCTTAACCCCATTCTCCTGCCTTCTCCCCATAACCCTGACGCCCGTACTAATCAAGAATCTATCAATCTCCGCCTTAAAAATATCCATTGACTTGGCCTCCACAGCTGTCTATGGCAAAGAATTCCACAGACTAAATAAATTCCTCCTCATCTCCTTCCTAAAGGTACATCTTTTTATTCTGAGACTATGGCCTCTGGTGCTAGAATCTCCCACTAGCGGAAGTATCCTCTCCACACCCTCTCTATCCAGGCCTTTCACTATTAGGTAAGTTCCAATGAGGTCCCCCCCCCCCCCCCCCCCCTCCCCTCATCCTTCTAAACGCTAGTGCCGTCAAAAGCTCATCATACGTTACCCACCCCATTCCTGGGATCATTCTCGTGAAACTTTGTAGAGGTGGCCTTTCACCAGGGTTTTAGGCCTCAATCCTGGATACCGTGTCTGTCGTAACCGTGGCGACATGAGGACCAGCTGGCAGCCATTGTACCGAGGAGAGGGGGGGAGGGAGGAGGAGGAGGGAAGGAGTTATTGAAGGCGAGCAGCATCCCATCTGTATCAGCCGTGCATTAGCAGCTGCTGTAAGATCAATACCCATCTACGCAGGGAATTATGTAGGAAGGAACTGCAGATGCTGGCTTAAACCGAAGATAGACACAAAAAGCTGGGGTAACTCAGCGGGACAGACGGCATCTCTGGAGAGATGGGACAGGTGACGTTTTGGGTCGAGACCCTTCTTCAGACTGAGAATCTGGGGAAAGGAAACAAGACGATATAGACGGTGATAAGGAGAGATATAAAACAAATGAGCGAAATACATGCAAAAAAGTAACAATGATATAGGAAATGATATAGGCATTTATTTTGCATATCTTTCATTCATTTGTTCTATATCTCTCTACATCACCGTCTATATCTCTCGTTTCCCTTTCCCCTGACTCTCAGTCTACAAGGGGGCCTCGACACAAAACGTCACCATTCCTTCTCTCCAGAGACACTGCCTGTCCCGCTGAGTTACTCCAGCATTTCGTGTCTATCTTCGGCATAAACCAGCATCTGCAGTTCCTTCCTACATATGCTGCCCGACCCACCGAGTTACTCCTGCCTCTTGTGTCTGTGTACACAGAGAATTACCCGGCTCCTGCCTAAGGTCAGCAGGGATTAGTGAAGCCTGCAAGATAAAAAGTGCAATTACGCAAGATTCAAGTGATGATAAACAGCCTTGGTGCGTGAATGCAGATAGAAGTCAGGACCAGCTGGGATCACTGACATTTGTTCCCAGTCTGGAACTAATTGCTCAATGTTTATGACAGTCAATGCCGGAGTTATCCCTCCAAGATTTTAGGATTCGGCCCCTGTATGGTAAACGCTTTTTGTTGTACCTCGGTACATGTGGCAATAAACTAACGTGAACCGAGCTGGAGGAAAACGTAGTTGAGAGGCTTTTTTTTGTATCTATTATATTTTATATTTAAAAAAGGCACAAAGTGCTGGAGTAACTCAGCGGGTCAGGCTGCAGGTGCAGGAAGGACCTGCCGATGCTGGGTTAAATCTGGTATGTATCTTATAGAAACATATAACATTATTAAGGGATTGGACAGGCTAGATGAAGGTAAAATGTTCCCCATGTTGGGGGAGTCAAAAACTAGGGGTCACAGTTTAAGAATGAGGGGTAAGGCCATTTAGGACTCTTTCAGCCAGAGAGTTGTGAATCTGTGGAATTCTCTGCCACAGAAGGTAGTGGAGGCCAAGTCACTGGATGTATTCAAGAGAGAGTTAGATTTAGCTCTTAGGGCTAACGGAATCAAGGGATTATGGGGAGAAAGCAGGAAAAGGGTACTGATTGGGGATGATCAGCCATGATCATATTGAATGGCTGTGCTGGCTCGAAGGGCCAAATGGCCTACTCCTGCACCTATTTTCTAAACCGAAGATAGACACAAAAAGCTGGAGTAACTCAGCGGGTCAGGCAGCATCTCTGGGGGAATGGAAAGGGTGACGTTTCGGGTCGAGACCCTTCTTCAGACTGAGAGTCAGGGGAGAGAATGGTGATGTAGAGAGATATTGTTAAGGAGAGATGCAAAAACAACATGATTTATCATCATTACTTGTTTGCCAGTGCTCAGCTGGAGCAGGCCCAGCTGGAATCAGTGGCATTTGTCCTGAATCTGGAACAAATTGCTCAGTGTTTCTGACAGTCAATGATGGTTATCTCTCCAAAATTCGAGGTTAGAGCCCTTCTTGGTAAAACTTAAAGCTGGATAAAAAGTCATTGTGAGGCCATCACATTT
>CM075981.1:5935044-5977290 GCA_038087875.1 Malacoraja senta | reverse complement strand
CAGCAGTCCAAGTTTCACAGGCGCTCGCCCGCCCGCGTCTCCCAAGCCCCAGGCTCCACTACGAGCTCCACATCCTTTGGTTTTTTCTACCTCTTCTTCTCCCCTTCTCGGCTAAATCTTCTTCTCCTCCCTTCTCCTCTCTTCTCTCCTCTCTTCTCCTCCCTTCTCCTCTCTTCTCTCTTCACCTCTCTCTCCTCTCCTCTTCTTCACTGATGTAATTGTCCGTCTATTTCATCTCCGGGGCCGCCGCCGCATTACTGCACAAAAAAAAAATCCAAACACACACTCACTCTGATAGATAGGCGTGCGCGTCCCCGCGGTGCTCCAGGCGCGCTCCCGTGCCTTTGCAGTCCAGTGGGCGGGGAAGTGGGGGGGGGGGTACGCGCACAGACAGCAATTGGATTCATCTAATGCGCGCTCCCGCAGTCAGCACTGCATGTAAGGACGGGAGCGCGCTTTTCCTCCCCCACCCCCCACACCCACACACACACACACATCATCACCCACACCAACAAACTGGCTTCTACTCGCTGGAGTTCCAGAGTGAAGAGTCAAGAGGGTTTTTATTGTCATGCAAGAGATGCAACACTTGTCCCTTCACCTCCCCCCATCGACCTCCTTTCAAGGACCCAAGCAGTCGTTCCAGGTGCGACAGAGGTTCACCTGCATCTCCTCCAACCTCATCTATTGCATCCGCTGCTCTAGATGCCAGCTGATCTACATCGGTGAGACCGAGCGGAGGCTCCGCGATCGTTTGGCCGAACACCCCCCGGTCGGTCCGCAATAACCGACCTGACCTCCCGGTGGCTCAGCACTTCAACTCCCCCTCCCTATTCCGTATCCGACCTCTCTGTCCTGGGTCTCTCCTCCATGGCCACAGCGAGCAACACCGGAGATTGGAGGAAATGCACCTCATATTCCGCTTGGGCAGTCTACATCCTGGGGGCTTGAACATTGAATTCTCCCAATTCTGCTAGCCCTTGCTGTCCCCTCCCCTTCATCAGCCCTCTGGTTGTCTCCTCCCCTCCCCCAGCCCTCAGGCTCCTCCTCCGCCTTTTTTCCTTTCTTCTCCCCACCCCCTATCAGTCTGAAGAAGGGATTCGGCCGAAACGTTGCCTGTTTCCTTGGCTCCATAGATGCTGCTGCACCCGCTGAGTTTCTCCAGCATTTTTGTGTACCTTATTGTCATACTGGACTGGTTGGGTTCCATGTTCACACGGGATGGCTGGTCCCCCCCATCCAGGGCCGGCCTGAGGAGGTGCAGGGGCCCAATTGGGAACAATTGTGGTGAGCCCCAGGTTCCCAGCCAAGGTCTGTAGAATCATAGAAATACAAATAAAGTCCATTATAGACTTTATATCTCTATGATAGAATGGAAATATTCTATATTCGCTATATTTAAGAGGGAGTTAGATGTGGCCCTTGTGGCTAAAGGGATCAGGGGGTATGGAGAGAAGGCATGTACGGGATACTGAGTTGGATGATCAGCCATGATCATATTGAATGGCGGTGCAGACTCGAAGGGCCGAATGGCCTACTCCTGCACCTAATTTCTATGTTTCTATGTTTCTATGAAAAGTAATCAAAATGTGCGCTTAAAAAGTGCCCGCGAGTTCATGGACCAAACAGATCGAAGCTACATTTTCATATAAAATTGCATACATGTAAGCCTACAAGTAGCAAACAAAAATGTGTAGATCACCTCTGGAAAAGTACATAGTTACAATATCACTTGTTTCCTGTGCCCAACTGTCCTGAAGGTTCCCCCCCCCCCCCCCCCGATGTTGAGCGTCTATCACTCTCAACAATCAACGAATGTCGTGAAATGCTCCCCGCCTATTGGCACAAGGGACTTCTTAACATCTTGTCCTGTGTATTTGATTCTAGTGAATATGAAATGAAAAAAAAAATATTTAATTAACTAGATCCTGGAAAACCAATTACTATTGGCGAAAAAACAGTCCAGGCATTAAATTTTGGGGTTCAGCCTCATCCTACCCTTTGGGCTTCTACCCCATCCTAACTTACTTTTTTTTTTGTGTTTTTTTTGTTTTGTTTTTTGTGTTTTTGTGTGTTTTTGTGTGTTTTTTTGTGTGTGTGTGTGTTGTGTGTGTGTGTGTGTGTGTGTGTGTGTGTGTGTGTGTGTGTGTGTCTGTGTGTGTGTGTGTGTGTGTGTGTGTGTGTGTCTCGTGTGTGTGTGTGTGTGTGTGTGTGTGTGTGTGTGTGTGTGTGTGTGTGTGTGTGTGTGTGTGTGTGTGTGTGTGTGGAGAGGAAGGAGAGAAGGGAGGGAGAGGGCCGGCGGCGGGAGCGGATGCCGGGGTCCCGGGGGACGGGTGTGAGCTGAGGCCGAGGTTTGTAAACGTTGCTCCAACCCCCGGCCCAGCCCTCCCTGTATTGTTCACCGTATCTTCCCGGGGAGAGAGAGGGGTGGAGCTGGGGCTGTGTGCGTGAAGCACGGCGACTGGAGGGGCGGGAGCGCTGCCACCTTTCCCCTTCTCCATTCCCCCTCACACCCCCCTCCCCATTTATCCCTTTCTTCCCCCTCCAACCCTCTACTCTCTCTCCACCCCTCTCCCCCCCCCCACCCGGGGTAGATCTACCTGAGCCGAGAGTAGATTACTCTGGCGCGGGGCCAGTTGGGAGCAATCGGTCCAATCAGCTTAAGGCCGACCCTGCCCCCAACACAATATTCCACCTCTCCACCAATTCCAATATTGATGGCCAGTGGAGGGGGGGTGGTGGGCTGTCTGTAGCACTAGTAAGGGTGTCGTGGGCTGAAGGGACTGGTTTCCAGAGGGCTAGTATAGACATTGTGGGCCAAGTGGATTCTTGGGCTGGCTGCTCAGTCACTCAGGCCTGGTGGGCTGGCAGCTCAGTCACTCAGGCCTGGTGGGCTGGCAGCTCAGTCACTCAGGCCTGGTGGGCTGGCAGCTCAGTCACTCAGGCCTGGTGGGCTGGCAGGTCAGTCACTCGGGCCTGGTGGGCTGGCAGCTCAGAACTGCCAGAAAATTCTGCCCAAAACAGGCGAGAGACTACGTGAGAGAGAAGGGGCTGATAGACATTTTTATTCTTTTTCTGCAGATCACAGCAATGAAGGAGGAAAGTCTATCCTGGCCTGGATCTCACAGGGAGCCAATGAAGGGAGGGAGAAAAACACTGGGGTGTGGTTTAATACTTGCAGGGGGAATACTCTCTGATGGGCCGGAGGGACTCCTCCTGGGCTAGTACAGGCCTGATGGGCCGAAGGGGTTCTTTAACAAAAAATCTGTGAAATCTCAGTGAAAGGCACTTTTTCTGGACTTTTCCTGGCCTGGCATGGGCTTTTTGGGCCAAAATGCTCCTCCTGGGCTAATATGGGCATTTTGGGCAAAAGGGACAGGTTTCTAGGCTAATAGGAGCCGTGTGGGCCAAAATTAGTGGTTTCAGGCAGGCCAAACAACATTTCATTTCATTTCCATTTCATTTCAAGCACAGGGCAGGCCAAACAGCTCATTGCATTTTCATTTCATTTCCATTGCCATTGCAGTTTCAAGCACATGGCAGGCCAAACAGCTCATAGCATTTTCATTTCACTTCCATTGCCATTGCAGTTTCAAGCACAGGGCAGGCCGAACAGCTCATTGCATTTTCATTTTACTTCCATTGCCTTTGCAGTTTCAAGCACAGGGCAGGCCGAACAGCGTATTGCATTTTCATTTCATTTCCATTGCCATTGCAGTTTCAAGCACAGGGCAGGCCAAGCCAAGCCAAACAGCTCATTGCATTTTCATTTCCATTGCCATTGCAGATTCAAGCACAGGGCAGGCCAAGCCAAACAGCTCATTGCATTTTCATTTCCATTGCCATTGCAGTTTCAAGCACAGGGCAGGCCAAGCCAAACAGCTCATTGCATTTTCATTTCCATTGCCATTGCAGTTTCAAGCACAGGGCAGGCCAAGCCAAACAGCTCATTGCATTTTCATTTCCATTGCCATTGCAGTTTCAAGCACAGGGCAGGCCAAGCCAAAGAGCTCATTGCATTTTCATTTCCATTTCCATTTCAGGATACTGAGTTGGATGATCAGCCATGATCATATTGAATGGCGGTGCTGGCTCGAAGGGCCGAATGGCCTACTCCTGCACCTATTTTCTATGTTTCTATGTTTCTATGAAAGTAATCAAAATGTGCACTTAAAAAGTGCCCGCGAGTTCATGGACCAAACAGATCGAAGCTACATTTTCATATAAAATTGCATACATGTAAGCCTACAAGTAACAAACAAAAATGTGTAGATCACCTCTGGAAAAGTACATAGTTACAATATCACTTGTTTCCTGTGCCCAACTGTCCTGAAGGTTCCCCCCCCCCCCCGATGTTGAGCGCCTACCACTCTCAACAATCAACGAATGTCGTGAAATGCTCCCCGCCTATTGGCACAAGGGACTTCTTAACATCTTGTCCTGTGTATTTGATTCTAGTGAATATGAAATGAAAAAAAAAATATTTAATTAACTAGATCCTGGAAAACCAATTACTATTGGCGAAAAAACAGTTCAGGCATTAAATTTTGGGCTTCAGCCCCATCCTACCCTTTGGGCTTCTACCCCATCCTAACTTACTTTTTTTTTTTGTGTTTTTTTTTGTGAGTGTTTTTTTTTGTGTTTTTGTGTGTGTGTGTGTGTGTGTGTGTGTGTGTGTGTGTGTGTGTGTGTGTGTGTGTGTGTGTGTGTGTGTGTTGCTTGATGTGTGTGTGTCTGCGTGTGTGAGGGAAGGAGAGAAGGGAGGGAGAGGGCCGGCGGCAGGAGCAGATGCCGGGGGAAGGGTGTGAGCTGAGGCCGAGGTTTGTAAACGTTGCTCCAACCCCCGGCCCAGCCCTCCCTGTATTGTTCACTGTATCTTCCCGGGGAGAGAGAGGGGTGGAGCTGGGGCTGTGTGCGTGAAGCACGGCGACTGGAGGGGCGGGAGCGCTGCCACCTCCCCCTTCTCCATTCCCCCTCACACCCCCCTCCCCATTTAACCCTTTCTTCCCCTCCAACCCTCTACTCTCTCTCCACCCCTCTCCCCCCCCCCCCACCCGGGGTAGATCTACCTGAGCCGAGTGTAGATTACTCTGGCGTGGGGCCCAGTTGGGAGCAATCGGTCCAATCGGCTTAAAGGCCGGCCCTGCCCCCAACACAATATTCCACCTCTCCACCAATTCCAATATTGATGGCCAGTGGAGGGGGGGGGGGCTGTATGTAGCGCTAGTAAGGGTGTCGTGGGCCGAAGGGACTGGTTTCCAGAGGGCTAGTATAGACATTGTGGGCCAAGTGGATTCTTGGGCTGGCAGCTCAGTCACTCAGGTCTGGTGGGCTGGCAGCTCAGTCACTCAGGCCTGGTGGGCTGGCAGCTCAGTCACTCAGGCCTGGTGGGCTGGCAGGTCAGTCACTCGGGCCTGGTGGGCTGGCAGCTCAGAAACTGCCAGAAATTCTGCACAAAACAGGCGAGAGACTACGTGAGAGAGAAGGGGGAGAGGGTGGAGAATCAATTTTAGACATATTTATTCTTTTTCTGCAGATCACAGCAATGAAGGAGGAAAGTCTATCCTGGCCTGGATCTCACAGGGAGCCAATGAAGGGAGGGAGAAAAACACTGGGGTGTGGTTTAATACTTGCAGGGGGAATACTCTCTGATGGGCCGGAGGGACTCCTCCTGGGCTAGTACAGGCCTGATGGGCCGAAGGGGTTCTTTAACAAAAAATCTGTGAAATCTCAGTGAAAGGCACTTTTTCTGGACTTTTCCTGGCCTGGCATGGGCCTTTTGGGCCAAAATGCTCCTCCTGGGCTAATATGGGCATTTTGGGCAAAAGGGACTGGTTTCTAGGCTAATAGGAGCCGTGTGGGCCAAAATTAGTGGTTTCAGGCAGGCCAAACAACATTTCATTTCATTTCCATTTCATTTCAAGCACAGGGCAGGCCAAACAGCTCATTGCATTTTCATTTCATTTCCATTGCCATTGCAGTTTCAAGCACAGGGCAGGCCAAACAGCTCATAGCATTTTCATTTCACTTCCATTGCCATTGCAGTTTCAAGCACAGGGCAGGCCGAACAGCTCATTGCATTTTCATTTTACTTCCATTGCCTTTGCAGTTTCAAGCACAGGGCAGACCGAACAGCATATTGCATTTTCATTTCATTTCCATTGCCTTTGCAGTTTCAAGCACAGGGCAGGCCAAGCCAAGCCAAACAGCTCATTGCATTTTCATTTCCATTGCCATTGCAGATTCAAGCACAGGGCAGGCCAAGCCAAACAGCTCATTGCATTTTCATTTCCATTGCCATTGCAGTTTCAAGCACAGGGCAGGCCAAGCCAAACAGCTCATTGCATTTTCATTTCCATTGCCATTGCAGTTTCAAGCACAGGGCAGGCCAAGCCAAACAGCTCATTGCATTTTCATTTCCATTGCCATTGCAGTTTGAAGCACAGGGCAGGCCAAGCCAAAGAGCTCATTGCATTTTCATTTCTATTTCCATTTCCATTGCAGTTTCAAGCACAGGGCAGGCCAAACAACTCATTTAATTTTCATTAAGGGCTAACAAATCATTTATTGCAAGTACACAAAAATGCTGGAGAAACAGCGGGTGCAGCAGCATCTATGGAGCGAAGGAAATAGGCAACGATTAGTGCCGAAACCCTCCTTCAGACTGATGGGGGGTGGGGAGATGAAAGGAAAAAGGCGGAGGAGGAGCCCGAGGGCTGGGGGATGGGAGGAGACAGCCCGAGGGCTGAGGAAGGGGAGGAGGCAGCAAGGGCTAACAAAATTGGGAAAATTCAATGTTCTTGCCCCAGGATGCAGACTCCCCAAGCGGAATATGAGGTGCTGTTCCTCCAATTTCCAGTGTTGCTCACTCTGGCCATGGAGGAGACCCAGGACAGAGAGGTCGGATACAGAATGGGAGGGGGAGTTGAAGTGCTGAGCCACCGGGAGGTCAGGTTCGTTATTGCGGACCGAGCGGAGGTGTTCGGCGAAACGATCGCCAAGCCTCCGCTTGGTCTCACCGATGTAGATCAGCTGACATCTAGAGCAGCGGATGCAATAGATGAGGTTGGAGGAGATGCAGGTGAACCTCCGTCACACCTGGAACGACTGCTTGGGTCCTTGCAAGTACATTGCAGACTCACAGTTTAGTTGATTCACAGCCTAGAATGAGAGTCGTGGCCTCTCCCTCGTGATCTTGCAGAGTGACTGAGTCATGTTCAGGCATCCGGGGTTTTATAGTCCTGCCATCCCCTCCTCGGAAGGGCCGTTATGTTCATCGAGGTGATTGACAGGCGAGAGGATCGCAAGGTTTTTTTAAACACTCATAACTTTTTTATTTTTCATCGATGGGAAAAATCCTCGGGGACTGCTCAGCGGAGGAGGACCGTGAGTAAGATGGCCAAAAATCATAGCGATATATGATAGCATTTTTTCTAAAATCAATATACAGCACAGATAGGAAGTGGTCAAGATGAGACTTTTAATTATATAGATGTCCCAGATACACCAATGACATTCTTACTTGCTGCAGCACAACAGAATATGTAAACAGAGTACATCACGGGACAAAAAAAAAGTTCAGTGTGTATATATATCACAAGGATGAATAGTGAAAGGCTTGGATAGAGTCGATTTGGAGAGGATATTTCCACCAGTGGGAGAGTCTAGGACCAGAGGCCGTAGCCTCAGAATTAAAGGACGTTCCTTTAAGAAGGCAAACGCAATGCTAGCATTTATTTATAGGTAATTTATAGATTTATAGATTATGAGGCACTCTCTATAGGCCGATGGTGAGGCCACATTTGGAATAAATTTAGGCACCATATCTGAGGAATGATGTGCTGGCTCTGGAGAGAGTCCAGAGGAGGTTTAGAGAATTATCCCAGGAATGAGTGGGTTAACATATGATGAGTGTTTGAGGGCACTGGGCCTGTACTCGCTGGAGTTTAGAAGGGTGAGGGGAAAACTCATTGAAACTTATCGAATAGTGAAAGGACTGGATAGAGTGGATGCGGCGAGGATGTTACCACTAGGGGGAGAGTCTAGGACCAGATGTCACAGCTTCAGAATAAAATGCCATTCATTTAAGAAGGAGATGAGGAGGAATTTCTTCAGTAAGAGGGTGGTGAATCTGTGGAATTCTTTGCCACAGAACGCTGTGGAGGCCAAGTCAATGGGTATTTTTAAGAGGTAGATAGATTCTTGATTAGTACAGGTGTCAGGGGTTATGGGGAGAAGGCAGGAGAATGGGGTTGAGAGGGAGAGATAGATCAGCCATGATTGAGTAGACTCGATGGACTGAATGGCCTAATTCTGCTCCTATCACTTATGAACTGTTCCCATCCCACTGCTTAGACATAAAATGCTGGTCACTCAGCGGGACAGGCAGCATCACTGGAGAGAAGGAATGGGTGATGTTTTGGATTGAGACCCTTTAGTTTAGTTTAGTTTAATTGAGAGTTACAGCGAGGAAACAGGTCCTTCGGCCCACCAAGTCCGAACCGACCAGCAATCCCTGCACACTAACACTATCCTACACAAACTAGGGGTGATTTACATTTACACCAACCTACAAAGCTAAACATCTTTGGAGTGTGGGAGGAAACCGCAGATCTCGGAGAAAACCCACACAGGTCACGGGGAGAATGTACAAACTGTGTACAGACGGTTCCCGTAGCTAGGATTGAACCCGGGTCTCTGGCGTTGTACGCGCTGTAAGGCTACAACTCAACATCTCCGCCACTGTGCCACCCAGACATGGCAGCTGGTGTCTTGGTGGTCTCTCCCATTCACTGGGTGCACAGCTGGTGGCCCTTGAGATCTGTGACATCTGATCTCATCAGGACAATAAGCCTCTTCAAGCCCACTGCACCTCCCAATGACCCAAGGTCAAACCAGCTCTTAAAGTGGAAGCTCTTAAGGAAGAAACTGCAGAGAGAGTCATAGAGTGATACAGTGTGGAAACAGGCCTTTCGGCCCAACTTCCCCACACCGGCCAACATGTCCCAGCAACACTGGTCCCACCATCCCACATTTGGCCCATATTCCTCCAAACCTGTCCTATCCATGTACCTGTCTAACTGTTTCTTAAATGTTGGGATAGTCCCTGCCTCAACTACCTCTCTGACAGCTTGTTCCATACACCCACCACCCTTTGTTGGGGTGGGAGATTGCAACCTTCACGTGGTCCATCCTATTTCGATGAATGCAATCAACCTGGCGTGCACAAATAGAAGATCAAACAGAACAAGTTGTCGTGCAACTTTAGGCTGTGCACGCCATACGCAAGAAGAAGAAGAAGACCACCCTTTGTGTGCAAAAGTTACCCCTCTGATTCCTATTAAATCTCTTCACCTTCACCTTAAACCTATGTCCTCTGGTCCTCGATTCACCGAGCATGGGACTTTGGGCAAGAGGCTCTGTGCTTCCCGATCTATTCCTCTCATGATTTTATACACCTCAATAAGATCAACACCTCAATTAATCCAACATACCACATTAGTAGTATTTCTGATCACTCTCCGTTAACTTTTTCAGTAAAATTTGAGGGAATGCCGGGTAAAAACTTTTTTTGGAGGTTTAATACATATATTTTAAATGACTTACAGGGTTATCAATAATTAAAACAACAAATGAAATTATTTTTTGAGATAAACGATACACCAGGTACCTCACCTTCTTTACTATGGGAAACTTTTAAAGCATTTATTAGAGGAATTATAATTTCATACGAAATCTTTCAAAATAAAAAGAATTAAACAGAACAAATGTTGTTAGAACAAGAAATAAGACAGTTAGAGTTAGATAATGCTAAAGATTCGACTATAGATAAACATAATAAGATAATATTACTGAAATTTAAACTTAATCGAATTCTCTCGGCAAGAGTAATAAGATTATTCCAAATTACAAAACAGGAACATTTTGAGTTTGGTGACAAACCACATAAGCTATTAGCGCGCCAACTGAAAAAACAATAAAAAGAAAATACTATAAATAAAATTAAATCCGAGAATGGTGAATTACTAATACTACCGAAAGATATTAATAAAAGATTTGCTCAATTTTATCAAAATTTATATACATCAAAAACTAGAATAGAAGATAGTAAAATTTTTTTTTTTTTAGATAATTGTAATCTTCCAAAACGTGACCTTTTGGAACAAGAGGAACTCGGAGCGCAAATTACAATCGAAGAAATAGGTGAAACAATAAAATCGTTGAAAAATGGTAAGACACCGGGACCAGATGGTTTTAGTAATGAATTTTATAAAAAAATTCATGAGATAACGACTCCCTATTTATTTAATTTATATACTCACGCTTTTAAAGAAAATAAATTACCTGAAACATTAGCAGAATCAACTATCACGCTTATTACAAAGAAAGATAAGGATCTAGAGGAACCGGGCTCATATAGAGCTATATCACTTTTAAATACAGATCAGAATATTTTAGCAAAGACTTTAGCCAGAAGATTAAGCAAATATATTAGTAAATTGATAAATCCTGATCAAACGGGGTTTATACCCAAAAGATATTCATTTAATAATTTGAGACGCCTGTTTAATATAATGTACTCACATAAAGTGGAGGAAGAAGACATATCAATTATTTCTTTGGACGCAGAGAAAGCATTTGATCAGGTAGAATGACAGTATTTATACAAAGTATTACAAAAATTTAATATGGGAGAGAATTTTATTACATGGGTGAAATTATTATATGATAAACCGATGGCAAGAATATTAACTAATAGTATGTTATCTCAAAAATTTCAATTATCAAGGGGTAATAGGCAGGGATGTGCTTTATCACCCCTGCTATTTGCCCTTATGATAGAACCTTTGGCTGAAAGTATAAGAAGTCATCCGAATATTCAGGGTTATAATACTAGGGACTCAAAGAATAAAATTTCATTATATGCAGACGATATTCTGTTATATATAACAAACTCACAAACGAGCATACAAAATTTATTAAACTTAATAGAGGAATTTGGGTCCTTTTCTGGATATAGAATAAATTGGAACAAAAGTGAAATCATGACGTTAAAACCTCAAGAATCCACACACTTACTGAAGTTCCCCTTTAAAATAGCAACAGAAAAATTTAAATATCTGCGTATTCAGATTACTAGAAAACATAAAGCTTTATTCAATGCCAATTTTATACCTTTAATAAATAAACTTAATATAATGATTCAATTTTGGAAATCCCTTTATCATTAATAGGTAGAATAAACGCTATAAAAATGATCTTTCTACCACAGTTATTATACCTATTTCAGTCTATACCAGTATATGTACCAAAATATTTTTTTTCTAAATTAAACTCTAATATTACTAATTTTGTTTGGGACTATAAATCACATAGAATTAAAAAAGAACACTTATGTAAATCAAAAGATGTCGGGGGACTTTCACTCCCGAATTTTCTGTATTACTATTGGGCAATACATATTAAGAATATAATTTACTGGTTGGATAGTTCAACCCAACAGACAGAATGGATAAAAATGGAGAAAGAGGATTGTTATCCTTGTAATATAGGAACGATCCTCTTCTCCCCGAAAAAAATAAACAATACAATATATAAGATGAACCCAATTATACAAGATACAATAAGAATATGAAAACAAATAAAATTATCCTTAAAATTAAGAAACCTATCATTGTTAACACCGATAGCGAATAATCCTTTATTTAAACCATCTCTTATGGACAAAATATATAATCAATGGGAAAGTTTAGGAATTAAAAGGATCGGGGACATGTATGAAATGGGAGATTTACTATCATTTCAACAATTACAATTAAAATTTAAATTGAAAAACAATCATTATTTTAAATATTTTCAGATTTGCAATTTACTTGAAGACATACATACAAGGATATCAAAAAATAATTCCTGATTTATTGGAAGTAATGAATATTAAAGCTGATACACAAAAAATAATATCATATTTATATAATAGTATTTTAAATATAGATTTACCTGCGACAGAGGTAATTAGAGAAGAGTGGGAACGGGAATTAATGATAACAGTTACGAAGGTTACATGGGAAAAGTATTTGACATACATTCACAAATGTTCGATTAATGCAAGACATAATCTAATTCAATTTAAAATTTTACATAGATTATATTACTCAAAAACAAGATTAAATAAATTTTACCCAAATATATCCCCCACTTGCGATAAATGTTTAACCCAAGATGCAACTATAACACACTCTTTTGTTTCCTGTATAAAACTTTATAGATTTTGGAGTGATATTTTTGAAATATTCACAAAATTATTTAAGATAAAAATGGAACCTAATAATGAATTGATTATATTTGGGGTAATGGAAGATGGGAATAAATTGAATCCATCTCAAAAATTATTTTTTAATTATGGTTTAATAATAGCAAAACAATTAATATTGAAATTTTGGAAAAATACACCAATACCAACGCTCAAAATGTGGATTGCAAATATGTTGGACACCGCACATCTTGAGGAAATGCGATTCCTCCTAATAGATAAATTTGACCAATTCACAACGAGTTGGTCTCCATTTGTCATCTTTTTGGAATCATATGGTGCAACACAATTGTAAAAGCTAACTCGTGACTGGGCGAGGGATGGTCAAGATTATAAATAAGATCTCCTTACTCCTTTTTTCTTTTTCTTCCCTTTTCTTCTTTTATTCTCTTTTTCCTATTTTCTATTCTTTAACTTTCTTCTTTCACTCTCTATTTTTCTTTTCCACACACTATATATCTCACATTTTTCTATATTTCATTATCTAACTTCTTTTTCTTTTTCTTCTTTATTATAAAAATTAAAAAATTAAGCTGTACATAAAATGTATTATGAAAATATGATTGTATACAATTGTACTTACTTCTAATAAAACAAAAATATTTAAAAATAAATAAAATAAGATCACACCTCATCCTCCTGCGTTCCAAGTACATGCCTACTCAACCTCTCCCGATAGCTCAGACCCTCCTGTCCTGGCAACATCCTTGTAAATCTTACCCTTTACCCTTCCCAGCTTGACTACATCTTTGCATCTTTGGAGGATCTTTCCTCCAACATGGTGCCCTGAACTGAACACAATACTCGAAACGTGTCCTCACCAATATCTTGTACAACTGCAACATGACCTCCCAACTTCTATACCCAATTCTCTGACTGATGAAGGCCAAAGTGCCAAACGCCTTTTTGACCACCCTAGCTACCGGTGACTACACCTTCAAGGAACCATGCACCTGAACCACTAGATCCCACTGCTCTACTCCACTCCCCACTCCCCAGGTCCTGCACATGTTAGACTTCCCAAAATGATCTCATCCAAATCATTGATGTAGATCACAAACAGTAACGGGCCCATCACCGAACCCTGAGGCACACCGCTAGTCACAGGCCTCCATTCTGAGAAGCAACCTTCCACCATCACCCCCTGCTTCCTTCCAAGAAGCCAATTTTCTATCCATTCAGCTATCTCTCCATGGATCCCATGCGATTTAACCTTCCAGAGCAATCTACCATGTGGAACTTTGTTGAATGCTTTGCTGAAGTCCATACAGTATATACAACATCTACCCTCTGCCCTCATCGACCTTTTTGGTCTTCAAAAAAACTCAATCAGATTTGTGAGACAATGAGGCTGAATCAGATGCTGGTTTAAACCGAATATAGACACAAAAACATGGAGTAACTCAACGGGTCAGGCAGCATCTCTGGAGAAAAGGAATAGGTGACCTATAGCAAAATGTTGGGCAAGCTGGGACTTTATTCCTTGTAGTGCAGGAGGATAAGGATTGGGCTTATGGAGGTGTATAACATTATAAGGAGAATAAGTAGGGTGAATGCACAGAGTCTTTTACCCAGAGTAGGGGAGTCAAGAACCAGATTGAGAACCAAGGTTGAGAGATGAATGATTTAATAGGAACCGGAGAGGCAAACTTTTCACATAGGGGGTGGTGGGTATATGGAATGAGCTGCCAGAGGAGGTACAGTAACAAAACTTCAGGCAGGTACAATAACAAAACTTAAAGGATACTTTGACAGGTACATGGATAGGAAATAGTGGAGAGTGAAGACGACCTCCTTCGATCTCCTTCGACCTCCTTCGACTATGATGAAGACTATCTACGGCTACCTTTGACTACCTTCGACTACCCTCGATTACCTACGACTAACATGCCGACCTACTACGACTAAGCCTACGAGTAAACAAAGTATCGATTTTTTCCATGGCGACCTTTTTTTACTCGCGGGCATTTTTTAACATATTGAAAAAAACGCTGCGACCTAGCTGAGGCCTCGGGTATGCGGAGACCACTCTCTTTAGAGGGATATGGGCCAAACGCAGGTAAATGGAACTAGTTTAGGTGGGGCATGTTGGTTGGCATGGGCAAAGTCAGCCTTGACCAAGTTGGCTTCAACAAGGGAGGCACAGTGACGCAGCGTTAGAGTTGCTGCCTCACAGCGCCAGAGACCCAAGTCTGATTTAGACTAAGGGTGCTGTCTGTATGGTGTTTGTACGGTCTCTCTGGGACGACGTGGGTTTTCTCCAGGTGCTCTAGTTTCCTCCCACACGCCAAACTCACACAGGTTTGTAGATTAATTGGCTTTGGTAAAATTGTAAATTGTCCCTGGTGTGTGGGATACTGCTAGTGTACGGGGTGATCGCTGGTCGGCGGGGACATTGTCGGCCAAAGGGCCTGTTTCCGCACTGCATCTCTAAAGTCTAAAGTTGGGTTGAAGGTTTGTTTCTGTGCTGTATGACCTTTTCAGTTTAGTTTAGAGATACAGCGCGGAAACAGGCCCTTCGGCCCAACGGGTCTGCACCGACCAGCGTTCCCCGCACATTAACACTATCATACACACATTGGGGACAATTTTTACATTTTTACCAAGCCAATTAACCTACAAACCTGCACGTCTTTGGAATGTGGGAGGAAACCAAAGATCTCGGAGAAAACCTGCGCAGGTCACTGGGAGAACGTACAAACTCCCATGGACAGCACCCGTAGTTGGGATCGAACCCGGGTCTCTGGCGCTGCAAGCGTTGTAAGGCAGCAACTCTACCGCTAAGCCACCGTGCTGGACTCTATGACTCCAATACATCTGGGAGAGTCATATACCTCAAGTGGTTTCAAGAAGACAGCAGCCTACCATTATCCTTTTAAAGACAATCAGGAATGGCCTTGTCGCTTATAAATACCCATAGTTTGTGAATAAATTAAAAATAAATGATTATTGTGAACAAGAGTCTAGAATGATAATGCAGGAGTTAGAACAGAACTATGACAGTGACGTTGTCAGAATCCAGGCAGAACAATGAAATTCTTACTTGCAGCAGCAGAACAGAACATGTAAACCTAGTACACTGTACACAATATAATAATTAAAACATGCTCAGTGTATACACACACACACACACACACAGTAATACGTTAAGGGGACACAGTAATACGTTAAGGGGCTGTCCCACTTGGGTGACCTAATTGGCGAGTTTAGAAGAATTTGAAAAAATGACATGTTGAAGACCTCCTTCGACTATTTTGAAGACCTCCTTCGACCTCCTTCGACTATGTTGAGGACCAGCTACGACTAACTTCGGGAAAATTGGACACCGAATAGTGGAGAGTGAAGACGACCTCCTTCGATCTCCCTTCGACTACGATGAAGACTATCTACGACTACCCTCGATTACCTACGACCAACATGCCGACCTACTACGACTAAACCTACGAGTAAACCTACGAGTAAAAAAAGTATAGATTTTTTCCACGGCGACCTTTTTTTACTCGCGGGCATTTTTTAACATATTGAAAAAAACGCCGCGACCTAGCTGAGGCCTCGAGTACGCGGAGACCACTCTCGAGCATGAAGGAGAGTAACGAAGACCTCCTACGACCTCGTGTCGACCATGCTGCGAGTATGAGTCGAGGGCAAACTCGCCAGAGCTCGCGGATTAGTTTGCCCAAGTGGGACAGGCCCTTTATAGGAGCAGAATTAGGCAATTCGGCCCATCAAGTCTACTCTGCCATTCTATCATGGCGGATCTATCCCACCCCCGACTAATCCCATTCTCCTTCGTTCTCCCCATAACCCCTGACATCCGTACTAATCAATAATTTATCAATGTCCCCCGTAGAAAAATATCCATTGATAAAAAACCGTCATCATCATCGGCGGTCACTCTTTTGGGAGGACGCCTGTGTGTGATATTGTTTAATGTGGGAAGACTGGTGCACAGACAGCCACCCCACGGTCATTGACAGATCTGGGTCAGGATCCAGTGGCATGGAGTCCAAGATGACCGGGGACCCTTTTCTGCTGCAGCCTTCATCCGCCTTCCCAGCCGTTGTGACGCTCCACTAAGGTCAGCCATCGTCCTCCGCTTGTTCCACCGTTGAGGTCTTGGTTGGATTGCTCTTTGTCAGAGACCTCCCCCTCGACCTTACCGCCATGGGTGGCCCTACCAGGAGCATAGCTCCAGACGGCATCGCTCTCAGGATCTCAGGACCACACAAGCTTCTCCACCACGACAAGGTGACAATCCACGGAGAACACGTACACGTAAAAACAAACAAATAATAATAATGCAAAAAAGACAAGACCAAAGTCCCAGAGTCCATGTAGTTCAGAGTTTATTTGGAGGTTGTAGTGTTTAATAGCCAGATGGCCGCAGGGAAGATGCTGAGAGCCATTTGAGGATATCACCACAACCATAATAATTTTTACAAGTGTGATTTATACACTTTTACTCAAGAGTGTTTTATTGTGATAGGTCCCAGATAGAACAATTAAATTCTTACTTGCAGCAGCACAACAGAATCTGTAAACATAGTACTCTGTAAACAATATCATAACCAGAAAAAGCTCAGTATATATATATATATATATATATATATATATATATATATATATATATATATATATATATATATATGTGTGCATATAAGTTTGGGTGACACAGTGGAGCAGCAGTAGAGCTACCGTCTTACAACACCAGAGACCCGGGGTCGATCCTGACTACGGGTGCTTGTTTGTACAGAGTTTGTACATTCTCCCCGTGACCTGCATGGGTTTTCTCTGAGATCTGCGGTTTCCTCCCACACTCCAAAGACGTACAAGGTTGTAGGTTAATTGATTTAATTGTATGAATGTAAAAATTGTTCCTAGTGTGTGTAGGAAAGTGTTAATGTGCGGGGATCGCTGGTCGGCCCGGACTCGGTGGGCCGAAGGGTCTGTTTCCGTGCTATATATATATATATATATATATATATATATATATATATATATATATATATATATATATATATATACTTACATACATACATTCCATATATACA
Organism: Malacoraja senta; assembly: GCA_038087875.1. Lineage (NCBI taxonomy): Eukaryota > Metazoa > Chordata > Chondrichthyes > Rajiformes > Rajidae > Malacoraja > Malacoraja senta. Next base: position 5,959,929 of record CM075981.1, on the reverse strand, counting down.
CATATGTACACATAGAAATAACCAACAACTAGACTAAATGCGACCCGTTGGGTCCCAGGTTCACACGGGAGGGCTGGTCCCCCAACGCAATATTCCACCTCTCCACCAATTCCACCAATTCCAATATTCTGGTTCTGGATCGCTAGCATGGGTGTTGTGGGTCAAGTCAAGCACAGTGAGTGCAGAGCCAACAATCCATTTCAATCCATTTCATGTCAAGTCAATCCATTTCAATTCAAGTCAAGTCTAGCACAGGGCAGGCGGGGCCAGCCAAAAATACAACCGATTTGCTTTCATTTCAGGTGAGCTCAAGCAAAGCAAAAGCAAAAGCACAGGACAGGTAGGGCTAGCCAACAATAAAATCCATTTGTTTTCATTTCAGGTGAAGTCAAGCAAAGCAAAGGCAAAGCAAAAGCAAAAGCACAGGGTAAGCCAAATAACTCATTTCATTTCATTTCCATTTCCATTTCCATTTCAAGCACAGGGCAGGCCAAAAAACTCATTTCATTTCATGAAGGGCTAACAAATCATTTTTATTGCAAGCATATTAAGGGTTAACAAATCATCATTCATTGCAAGCACATTGCTGTCTAACAAATCATTTATTGCAAGCACATTAAGGGTTAACAAATCATCCATCATTGCAAGCACATTGCCGGCTAACAAATCATTTATTGCAAGCACATGAAGGGTTAACCACATAAAGCACATAACCACATAAAGCACATAAACCACATAAAGCACATAGAGGGTAGACTCACAGTTCAGTAGACTCACCGTTCAGTAGACTCACAGCAGAATTAGAGTTGTGGCCTCTCTCCTCATGATCTTCCAGAGTGACTGACTCACGTCCAGGCATCCAGGGTTTTATAATCCTGCCCCCAGGATGCCTTCATCATGGTGATTGACAGGCGAGAGGACCAATCAGCTGATCTCAAGATTTTTAAAAGATTCATAACTTTTTTATTTTTGATCAATCGGAAAAATCCTCGGGGAGGACTGTAAGATGGCCCAAAACCATAGCGACATATGGTAGCGTTTTTTCTAAAATCAATATACAGCACAGACAGGAAGTGGTCAAAATGAGACTTTTAGTTATATAGATAATAGTGTTTAGCCTATTCAGATGAAAGGGTAGGATTTCCAAAGGAAAATTGACCAGTGAGGATAAACTGAACCATCTCTTACCCAATTGGTTTAGATTGTGAAATAGATGATTGCTAAGGGAATCAAGGGATATGGTGAGAAAGCAGGAACGGAGTACTGATTCTGGATGATCAGCCATGATCATATTGAATGGCAATGCTGGCTCGAAGGGCCGAATGGCCTACTCCTACACTTATTTTCTATGTTTCTATGGTTAAGCACCATCTCATATGAACAATGGGACATATGAATGGGGCTTTATTTTATTCAGCCTTGAGAGGTTATTGTAAAGGACCATATTTATTCACCACTCCTAGTTGCTTTTATGTTGTCCTTGTGATGAGATGCTTCCCAAGATTTTGAAGAAAGATATGCATCATTGAGCATAGAACATAGAACGGTGGAGTACAGGAATAGGCCCGAACTATTCATCTTTAACTCCCCCTCCCATTCCCAATCTTACCTTTCTGTCCTGGGCCTCCTCCATTGACAGAGTGAGGCCCAGCGCAAATTGGAGGAACAGCAGCTCATATTTCGCTTGGGCAGCTTACACCCCAGTGGTATCAACATTGACTTCTCTAACTTCATGTAACCCTTGCATCCACTCTCACTCCCTCCCTCCCCCACCCAAGTCGTATGTATCATTTATGGAAAGACACAAAATGCTGGAGTAACTCAGCGGGTCAGGCAGCAACCCTGAAAAATATGGATACGTGACGTTTCGGGATGGCACCTTTCTTCAGACTCTGTCGAAGGGTGCCGTTCTGAAACCTTACTTATCCACAGAGAGACACAAAATGCTGGAGTAACGCTGTGGGTCAGACTCCATTTATACCTCACGCTGCCTCGGCAAGGCCAGCAGCATAATCAAGGATGGGTTGCTCCATGGCCACTCCCTCTTCTCCCCTCTCCCATCAGGCAAAAGGTACAGAAGTGTGAATCTTCACACTTCACATCACCAGATTCAGGGACAGTTTCTTCCCAGCTGTTATCAGGCCACTGAACCATCCTACCACAACCAGAGAGCAGTCCTGAACTACTGTCTACCTCTTTGGTGACCTTCGGACTATCCATCATTCTGAAGAAATGTCTCGACCCGAAACGTCGCCTATCCCTTCTCTCCAGAGATGCTGCCTCACCCGCTGAGTTTCTCCAGCATTTTTGTCTACCTTCGATTTTTCCAGCATCTGCAGTTCTTTCTTAAACACTCGGACGATCTTTGATCAGATTTTGCTGGCTTTACCTTGCACTCAACATTATGCCCTTATCATGTAGCTATCCCCTGTTAATGGATCGATTGTAATCATGTATTGTCTTTCCGCTGACTGGATAGCGCACAACAAAAGATTTTCATTGTACTTCGTTACACGTGACAATAAACTGAATTGAAACATCTTCTCCGCAACTGTAACACTAGAATGCTGTTACTATATTCTACACTACCAGATGTACTTGTTTAATGACTTTAATATACTCATGAATAGTACGATTTCACCTGGATAGCAAGCAAAGAACGTTTTTCACTGAATCTCAATGAACCTGACAATAATAAACCAATGATAGACACAAAAAGCTGGAGTAACTCAGCGGGACAGGCAGCATCTCTGGAGAGAAGGAATGGGTGACGTTTCGGGTCGAGACCCTTGTTCAGACTGAAAGGCATGGGAAAAGGGAAACGAGAGATATAGACGGTGATGTAGAGAGATATAGAACAATGAATGAAAGATATGCAAAGAAGTAATGATGATAAAGGAAACAGGCCATTGTTGCCTGTTTGTTGGGTGAAAACGAGAAGCTGATGCGACTTGGGTGGGGGAGGGATGGAGAGAGAGGGAATGCCTGGGGGGGGGGGGGGGGAATACCAATATACAACTCTGTGGGTCTATTTGTGGTCTGACTCTTCCCAATCCTTGTAGTCGCCCCCAGTTGTGCTCAGCTGATTCTGTCCACTTTAGTTTAGTTTAGTTGAGAGATACAGCGTGGACACGAGCCCTTTGGCCCACCGAGTCCACGTTGACCATCGTTCACCCGTTCAATGTTATCCCACTTTTGCATCCACTCCCCTACATGCTCGGGGACAATTTTTCAGAAGCCAATTAACCTACAGACCAGCACATCTTTGGGCTGGAGGAGGAAACCAGAGCACCCGGAGGAAACCCACGTGGTCACAGGGAGAACGTACTTGAACTCCATGCAGTCAGCGCCAGTGGTCAGGATCGAACTCAGGTCTCTGGCGCTGTGAGGCAGCAACTGTACCAGCTGAGCCCAGGTAATCCCTGAACTTTAACACACCTCCAATGCTGGCCATGCTTTCACCTGCAAGCCCCGAAGTTCTGGAATTGCCTCCATAACACTTCCCCGTCTTTCTTTTCAGCTTTCGGTCACCATTCTTCGCACCTTCTCAACTGGTTCGATGACAAGTTCCTCTTCGGTAACACCCCAGGGTTGCCCTTTGGGACGTTAGAAGCACCTGGGTTTAAAACATTGTTGCCCCATGTGTGTGAGATCCTTGAGTGTGCGCACTGTGAGTGTGTGTTTGCACTAGTGTGCCTGGTCAAGAGTCAAGAGTGTTTTATTGTCACGGGTTCCAGAACAATGAAATTCTTACTTGCAGCACACAACAGATATGTCAACATCAGTTCAGTTCAGTTGTCACCTGTAACGAGGTACAGTGAAAAGCTTTTGGTGCGTCGTACACTCTCAACACCACAATAAAATAAATATATATATATATACACACACACTCACATATATATTAACACACAAAACACATATATAAACAGACATATACTCACACACACGTATATAGACACACATATACACACACCAACACACACTAACATGCACAGCCACACATGCACACACACACACACACACACACACATGCACACACACGTATATACACACACGCACACACGTACACGCACACACACGCACACACACACACCCTTTAGCTGTTTAATTTGGACTGCAAGGAGAATATCAGCCATGCTATCTGGAGCTAAACAGAATGCAGAGTAACACAATGCGATCAGAGACAATCAGGCTGAAACATGAACCTTGTTTCACCTCTATAGAGACTCTCTCACCTGCTACGTATTTCAAGCATTTATTTTTGTATCAAAAACAATTTATTTGATTACGAACACGATACAAAAACCAAAAAAAAACATAACCGTGGTGACACACCCACCACCATATTACAAAATCACCGAATTATTCAGACACAAAATTCCAAACAACTATGTTACAAATATACTAGACTTGACTAAGTGGGACCCATTGGTCCCAGCATCAAACGGGGGGGGGGGGGGGGTTTCTTACCACTTCACGCAGGGTGCAAGGCCACCAAATTCAAGTGCAGTTTCATACCATTTCAAGCAGGGTGCAAGGCCACTAAAGACAGCGAGTCGTGACCTCTCCCTCCTCCATCTTGCAGAGACTAAGCCACGCCCACACTTCTGGGTTTAACAGTCCCACCCTCCTACCAGAAGGGGCGTGGCCTTCATGGCGTGATTGACAGGAGAGAGAATCTCAGCGTTTAAAAAAAACTAATAACTCTTTTATTTTTCATCGATGGGAAAAATCCTCGGCACCTGATGAGCAGAGGGGGACTCTGAGTAAGATGGCTAAAAATCACAGCCGTACGTGGTAGCGTTTTTTCTAAAATCAATATAAAGCGCAAACAGGAAGTGGTCAAGATTAGACTTTTAATTATATAGTGGGCAAGGCAACTTTAATTGGGCAAGGCAACTTTAATTAGGCAAAGCAACTTTAATTGGGCAAGGCAACTTTAATTAGGCAAGGCAACTTTAATTAAGCAACACAGCTTTAGCATTTCCAAACCAAAGCAACACAGCTTTAGCATTTCCAAACTATATTTTCAAACCACATTAAGGGCACTAACAGGTCAGCAAAACCACTCACAGTTTAGTACACATGTGTTCAGTGTTATTCACAGCTCAGACAGAGAGACGTGACCCTCTCGCTTTCCCATCTTTCAGAGACTGACTGAGGCACTCAACACTTCCGGGTTTTATAGTCCCTCCGGAAGGGGCGTGGCCCTCAGCAGAGAGAATCTCAACATTTTTAAAACATTAATAACTCTTTTATTTTTCATCGATGGGAAAAATCCTCTTGTCCTGCGCAGCGGAGGGAGACTCTGAGTAAGATGGCCAAAAATCACAGCCGTAAGTGGCAGCATTTTTTCTAAAATCAATATACAGAACAACAGGAAGTGGTCAAGATTAGACTTTCAGTAATATAGATAACTACTATACCAATATGTCCCTCTCTAACACCACCCGGGCGCGGACATAACCCCAGTAAAGGGGCAAGCACCTGGCTCGGGCAATGCCCTCTTCGCCTGGCGCCGTGACTCGCGGATGGCCAGCTTAGCCAGGCCGAGGAACCACCCAACCAGGACATCTTCTGCCCTGCCCACTCCCTAGATGCCGTCACCAGTCATTCGGTCGCTGACAGCAGAGCCGCTCCTCCCCCCCTACAGATCGTATTTCAAGCGTTGGGATTTTTTATTTAAGTTCCAGCAACGGCAGTTTTTTGCTCATGTGGAGCCTTGCAGCAAAGCCTGCCCAGCTTTGCGTGGGTGTCAATGGGAAAAGATTTCACGGGAACCTGAAGGATAACTTTTTTGACACCAAGGATGGTAGATACATGGAACGAGCTGTCGGAGGAGGTGGTTGAGGCAGGTGCTATCTCAAGGTTTAAAAAACATTTGGCCGTATACATGGATAGGACAGGTTTAGAGGGAATGTGCCCAAATGCAGGCAGGTGGGACTAGTGAAGATGGGGCCATGTTGGCGGGCGTGGGCATGTTGGGCCAGATCTGTTTCCACGCTGTATCACACTATGGCTCCGTTTCAGTTTTAGAGATACAACATGGAAACAGGTTCTTCAGCCCACCTGGTCCATGCTATCCACCAATCACCCGACAACACTATTTCTATGTTATAGCCAATAGACAATAGACAATAGGTGCAGGAGTAGGCCATTCAGCCCTTCGAGCCAGCACAGCCATTCACTGTGATCATGGCTGATCATCCACAATCCGTACCCCGTTCCTCCCTTCTCCCCATATCCCCTGACTCCGCTATCTTTAAGAGATCTACCTAACTCTCTCTTGAAAGCCTCCAGAGAATTGGCCTCCACTGCCTTCTGAGGAAGAGAATTCCACAGATTTACAACTCTCTGTGTGAAAAGGCTTTTCTTCATCTCCATTCTTAATGGCTTACCCCTTATTCTTAAACTGTTGCCCCTGGTTCTGGACCCCCCCCCCCCCCCCCAACAACGGGAACATGTTTCCTGCCTCTACCGGGGCAATTTACGCAAGCCATTGAACCTACAAACCTGCACATCTTTGGGATATGGGAGGAAACCTGAGCGCCCAAAGGAAAGCCACGAGGTCACAGGGAGAACGTGCAAACTCCAAACAGACAGCACTCGAGGTCAGGATCAAACCCGGGTCTCTGGCGCTGTGAGGCAGCAGCTCCCACTAACTAGGCCACCGTGCCAGCCTTGAAGAGCGTTTAGTTGTCATACCATCAACGGAACAATGAAATTCTTACTTGCAGCAGCATAACAGGCTCGTGAACACAATACTCATAGATGACATATTAAAGAAAACAAAATCCAGTAAATTAAAGCAAAACCCAATATTAGTCATAGAGTAACCCCGTGTGGAAACAGGCCCTTTGGCCCATCTTGCCCACACCGGCCAACATGTCCCAGCTACACTGGTCCCACCTGCCCGTGTTTGTTCCATATTCCTCCAAACCTATCCTACCCATGTACCTGTCTAACTGCTTCTTAAACGTTGGTATAGTCCCTGTCTCAACTACCTCCTCTGGCAGCTCGTTCCATACACCCACCACCCTTAGTGTGAAAAGGTCACCCCTCAGATTCCTAATTAAATCTTTTCCCCTTCACCTTTAAACCTATGTCCCCTGGTCCTCGATTCACCTACTCTGCGCAAGAGACTCTGTGCATCTAGTGCATTAGTGCAAAAAACTAAAGCCCAAACTCACCTGTGCAGCCAAGACAGTTTGTAGCTCATAGTCTAGTTGGTGTTTGTTGTGTTAAAGAGCGCACTGCTTGTTGGGAAGAAGCTGCTCCTTAGCCTGAGCTTGGTGCAGTGTGCCCTCTGGAGGTTAAAGTGAGAGGTGCAATTACTAACCAAGAGGCAAGGTAGACAAAAATGTTGGAGAAACTCAGCGGGTGAGGCAGCATCTATGGAGCGAAGGGATAGGTGACATTTTGTGTCGAGACCCTTCTTTAGTCTGAAGAACAGCATTTATTTCAACCGATTTTTCCAGCATCTGCAGTTCTTTCTTAACCAAGAGGCAAGAGTGAGTCCAGAGTGTTTTATTGTCATATGTCCCAGACAGAACAATGAAATTCTTACTTGCTGCAGCACAACAGAATATGTAAACATAGTACTCTGGAAAAATTGTAATAAACGAGAAGAAAAAGTTCAGTGTGAATCTCTCTCTATATCGAAGATAGACACAAAATGCTGGAGTAACTCAGCAGGACAGGCAGCATCTCTGGAGAGGAGGAATGGGTGACGTTTCGGGTTGAGACCCTTCTTCAGAAGTTCAGTCTGAAGAAAGGTCTCGACCCGAAACGTCACCCATCCCTCCTCTCCAGAGATGCTGCCTGTCCTGCTGAGTTACTCCAGCATTTTGTGTCTATCTTCGGTTTAATATATATATATATATATATATATATATATATATATATATATATATATATATATATAGATATATATATCTATATATATAAATATATACACACACATAAAACCAAACAAACAAACAATAATAGGGCAAAAAGACAAAATCAATGCCTCCAAGTCTATGTAGTTTAGTGATTAATATTAGTATGAATGAATGAGTGAATGAATGAGTGAATGAATGAGTGAATGAATGAGTGAATGAATGAGTGAATGAATGGATGAATGAGTGAATGAATGAGTGAATGAATGAATGAGTAAATGAGTGAATGAGTGAATGAATGAGTGAATGAATGAATGAATGAGTGAATGAATGAATGAATGAGTGAATGAATGAATAAATGAGTGAATGAGTGAATGAATGAGTAATTGAATGAGTAAATGAGTGAATGAGTGAATGAATGAGTGAATGAATGAATGAATGAGTGAATGAATGAATGAGTAAATGAGTGAATGAGTGAATGAATGAGTGATTGAATGAGTAAATGAGTGAATGAGTGAATGAATGAGTGAATGAATGAATGAATGAATGAGTAAATGAGTGAATGAATGAATGAATGAATGATTGAATGAGTAAATGAATGAATGAATGAGTGAATGAATGAGTAAATGAGCGAATGAGTGAATGAATGAATGAGTAAATGAGTGAATGAGTGAATGAATGAGTGAATGAGTACATGAATGAGTGAATGAGTGAATGAATGAGTGAATGAATGAGTAAATGAATGAATGAATGAGTGATTGAATGAATGAGTGAATGAATGAGTGAATGAATGAGTAAATGAGTGAATGAATGAATGAGTGAATGAATGAGTGAATGAATGAGTGAATGAATGAGTGACTGAGTGAATAAATGGTATGTGCTGGTATCGGAGCAGGGACAGGAGACTGAAAACTGTAATGTCCAGAGTGAGGAACAGCTTCTTCCTCACAGACATCAGATGGACCAAAAGTGGACAAACGGGATTAGCTTAAGATGGCAAGAGTGCAGAGAAGATTTACGAGGATGTTGCCCGGACTCGAGGGTCTGAGCTACAGGGAGAGGTTGGGGAAGCTAGAATTCTTAGCAGAGCAGGAGGATGAGGGGTGATATTATAGATATTATAGAGATCATGATGGGGTCACTAGGGGGTGCTGTATTGAAGGCGCCTCCGCCTACAGCCTGTTCGTTTTTTCCTATCTTTTTTTTATTGTTGTTTGTCTAAGTTTTGTTTTGGGGATTCTTTAGTGTTTCTATATGTGGGGGAGGGGGGAGGGGTAAGGGGGAAACCGCTTCCCAGTTGCTTCCTGGCGAAGATGCGACTATTTCTCCGTGTCGCGTCCTCGCCCCCCCCCCTCCTCGCGGCCTACCAACTGGATCGGAGCGGCCTTTCCTACCGGAGACCGGGGAACGGACCAGTACTTCGGCAGCGGCGGCGCGGCGCTGGATTCACCGCGGAGCGGGCGATGCCTTCCTGGATCGCCGTTTAGAAGCTCCGGAGCGTTGGGCCTGCAGCATCGACATCACGGAGCTGCGGTTTGCGGAGCTCCCAGCGCGGGCGGCGCTGACCGACATCGCGGAGTCCCTGGGGCCCTTTGCCGAGGGCCGCCAGCGTGAATCTCCGCCCGGCGCGGCCTGGGGACGTCGGGAGCTGCGGACTCCGGTGGGAAGCGGCCCTTTTGGAGGTCCAAGCCGCTGAGGTTGGCCTCCCGTTCCAACGTCGGACTTGCAACATCCCGGCGAGCGGGCCTGAGCGGCGACTGTGGAGGGCTTCGGAGGCCCCGACCACGGGTGAACATCAGAGGAAGATGACTGACTTTGGTGCTTTCCCTCACAGTGGGAAACTTTTGATTCTGCTGTGTGGGGATAGAAACATAGAAACATAGAAATTAGGTGCAGGAGTAGGCCATTCGGCCCTTCGAGCCTGCACCGCCATTCAATATGATCATGGCTGATCATCCAACTCAGTATCCCGTACCTGCCTTCTCTCCATACCCTCTGATCCCTTTAGCCACAAGGGCCACATCTAACTCCCTCTTAAATATAGCCAATGAACTGGCCTTGACTACCCTCTGTGGCAGAGAGTTCCAGAGATTCACCACTCTCTGTGTGAAAAAAGTTCTTCTCATCTCGGTTTTAAAGGATTTCCCCCTTATCCTTAAGCTGTGACCCCTTGTCCTGGACTTCCCCAACATCGGGAGCAATCTTCCTGCATCTAGCCTGTCCAACCCCTTAAGAATTTTGTAAGTTTCTATAAGATCCCCTCTCAATCTCCTAAATTCTAGAGAGTATAAACCAAGTCTATCCAGTCTTTCTTCATAAGACAGTCCTGACATCCCAGGAATCAGTCTGGTGAACCTTCTCTGCACTCCCTCTATGGCAATAATGTCCTTCCTCAGATTTGGGGATGTTTTATGTTGAACTCTACCGTGTGTTGTGTTTGTTATTTTATTGTATGGCTGTATGGTGATCACATTTCACTGTTGCCAACTGGCACATGTGACAAATACATCTATCTTGTATCTTGATTCTTGAAAAGATCGGACAGAGTCTTTACGGACAGATTGGACAGAGCCCAGTGCCGTCGAACGCTCGTCGTATGTCAACCCAATAAATCCAGGGATCATTCTCGTAAACCTCCTCTGGACCTTCTCCAAAGTCAGCTCATCATTCCTCAGATATGGGGCCCACTTTACACCTGAAAACTGTTGTTGTACTCCCTATAGAATTGTTCCATTTCTTCATATTGTCTTCATCCTACCCAACATAATATATCAGTCACACCTCTCTGCAATAAACTTCACGAGTTTTCTACTCTCCTGAGGGCTGTTACTATCTCCCTTGATGCTTACTACATTCCCCATACGCCTGACCTCTACAGATTTTAAAATTACACTTCGAGAGGAATAATGTTGTCATATAATCCCGTGGGGAATTCCATTGTAAACTTCCCACCAATCCACCTAACCACTATTTACCAATACTCACACAGCCTATCCTCTTACCCCATTTTGGACACATCTTGCAAAAGCAAGGACCCGCAGATGCCGGTTTACCAAAAAATAAAGACACAAAGTGCTGGAGTAACTCAACGAGTCAGGCAGCAACGCTGGAGAACATGGATGGATGATGTTTAGGGTCGGGAACCTGCTTTAAACTACCTTCATCACCTTCCCTTCTGTTGGTACCAGGTTTAATTTTATTCACCAGCATATTATGTGGTGTTTTGTTCACATCTTTTGGGCAACGCTGTAGTGCAGCGGTAGAGCTGCCTCCTCACAGCGCTAGAGGAGGGAACAAGGAGGGAAGAGACAAAGACTTTAAGACTTTTGCCTTCCATCACAGTGAGGAGGTGCCTGGTGAACTCACTGTGGTGGATGTTAAATTTGTGTTTATTGTGTGTTTTTGTCATTTTTTATTATATGTATGACTGCAAGGCAACGAAATTTTGTTCAGACCGGAAGGTCTGAATGACAATAAAGGATACTTTACTTTACTTTACTTACTTGACTAGAAACCCCGGTTCGATCCTGACCTCCGGTGCTGTTGGTGTGGAGTTTGCACGTTCTCCCTGTGGTCGCGGGTGCTCCGGTTTCCCCTCACTTCCCAAAGACGTGCGGGTTTGCAGGCTAATTGGTTCTCTGTAAATTACCCCGAGAGTGTAGGGAGTGGATAGTGGGAGTGGGAGAACATAGAACTGGTGTGAACTAGTGATGATAGCGGAAGGGGGAAACTAAACGGATATTCCAAAAATTGTCACACACCATATGACTATTGTGCAGATAAGAACAGGTTGAGTTGAATTGAGAAATATGAATCGTTGAGAATCTTTAGATTTAGCTTATGAACAGTGAAAATAGTAAGATTAAACGAGAACTTACCAGTTTGAAGTTTGATCTGTATTTTATGAGGAGTTACGATGAGGGATTACGTGAAGAACCCGCTCAGTGCGCAGGCGCGGCATACTTCCAAGCAGCGGTGTGGAATCACAGATAGACACAGGTATTTGAAGTAAACATAGTAAAGAAAAGGAGACATCAATTTATTAGTTTGATCCATATAATGAGGGTGGGAGCGGAGGGCACGTAATCCCTCATCGTAACTCCTCATAAAATACAGATCAAACTTCAAACTGGTAAGTTCTCGTTTAATCTTACTATTTTACTTCGGAGTCACGTGAGTGACTACGTGAAGATTTCAAAGCTCTGTGATTTCAAACCGTGTAACAGTTTTATTTCACTCACTGCCGAAAGTTCTTGAGGGAGGAAGTGTTATCGTAATCAACCTATGAATCTGTTTCTCAAGAAACACAAAAGGTAGTTATTAACAATAACAAAATTAAATATTTGCAGCTTGTAATATTTTCTCTGCAAATAAATCAGGTTTCATCAACGGCTTATTATAAAAGTTCTGAATGTCGTTTCCCTCGACCATCCTGCTGTATTCAGAATATGGTCAACCGGTACGTCCATTCTGTCGGCCGTTGATGTAGATGCTGCCCTAGTGGAATGAGATTTAAATGTATTAGTATCTATTCCAGCAGCCTTCAGTACCTGTTTGAGCCATCTTGAAATGGTTTGGCTCGTTACCCGGCCATGAGGTTACTTGTGGCTGACCCATAAGGCTTTTTCACTCCCTCTGATATTGTGGGTTGTGTCTATGTAATGTTGTAGATGGGTCACGACACACAACCGTGGCTTTTGTGGGTAGGCCTGGAATACCACCAGTGGATTAGCTGTTCCTGGCCTGCTTTGCTTCACCAGACCCTGTATGATGAATGTGATCTGATCTGGGGTGGTCACCATGTTGTCCAGCCTTAACTTGTGTAGTGACTGGACCCTCTGAGCGGATACGAGTGCCATCAACATGAGCGTCTTTAGTGTAGATTGCTCGAGGCTGAGGGATCTGGCAGGTGGCCATTCCCTGAGGTATGTCAGGACCACACTGATATCCCAAATATGGGTATACCTGGGTTTAGGGGCTTGATATCATAAATGCCCTTCATCAGTTTTACCACCAGTGGATGGGATCCCATTGCCTGTTGTCCTGCTGGTTTGAGATAAGCAGAAAGAGCACTTCGCGCTGTGTTGATGGCACTGTAACTGATCCCTTCATCATGGTGTAGATGGGCCAGGAATTCCAGTACGTTGGTGGCTGTGGCTGTTGCATACGTTGTCCCTGTTTCCTGGCAGTACTTCTCCCATTTTCTTATGCTGATTCAGTACTGCCTCTTGGTGGATGTTCAAAGGGATGCCGACATGGTGGTGATGGTTCGTTCGGACAATCCCTGTTCCAGGTAAGATCTATTTAAAGCCTGCAACCCAGGAGTTTAATTTTCTCATGGCATGGGTGGCTTATGCCTGATACTGGGTGAGTTAATAATCCTGGATCACTGGGAAAGACCATTGGTGACTCAACCACCATGTCATGTAGAACCGGGAACCATGGCTGTGTAGGCCAGTCGGGCACCATCAAAATTCCAGAAGCAGAGTCCATCTGTATTTTGCGAAGTACCCGACTGATGAGGCAGAAGGGAGGGAAAGCATAGAAGAAGACATTTCCCCAATCCAGCGTGATGGCATGTATCGCTGCTGCCTCTGGGTCTGGTTCCCAAGCGACATATATAGGTAACTGGTGATTTCGTCTTGATGCAAATACATCGATATCTGGCGTTCCATACTGCTTAATAACTTTAGCAAATACTTTAGGGTTGAACATCCATTCGATGTTATCATTGAATTTGCGTGACCTGGTGTCTGCCACTGTGTTTAGCTTACCTGGTAGATAAGTAGCTGATAGCCAAATATGTCTTTCGACACACCATAGCCAAATCACATTGACCAATTTGTCGCATGATAATGATTTTATGCCGCCCATATGGTTAATATAAGCCACCACCGTAGTATTATCAATCTGTAACCGAACATGCAAGTGCTGCATATTAGATACATATGCTTTTAACCCATAAAAGGCGCCCAACATCTCTAGATAGTTAATGCCCAGTGTCAGTAGTAATGATGACTCTAGGTTAGTCCATCTACCACCTGTGCTGGATATGGAGTTAGTTGCTCCCCAGCCTTGAGCACTGGCATCTGTTTGAAGAACTAAAGTAAGGTTAGTGATGATGATAGAGCTGAAACTATGCCAAACATTTTCTGCCCACCACTGTAGCTGATATTGCTTCAGTGGGTAATTACATGACACGAACATCGTGACCTGTATGTCGTTTTAGTGCCTGTACCTTTGCTGTTTGTAAATTTTGATAGTGCAAAGGTCCGCATTATGTAGCTGGAAATGCTGCTACCATTTTCCCAATCACTCTTGGGACTTGTCGAATAGTTGGTCCTTTGTTGACCATTAAATAGTTGCATGATTGTGCTAATGCAACCATTTTTTTATTTTTTTTAAATTTATTTATTTATTTTTATTTTCCTTTTGGCAAAGTAACAGTCATATGGACTGAGTTAATTGTGAAGCCCAGGTAGTCCATAATAGTGGATGGCTTCAACTTAGATTTATCTGGATGTAGGACGAACCCCAGAGTTTCGAGGAGCTATTTTGTAGCTGATACTCCTGCCACAGCCAATTCCATCGTTTTCCCTACTATCTGAATATCATCCAGGTATGCCATGACAATATGTGTTTGTTTCTTAGTCTTGCCATGGCTATTTTCAATATTTTGATGAATAATCTTGGGGCTGAGGTTAGCCCATTGGGCAATGCGTTGTACTGCCTCAGCTGCCCCAACCAGATAAATTGTAGGTATCTGCAATGATCCTTGTGTATGGGTATTAGATAGTAAGCATCTTTCAGATCAATGCTTGCCATGAAGTATCCTTTGGAAATCAGTTGTCTGGCAGTAACAACTGTCTCCATTTTGAAATGTATATACTCAACAAACTTATTTAGTGATGTTAAGGCAATGATGATGCGACATCCACCATCTTTTTTGGTTTTATTTGATACAAATTCCAAAGGTTCATGTTTGGTCTTTTGGATGACCTCTCCACTAATGCTGTTGAGTATATACTTATCACACGTGACAGTAACCCATGCTTCTTTAAACCAGTGTAATCTCCCCTCTGTTAGTAAAGCACCCTTATTCTCTATATGCTGGCAGGAACCAGACCCACCTACCTCCATGTTCAGTGGTGTTTCTTTTGTTTCCTGATGTTTTTGTAGGTTTTGCTTGTCTGACGTGCTGGCGATGTTGGGGGGTGGCGCATTTTCCATGGGGTCCGCTGTGGGCCCTGATCTAAAAAAGATCTTTTGGGGATAAAATGCGGTCCCCGAGCTTTCACCAGTCCCATATTGAGGACGTCGACTGGTGGATGCCATGGGGTGCTGCCGCTTGGGTATTGTAGCTCTTGGTTTGCTCGTCCCAGGGCCTGCCCTCATGAGGCCGAAAGATGTCGCTGCTTCCTCCATGTCCCTCAGTTTTTTGTTGAGGTCTTTCCCAAATAACAGAGCGTCCGTCTCTGCAGCTGGGGCTCTGCACAACCCAGCAAATTTGGGATTGAGGGCAGGTCTTATGTTTCCCCGCCGGAGATTGTGTATCTCAAATTGTGTGTTGCACATTAGTGCCTGCACATCAGTGCCAGCACATCCTGCTGGCAAGTATCCATCTCCGTACTTTGCACAGAACGAGCAAAGGCTGTAATGGCCGACGTCCGGAGCCTTAGGATCCGCTGTAGCTTGATTTCATGGTTACACATGTTTGACCCCACGTGACCCCAGATCTGGCTGTTCACAGTCTTCACTCTGAGGGCCTCACAGTTCTCTGGTGCTGTATAAAATTCAAGCACCTCAAGAAGTACCTTCTCCTGCAAGGGCTTATTTGATAGATGATTGATGCTGGCCGCCATGTTTGGTTCCAGCAGTCTTCCAGCACGTGGGGTTGCTACATAGCGGTCCATGACACCCAGCAGCTCTTCCTGCTCCTGCACCCCTTGCATACTGCCGAATTCTTCCGCCAGCCCCTTTCCAGACCAGCCCAACCCTGGTCACCAATGCTAGCCTCCAGTAATGAGGGAGCAGAGGGCAGTGCACAAGACACTGTGGAGGAGGTGCCTGACCTACCTCCGCGAGAACGCTCCTTTTGCGTAGCTCGCTGGAGCATCTGCTCCAAGAGCTGTTATAAGCTCTGGCGGCTGTCTCTCCTCCGTGTAGGTGGAGACATGTCCCCATCCGACAAATTAGACATTACCGGCCGGTTGCTCTCATGGCTTTGCTCCCTGTCCGCTGTGCAGGCATTAGCGGGACTGGGCTCGGCTCGGTCTCGGGGATAGCGGAGCGCTCTATGAGCGGTCCTGCCGCCTGTTGCTGCCCCCCTGAGATTAAACGCTCCTCTGGTGGAGTTGAGCTGGGGCAGTTCTGTTGGAGAGTCTTCTGGTGAGTGTACTTATTTGCTAAGAACACCCACACTCTCTTTCTCTGTTAGACTTAGTTGAATATACTCACCCAACGGTCCGTTTCAAAATGCAGCCGGAGCACCTTCCTCCAGCTGCCGCCGCTGTTGCACTGCTGGCGTAATGCTGCGCCTGCGCACTGAGCGGGTTCTTCACGAAGTCACTCACGTGACTCCAAAGTAAAATCATGATCATAAGGTCATAAGTGATAGGAACAGAATTAGACCATTCGGCCCATCAAGTCACTCCACCATTCAATCATGGCTGATCTGTCTTTCCCTCCTAACTCCATTCTCCTGTCTTCTCCCCATAACCCCTGACACCCATACTAATCAAGAATCCATCTATCTCTGTCTTAAAAGTATCCATTGACTTGGCCTCCACAGCCTTCTGTGGCAAAGAATTCCACAGATTCACCACCATCTGACTAAATCAATTCCTCATCATCTCCTTTCGAAAGGTACTTTCTTTTATTCTGAGGCTTTGACCTCTGGTCCTAGACTCTCCCACTATTGGAAACATCCTCCCCACATCCACTCTATCCGGGCCTTTCACTATTCGGTACCTTTCAACGAGTTCCCCCCTCATTCTTCTAAACTCCAGCGAGTACAGGCCCAGTGCAGTCAAACGTTCATCATGGGTTAACCCAATCATTCCTGTGTGAAGATTGTAACCATGTATAGTCTTTCCGCTGACTGGTTAGCACGCAACAAAGGCTTTTCACTGTACCTCGGTACACGTGACAATAAACTAAACTCACTAACTGGGGATTAGCCTAGTTAGTTCCTTCCAAGGGTCAGTTCTGCCACACTGAACAAGGTAGCATGGTGGCTGTTTTGTTATGTGAAGTGAATGTTAGATTGAGAGAAAAAAATTAATTAAATCATTGAAAAAAATCACGATATAAAGATCTATACAAACAAAATCACTGCCTGCGCAGATGTAACTAAGTTGTTTCTGGGTCAGGGAGGTTGAGTATTATGGCAGAATGATACATTTCATAATCTTATTATGTTTCCTTGGAACACTGCAGGTAGAAGGGAGACCTGATTGCAGTATATGAAGAAAGGTCTCGACCCGAAAGGTCACCCGTTCCTTCTCTCCAGAGATGCTGCCTGTCCCGCTGAGTTATTTTTGGATGGGCACATGGATATGCAGGGAACGCAGGGAGATGGATCACGTGCAGGCAGAGGAAACTAATTGTGTTGAGTCCAATTGGATTTAACTTAGTTTATCGTCGCAGGTACAGTGACAAGCGTTTGCTGCACGCTGACCAGTCGGTGGAAAGACAACGCATGATTCCAATCGAGCCGTCCACAGTGTACAGATACATGATGAAGGGAATGACATGAATAACGTCGAGAGCAAGACAAAGTCCAGTAAAGTCCGATGAGAGATAGACATCATGTTCAGCACAGAATTTGTGGGCCGAAGGGCCTGTTCCCGTGCTGTACTGGTCTATGGTACACTCTGGATGGCTTGATTGTAATCATGTATCGTCTTTTCGCTGACTGGATAGCACGAAATAAAAAAGGTTTTCACTGTACATCAGCATATGTGATAATAACAAATTAAACTAAACTAAACTTTAACCTGGCAATTAGTCAGCAAATCCACCAATTTTATGAAAGCACAAGTTTTAGTTTTAGTTTTAGAGATACAGCACGGAAACTGGCCCTTCGGCGCACAGAGTTTTGCAAGACATACTTGGCTAATAAAGTATGATTATGAAGTTATGATCTAAAAAGGGTGGCATTTGCCCGCGGCAGTTCATCTGCCTTACACAAGGTGGCAGCATCTCCCCAGGAAACCTCTGCGGACCAAACTCCAGTCGCATGTGACCTGGCGTTGTGTTTCCAAGGGTTACAGCAGAAATGCTTCGAAACCGAAATCATAATTGCGTGATCGCTCAATATTTGCATAACTAATCAAAAATCCAAACAAACTGACTGACCCTTTCTTCTGACAGGGACCACAATCAATCACTTCCAGTCACTGCAAACCATCTCTGCCAATTACAGCACATGTGACTCGTAGAAATAATGAGATCTTGTGCTGCCTGGCTATTTGCTCGCCAGAGCAGGGGGTGGGGGGGAGGAAGGAGACACAACAAGGAACCGCAGGCGTTGGTTTACACAAAAAAGACTCAACGTGCTGGAGGTTAAAGAAACTAGCCATCGTTAGTTACTAACCTTCTCCCAGTCTAACATATCTTTCATTCATTTGTTCGATATCTCTCTGTATCACCGACGATATCTCTCGTTTCCCTTCGCTCTCATTCCCCTGACTCTCGATCCGAAAAGTCACCTTGTAGCGGCGCACGGAGGTGTCGAACCAGGCGTTCGGAAGCCCCGGTCACGTGACTCGGGAGGGGCTGCTGTTTCTCGCGCGGTTTCGCTTTCGCGTGGCAGTTGTGAGCGGACCACCGTTGTGGCCAGATGTGTTTGTAAGAACCTGTGAGCTAAGAAGTTATTTTCAGAATAAAATAAGTTTATAAGACTTAGTTGTCGTTCTTGCGACCACCAAAACCCATTCCTTCTCTCCAGAGATGCTGCCTCACCCGCCAAGTTTAGCAATGTTACAAAATTTTGAGATTTTAAAAATCAAGTCTGCAATTTATCCCATCAGATAAAGCATAAAAAGAAGTTTAATTTGACACTTAATTCACTTTCATATCTTCAGTATTAAAAACGTTATGGCCATTATCATACTCAGAAATTAGCATCTAGTTCCCTATTGCTTTTCCATTGACTTAACACAAAAGCTGTGATCGAGGACAGTTAAAAGCCCATAACTTTCTTAAAAATTATGATAACTGAAAGAAATTTTCAGTTATTATAGATTGAAGCATTCTGAAACAAATATTGAAACAATCTTACTTCGAAGACATGAAAGTAAAGCATATAATTAGTTAGTTACCTAATTGTAGCTAATTACAAAATTCAATTACTAGATCTAAACATCTATCAAATTCTTAAGAATAGATTAACATTTTTAAATAGCCTAAGTGTCCAAATAACATTCACACAATAATTCACAATATAACATAATTTTTAAATCTAATTTTCATGAATTTACAGGCCAAATGGAAGGAATTGAATGTTTAATATCTGTAAATTAATGGGCATTTGAATCATCTTGTGAGTGAGGATTTCTGGAACGCGATCTTTTGGAACGTTCATTTGCGGTGAATTTAACCCCGTATTGGCATGAAAAATACTGCCGTTAGTTCGGGGAATAAAATCACCGTGTCGCATGAAAAAATGTGAATTAAAAGCTTCTTAAGAAGCACTTTTATACATTTAAAGAAACCACTTTTGTTTACCTGTCCCGTGTGTGAAATCCGTCCCCGTTATCGGCGTTGACGCTTCAGGAGCTGCTTTTAAAATTACTCTAGCGCTGACATTGACGATTTAATAAAAATAAAAAATTCACAAAACGCCGCTAGGAACGATTCTTCAGCCAAGGCTTGTTCTCCAACAAAATATTAACCAGGACAAGGGAGGAGAAACCCGCGTTTTAACCCCGCCCCCCCTTAAAGGCGCCAAAATCGCGCACACGGCCAGTGGCAGAATTACAGCGCGACTGAAGGTAAGTTTTGTAACATACCTACCAAGTTACTCCAGCATTTTGTGTCAGCGCAAATTGGAGGAACAGCACCTCATATTTCGCAGGGGTAGCTTACACCCCAGCGGTATGAACATTGACTTCTCTAACTTCAGATGGCTCTTGCTTTCTCTCTCCATCCCCCTCCCCTTTCACAGTTCTCCCACTAGTCTTACTGTCTCCGACTACATTCTATCTTTGTCCCGCCCCCTCCCCTGACATCAGTCTGAAGAAGGGTCTCGACCCGAAACGTCACCCATTCCTTCTCTCCAGAGATGCTGCCTCACCCGCTGAGTTACTCCAGCATTTTGTGTCTACCTTCGATTTTACCAGCATCTGCAGTTCTTTCTTACACAGACACAGTTTACCCCTGCCCCCCCCCCCTCGCATGGTCTGCTAAAATGAGACGTTATTGTAACACATATCCATAAAAGACTTTTCGTTATTCTAAATGAAGTCATCTGCACCCCACCATCAGTGAACAACTCAGTGAGTTACTCCATCTTTTTGTGTCTACCTTCAGTTTAAACCAGCATCTGCAGTTCCTTCCTACACATCCCCTCAATACTGTGGCCTCCCCCTGGGACAAGCTGGGTAAGAACACATTATTCCCATGCCCGAAGGTTGGCTTCCAAAACAGACATCGAGCTACGAATAGTGAAAGACCTGGACCGAGTGGATGTGGAGAGGATGTTTCCACTAGTGGGAGAGTCTAGGACCAGAGGGCACAGCCTCAGAATTACAAGGACGTTCCTTTAGGAAGGAGATGAGGAGGAATTTCTTTAGTCAGATGATGGTGAGTCTGTGGAATTCATTGCCACAGAAGGCTGTGGAGTCCAAGTCAATAGATCTTTTTAAGGCTGAGCGAAATAGATTCTTGATTAGCACGGGTGTCAAGGGTTATGGGGAGAAGGCAGGAGAATGGGGTTAGGAGGGAGAGATAGATCAGCCATGATTGAATGGCAGAGCAGACCTGATGGGCCGAATGGCATAATTCAGCTCCTATAACTTATAAACTTATATGTTTGATGAATTTAGTTTTAGTTTTAGAGATACAGTGTGGAAACAGGCCCCTTGGCTCAACAAGTCCGCACCGACCATCGATCCCCTGTACATTAGTTCATCACTTCATAGAGCAATAGAATGGAATTAGACCAGGTTAGCACATCTTCCCTGCTTTAGCCGTTGGTTTCACATCAACCTGTTGCTTCACTATCCCTGAGAATGGTTGGCAGCGTCAAAGATAGATTGCAAAGTTTCCTGAGAGGAATAGATCGGGTGGATGCACAGAGTCTTTTGCCCAGAGCAGGGGAATCGAGGACCAGAGGAGATAGGTTCAAGATGAAGGGGAAAAGATTTAATAGGCATCTGAGGGATAACTTTTTCACACAAAGGGCGGTGGGTGTATGGAACAAGCTGCCAGAGGAGGCAGTTGAGGCTGGGACTATCCCAACATTTAAGAAACAGTTGGACAGGTACATGGATAGGACAGGTTTGGAGGGATATGGACCAAGCGCAGGCAGGTGGGACTAGTGTAGCTGGGACATGTTGGCCGGTGTGGGCAAGTTGGGCTGAAGGGCCTGTTTCAACACTGTATCTCTCTAAAACGGCAAGGGATAGGGATAAGTAGAGTGCTTAAAAATGCTCAAAGTCCTCTTTGTGTGTTTTAATAATTCTGTGCTTTAAAGAAGGTTGAAACTGAGCATGTGTGACTGACACTCGCTTCCGTTTACTTTAGTCAGATTCTGTTCTCTGTTGCCAAAGGACAGATGGCAATTGTAAAACAATAAAATAAGGTCGATAGGGTAACAGGACGTTTGCTTATCTGTAATGATGGGGAATTGGGCTGTGCTTACTCTGCTGTGTTTAGATCAGTTTAGAGATACAGCGCGGAAGCAGGCCCTTTGGCCCACCGAGTCCGCACCGACCAGCGATCCCCACACACTCACACTATCCTACACACACCAGGGACGATTTATACATACACCAAGCCAATTAACCTACAAACCTGTACGTCTTTGGAGTGTGGGAGGAAACCGAAGATCTCGGAGAAAACCCACGCAGGTCACGGGGAGAACGTACAAACTCCGGACAGACAGCACCCGTAGTCGGGATCGAACCCGGGTCTCCGGCGCTGCAAGCGCTGTAAGGCAGCAACTCCACCACTGCCCAAATGAGATATTTTCAGTGTCTTTCAGAGGTGCACGATGCGTATTTGTGACAAGACCATTTGGAAGAAGGAAAAGTGCTGAAGTTCCTTCTGCAAAAAAACAAATATCAAAGGAAAATTCTGCATATAAGGATCAGATGAATCTTTGTTCGTTGAGCAACTTCCTAGACTGCTCCCATTGATCATGGTATTTGGAGCTGTTAAATAAAGTCTTGATTGTCTGGCCAATCTTTGTGTTGCTGTTTTTAAGTTTTCTTTAACAGAAGGCAACTTAATTGCATAAGAAAGGAGATAAATGCCGACCTTGTCTCCGATGCCCAGAAGCTGGGAGTGAATTGAAGAGGAGCTGATTTAAAAGGTAGTGCCTCGATAACAGTAGCTGGCTATAAACCCTCAACCACTGAGATACATTGGCTCCTAATTGCTATTTGTTGCCTCTAAACGTCCCTCATTAATGGAAATGCCGTGATCCCTACTGATGATAACAACGTTGGCCATTAAAACAGCAGCACGAGAATGAACTTCAGCTATTAAAAGGGAATTAGTTGTGTGTTCATGGGGAAGCAAAGGCAGTGACCCTAACGCCGAATAAAACAGAAATCAGAAATCAGAAATCAGAAATCAGAAATCAGAAATCAGAAATCAGAAATCAGAAATCAGAAATCAGAAATCAGAAATCAGAAATCAGAAAATGCTGCGAATACACAGCCGGCCAGGCAGCATCTGTGGAGAGAGAGGGAAAGGGCAGCACTGTAGCGCAGCGGTAGGGTTGCTGCCTTACAGTTCCAGAGACCCGGGTTCGATCCGACAATCGGTGCCGCCTGTACGGAGATCGTACGTTCTCCCTGTGACCCACGTGGGCTCTCTCCGGGTGATCCGGGTTCCCCCCCACATCCCAAAGACTTGAGGATTTGTAAGGTTAATCGGCCTCAGTAACTCGCTCCTGGTGTGTAGGGAATAGATGCGACAGTGGAATAGCAGAGAACCAGCGCGAACGGGGCGATCGATGGTCGGCGCGGACTCGGTGGGTTAAAGGTCTGAAGAAGGGACTCGACCCGAAACGTCACCCATTCCTTCTCTCCAGAGACACTGCCTGTCCCGCTGAGTTACTCCAGCATTTTGTGTCTGCCTTCGTTGGGTTAAAGGGCCTGTTTCCATGCTGCATCTGTACACCAAACTAAAACTAAATGAAACTAAATGTATAGCAACTTAACTGTATTAAATCACAGCATTTGCCCATATATCAGCTTTGAAACAGAAGGCACTTTGATTGTGCAGCCTGCGTGAAATAACATTGTGTTTTCTTTCTTTGGCAGTGGATAATTCAGGCAAACGATTGTTCATTGCATACAGACCAAGTTGACCAGAAAGAACTATATCAACAGTGCAATATCTGAATGAGTGTACGAAGGAACTACAGATGCTGGTTTAAACAAAGATAGGCACAAAAAGCTGGAGTTACTCAGCGGGTCAGACAGCATAGAAATATAGAAACATACGAAAATAGGTGCTGGAGTAGACCATTCGGCACTTCGAGCCAGCACCGTCATTCAATATGATCATGGCAGATCATCTAAGATCAGTACCCCGTTCCTGCTTTTTCCCCCATATCCCTTGATTCCGTTAGCCCTAAGAGCTAAATCTAACTCTCTCTTGAAAACATCCAGTGAATTGGCCTCCACAGCCTTCTGTGGTAGAGAATTCCACAGATTCACAACTCTCTGGGTGAAAACGTGTTTCCTCATCTCAGTCCTAAATGGCCTACCCTTTATACTTAAACTGTGACCTCTGGTTCTGGACTCCCCCAACATTGGGTACATTTTTCCTGCATCTAGCCTGTCCAATTGTAGTCTCTGAATTAACCGTGTCACTCTCCATCCTAATGCAGAATTCCACCATATTATGGTCACTGTTGCCCAAGTGGCTTTGCACAACAAGATTGCTAACTAATCCTTCCTCATTACACAATACCCAGTCTAGGATGGCCTGCCCTCTAGTAGGTTCCTCTACATATTGGTTTAAAAAAACAACCCGTATACATTCCAGGAAATCCTCCTCCTCAGCGCTGCTACCAATTTGGTTGGCCCAGTCTATATGTAGATTAAAGTCACCCATGATAACTGTTGTACCTTTGCTACACACATCCCTAATTTCCTGCTTGATGCTATCCCCAACCTCCCTACTGCTGTTTGGTGGTCTGTATACAACTCCAACACGCTTTTTTTTGCCCTTTGCTATTTCACAGTTCTACCCAGTTCTACAGCATCCAAGCTACTGTCTCTCCTTGCTATTGCATTAATCACCTCTTTAACCAGCAATGCCGCCCCACCTCCTCTTCCTTTCTGTCTATCCTTCCTGAACATCGAATACCCCTGCATGTTTAGCTCCCATCCCTGGTCACCCAGGAGCCATGTCTCCGTAATTCCGTCTATATCATATTCCTTAACTACTAACTGCGCATTCAACTCATCCACCTTATTACGAATGCTCCTCGTATTAACCATATAACCATATAACCATTACAGCACGGAAACAGGCCATCTCGGCCCTTCAAGTCCGTGCCGAACATTTTTAAAAATAAATACTTCCCCCTAGTCCCATCTACCTGCACTCAGACCATAACCCTCCATTCCTTTCCCGTCCATATACCCATCCAATCTATTTTTAAAGGATAAAATCGAACCAGCCTCCACCACTTCCACTGGAAGCTCATTCCACACAGCTACCACTCTCGGAGTAAAGAAGTTCCCCCTAATGTTACCCCTAAATTTCTGTCCCTTAATTCTCAAGTCATGTCCCCTTGTTTGAATCTTCCCTACTCTCA